>JAWZYU010000006.1:107289598-107619717 GCA_038380435.1 Ryuthela nishihirai
CAAGAAATGACTCACGACGTTCAATAATTCGGAAACTGTAGCGAAACGAAAACACATATTATATGAAAATAAACGATACAGGGACATACTTTTTTGTGGTTAGGGGAAAAGCGGAAGTTATCACCCCGCTAACAACAATTGTAATGAATTTTTTTCTCTTTTCATGTATTTAACATTTAGAATCTAAGGAAGATTAGGAGTTCATTAACCTGTTATTTTCTGTACAGTTCAAGATATGCCAATTTCGAATTTGTATCAGAATGTGATACTAGTTAGACCGATGATGCTAGTATACAGTTAACTGTCACAGCCACTGGTATGGAAGTACACTAGGTTAGCTGTTAATTACATATTTTTGTCAGGAGGAAAAGGGAGGAGGTAAATTTGGTTGTGCTGGAAAATTGTGTCAAAGTGAGAATAGTTTGTCATATCAAAATTTGCGCTAGCATACTTTTACTTATTTATGTTCAGCCATGAGTAAATGACGTAAGATGTGTCCTTTATTCAAAATTACTCGTCAAAATTTGTTAGGTCAAATCTTTTGACTCCCTTTGGAAGGGGGAGTTGTGATGCCCCACCGTTCACTTTTGCTTTACCTTAACCAGTTTTGTTTAATTTACGTTCTATTTATCATTTTGGGGATTTTTTGTTTCCTTTTTGGCATCGCAGCACTCGTTTCAAAGTTTCTAGGAGTTGCGCATGCGCCGCAACTCCGATCTTCCGACTGTACAGTTAAAGCGCGTGCAAAGGACACGCCCCCTTTGGCGTCATAGCTTGCGTCGTTCGTCATAGCATGTAAATGTCTTTCCCGGCAAGCATTGAAGGCTCATTGTCAAAAACCGGTGACCTGCGAGTCACATGAGCACAAGGGGAGTTAGTGCAGAGTGAGTGCACGAGCACAAGGTGCGTAGCACCAAGCACAGTGCGTGTAGCACAGGAGTTGTGTTTTCTTCATTGATGTCTTGGTGAGTGAAACTATTTTGGAAATAAATCTGTTTTGTTGTATTTAAAACCTTTTGAGTCTGTACAGTTTTTTTCTCTTGAGCAACGCGAATTAAGGATTTTTGAATTATAATTACTTGACAATCATTTTGATTCTTACTCATTAACGCTCGCTGGTATTTGAACCCTAAATCAACTTATTCTACTTTTGGCAATTTGTTAATTATTGCCTGTCGCCCGTCTAAGCTATCCGGAGCATAAAACTTCAAGTATTTTGCATTTGTTTGGAGCGTTACAACCTCAGCAGAAAAACGACACATACATCCATGCCTTACCCGGGGCTCGAATGCAATGCTGTTAAATAATTTGATCCCTGAACAACCCCCCAAGTTGGCATATATCACCTATATTCAAGCACTAAATATTATTTAAAAGTAATAATAATATAAAATAAGAGATAAAATTAAAACGAACAAAGTGAAAATAAAATAATAAATACTGGTTGGTTTACTATATTAAATAAGTGCTGAATACGCTATAGAGATTGCTGGATCTTGTTCATTGTAATCACTACCATAGTCTGTAGAAATTAGTGGCATATGTACATTGTCATCACTTTCATGCTGGGTTGACTTACAGAAGTTTAATTGAAAACGCTGTTAGAGAACGTGACACAACAACCTTTTTTCTGTCAAGAAAAAAATATTTTTAACTCGGGTGGGGTCAGATGGCTCAGTTTGTAGCATGCCAGATTGATAATCTACAGTTCCCAGGTTCAAGTCCGACCTGGGCCAGCATTCAGATTTATCTTTGCAAAATTTTCCTCCCTGCTTTTGGCCAGTAGGGGACACCGATGGGCTTGGAAAGGCTGCTATCCATTGGATGAGATGTAAAGCTGTGACCCTTTATGTGGGAGAGCCTTACCCTGTGCATGTTAAGGAACACATTGGATGGCCTAGGGAAGCCAACCTCTGTCTCCTAACATCTGTCCAATGAGTCCCCTCCTTCAACCTTCTCTGAGCCATTGGGGTTCTTGCGACCTGGCCATTCAGCCCATGGTGTGCAAAAAAAGTGCCGCTCTGGGGTAAAACAACCTAATTCAACCCATGTTACCTTGGAAGGTCATGCAAAACAACTCTTGAGACATATTCAGATCTTGGAGTTAGATCAGGAGTCGTGCTTCTCAATTAGTACCAAACCCAGTAATGTATCCAGGATTTAGTTTCCGGGTGGGGAGGCGAACCCTTCATCCTGGGTACGTTCTTGATGAGGTTCCCTTCAATCATTATAAAAGCCTCACCAACTTTTTCGGTTGTCAATATTGTTGGTGTTAGTGTCTGTCGTCATATATTGTTGGTGTTAGTGTCCTTCGGAAGTTCTGAGTTTCTGAGCTTCATTTGATTCTAATTAAATAAGAATTCTCTTTTGTGGCACTGGTGTACCTCTACCAAACTCTTCTGATCAGCCATGATTACTGTTTTTTTTTTCTTCTCCGAAAAGTAAGCCACAGAATGTACTTGATTCCACTCGAATTGAGATTAACAGCTAACAGAGGATTCACAGATGGAGTATGCAGTGTAAACTTCCACAAAAACTTGCAGTGTAAACTTCCACAAAACAATTACGACTGGGCTTCTATAAAGAAGTGTGTAGAGTCAGATACGAGTGCTCTCTTGTCTTTGGAATGCATAAGCCAACCTACTGTGCTTCAAACCGGTGCTTTCACACTTGTAATCATTTTAACAACTTATGATGTGTGGTTCGTAAGTACAGAGGTTATTCGGGAATTCCTTGAATTTGATAATTTATAATAGAATTAAAATACATGTCTAATATTGTATTATACATTTCATAATAGAGAGCATTATAATTCTTTTAGATTGTTAGAGGGTTGAACAGCAGCAGCTTAAGTGACATATTTCGTATGCCTGGGGTGTGCTAAATGCTATTCCTAAATGGTCAATATCTTGGCCACTATGTGTTGTAAATCTATTTGACTTAAAAAAAACATAATTTCGCGTGAGGATTTCAAACAAAATTGTTTCTAATTATCTTCTGTTAAATACCTTATTACCAAATTGACAAATCTGGCTCACACAACCTCCTACAAAGTTCACAATGAATTACCAGAAAGTTTGAAAACAACTTCTGGTTTTCGGATGAAACACTTCCATTTTTCGTATCAAATCAATATTCATTTCCTACTTATTTTAACCAACACAAATGTAAATCATATCTAATGACTTCATGTATAGCAACGATTGTTCATTTAGTGACAATATTTTGAGCTTTCAATTCGACTAATATATCAAATAGTTAGAGATAAAAGCTTGAACTACAGGTAACGGCACAGGCATAACTATCACAATGCAAAGGAGTGCCATTGGCCCAATTCCTGACCCTCAATGAACCTACAAGGGATCAAATTCATCTTAATAAATTATCCATAATTTGTTCCACATTCATAATTTCCGGGGGACTGAGCAGCCACTTAGGGCCCCCGGTTACTGAGGGCCCCCAAAAGGTTCTGTGAATTGCTTTCAGAATTGTAGAGGTAATTTCAACCAAAATAGTGCTTCTAAATGCTGTTTTACTTAATGGCCTTCGGACCTGTAAGCCCCACTACTGACTGGTACAGAGAGAGGAACAACAATATGATGATTTCAAAAATTCATAAGTGCTCGGAGGTTGCTTTCGGAGTGCTTTCGGAGTTCACAGAGCGTAGACGTGTTTAAATAAGCTCAGGTTATCCTAGATTTTCAGAACTAAATCTTATAGATAAGGGAAGGCAAAGAGGAGATATGCAGGACGCAAATCTTTAAGATATTTTGCAATAGAAACGTTTTTCTTGAAATAATGAAAGATATGTGCAATCAACATCAGTGGTCTATGAGCAGTCGAAATTGCGCAAATCATAAATAAGAATTGAACAATATTCTAATGAAAAACGAAGAAGCCGCTGGGATTTTTATTATATATATATTATAGATAACACTAAGAAGGTTCTAGTTTCCAAACTTCATTTTTCATCAATAATGCAGAAGTTGGAAACCCTACAACTATATGGAGAAATATTAAGTGTTGAAGACGAAATGTACACCATCACAGAATTAAAAAAAATCAAGACAAACACTAAGATCTGCCACATCAAAATAAAACAAGAAATTCCTAATTTTCTTCAAAATAACCCAACCTTGCTACTATCGACTGCAAGGGAGTCATTAGACTTCGCAAACATTGTAGAAAACCTGGACATTTTGTAGCCCAATGCCCATTATCAACAAAAACCGGAGGTAAAAAAACGAACACAGAACCAACAACCTTTGCTGACATAATGGCAGAGGCACTGAATGAAATATTCCAAACTACAAAAGGTAATGAGACAGAAAAGAACGAAATCTCCTTTAGACCACAAACCACACAACTCCAATGAGATAGAATACATCACAGATAATCCTTATTCTGTGGAATACATACAGTGAGCAACCGTGTTACAGCGCCCCCAGTCTGAAGCTAAAGTAAGTTCATTAATGCCCACCCTTTACATGGCCGTCAGCATGTAAAGTATAGGCAATCATGTAGCAAGCGCCTTTTCTTAATATTGTGTGTACATTACTTTCCTTAATATTGTGTGGCTTAATAAATTAAGGATTTATATTTTCATTAAATTGTAGTATCAGACAAAATATTTACTTTAAAAAAAGTCAGGTAATAATTCTCTCTTTTAACTGGTATTTTTTTCTTTTCTTTATTTTATTAAATACAGTATTTTTAGAGGCTATTAAAGGTTCAACTAAAATAATTGATTAGATTTTATCCTAAGAAAGAAAACAACGTTAAAAAAAACAAACGATTAAATACTTAGGTTTAGTGCATTAATATCCATACTTTACATTACGCGGCCATGTAAAGGGTGGGCAAGACGTCATTCAAATTGATTGAACTTTTGGAACCGGTGGCGCACTCTATCTACTTTACCTCGTTGCCCAACTCCAATACGAAAAGAAGCTCTGGATGGAAGCGTTAAATATAACTCCACAGCTGCCCATAACCCGACAAATAGCAAATCAAGAATCAAGATGATAAATTCACAAAGTAAAAAATCCAAAAGCAAGAAAATAATCGGTATATTACAGAAAAAATAGAAGAAAAATAAAATGACACAGAAAGTGGAAATGACGTCTTAGTATCAGAACAAGAAACAAGTAAAAACTAGACAAAAATAAAGATTTGAAAATAAAAACATAGGAAAGTGATGAGGCAGCAGACGATAGAGATTAACTTATCGAATATATCTCAATTCCTCTTATGAAGATTCGAAATAAAAAGAATTAAATCCCTCAAGTATCCAATAGATATTTTGAGAAAAACAATTAACGAGCAATAAGCTGTAAAACCCAAGTATACCAAATATATACTGCAAAAAAGTATATATTTTTGCAGTATAAAACATTGCAAAAAATATATACTTTCATAAAAGTTTACCAAATCGTACTGCAAAATTCTGGAAAAATACGGGGCGGGGGTGGCTCAGTCGGTAGTGCGCCAGGCTCGTAATCTGTAGTTCCCAGGTTCGAGTCCCAGCTGGGTAAGCGTTGAGATTTATCTCCGCAAAATTCCCCGCCCTGCCCACGGTCAGTAGGGGACACCGATGGGCTTGGAAAGGCCGCCGTCCGTCGGATGGGACGTTAAGCCGTGGCCCCGTGTGTGGGAGAGCCATACCCTGTGCACGTTAAAGAACACGCTGGATGGCCTTGACGGGAGGCTACCATCTGTCTCCCAACAGCTGTTCCAGTGGGTCCCCTCCCCCAACCTTCTCTGAGCCTTCGGGGTCCATGTGACCTGGCCATTTAGCCCATGGTGTGCAAAAAAGTGCCGCTCAGAGGTAAAACAACCCAACCCAACCTGGAAAAATACTTCAAGAAGGAACCAATTTACATCTTGGAGAACTTTGCAAAAGAATTGGCTAATTAAGATTCTTTTCAATCTAATTATAACATAGATCGGTATCTCAAAATACGTTCTCCAGTAGAAACGATGAATAGTTCTCTGGCAGGTCTGGAACTTTCTGAACTTTATCCTTTGACTGGACACCTTTTCCAGGACAGAGACTTTGTTTGCTGGTGGAGCATCTGATATTTTTTTTATTTCTTTTACACCAAAGAGCCAAAACATTGATCACCTCCCTAATATAATGTTGGTCCTCCACGTGCTATCAAAACAATTCTTACTCGGTGAGGCATGGCAGCTACAAGATTTCTGAAGGCATCTTGTGGTATCTGGTACCAACATGTTACCAGCAGATCCTTTAACTCTTTAAGTTACGTGGTTGAGCTACCGCAAATCGGATATGCTGTTCCAATACAAACCACAGATGCTCGATTGGATTGATGTCTGGTAAATTTGGAGGAGCATCAGGGTTGGGTTGTTTTACCTCTGAGCGGCACTTTTTTGCACACCATGGGCTAAATGGCCAGGTCACATGGACCCCGAAGGCTCAGAGAAGGTTGGGGGAGGGGACCCACTGGAACAGCTGTTGGGAGACAGATGGTAGTCTCCCGTCAAGGCCATCCAACGTGTTCTTTAACGTGCACAGGGTATGGCTCTCCCGAACACGGGGCCGCGGCTTAACGTCCCATCCGACGGACGGCGGCCTTTCCAAGCCCATCGGTGTCCCCTACTGACCATGGGCAGGGCGGGGGATTTTGCGGAGCATCAGATGAAGATACCTGGAAGTCTCATGTTTCACAAACCATTTTTGAGCAATCCGGGCAGTGTAGAATGGTGCATTATCCTGCTGAAAGAAGGCACAACTAGAGGGGTATACCATTGCCATGAAAGGATGTACCTAGTTTGCAATGATGTTTAGGTAGGTGGTAGACGCATAGTTTCCTGCACATGAATGACTGAACCCAAGGTTTCCCAGCAGAACATTGCCAAAAGCTTTACACTTCCTCCACTGGCTTCATCTATGAACCGAAAATTCCTTCTGTAGATGCACACAATTAACCTTTTAACACCCATGTCTTACATTTTTAGGGCAAGATGCCAACCACTGTTTCATACCCAAACCAATGTTCGACTTTAATCAGACTTTTCAGTTGAACTTTTCTGACCTTCTTGCAAAGTGTCCTAATAAAAGTCAATGTAAAGCTATTAAAAACGTGGGATAGTACACTATTACTAACCAAAAAAATGTGGAAGTTGGGTTAAAATCCAGTCATTGTAAAGCAAACAAAATGTGCATCTGCCAAATTAGCAACCAAACAATGCCCCCCCCCCCAACTTATCGAAATTCTTTTCAACTCACATATTCACTAGTTGTGAGTGCTCAGGGAAACTGAAATGTGGTGACCAAATAAAAATTAATACGGAAAGCAACAAGATTCAAAAGGGCTGAATACACTAGTTTCGAGTCTTGGAGATTTTAAATGCTTTTATACAGAAGAAACGTATGTCAGGAACGATAGATGAAGATGGGATAAACAATTTCAGAACTTGGATTTAAACAGTGGCGACTTTTGGTGGGACGCTTGACAAGTACAGGCAGAGACCAGATTTAGAAAAAAAATTGGGAGAGATGCCTGATATTCATAATTAAAGGGACTGAAAAGACGATTTGTAATGCATAATTTCTTATATTTTCAGCTATTCTCAAAACGCAGTATTTAAAAAAAATTTTCGGGGGGAAAAACAAACTCGAAAAAGGGTTTTTTGTCCTGTATCGTCCAATTCAGGATTTTGCGATTAATCCGTAGTAATTACCTACACATCGATTATTTTTCCTCTTGGATCTAGTGGCATTTTAAAAAACTATTAGTAAAAACTATGTCTAATGCACAGATATATTTTTTTGACTCCTTGCCAATGACAAATTTACATTTATTATTTAAAATTAAATTTTAGGAATTATTTGAAAAATTGTTCGTTTTGAATATATTTAATTTAAAATATTAATTTTTATACATATACCAACCAGACGTTTGTGTTGCATGTTAAAATAAATGCAATTAAGGCCTTAACTGGCATAGTGGTTAGGCAGCTTGCGACTGTTCCAGCAAGGCAATCTTTGTGTGTTGTGTTAGCTCTAACTAAGGCAGTGACTTCGGTCTTAGTAGAGCATGTCCTTGTATGAGAAGGCCTGTAAAAGTTAGGATTCTTCTCTGTCCTATATGTCGCAAATCAATTAGCTGCACCATAACCGAAATAGCTTGTTAAAACGTTTTTAGTATTCCATTAATGAGGAAGTAAAAAAATATTAAACATTACACACATTTTAAAATATTTCTGTAGCCCTTAAAATGTCCAAACACAGTTAACCATTCTTTTTTTTAAAATATAAATTAGGCTTAAGTAGTCGGGTTGGGTGGGTTGTTTCACCTCTGAGTGGCACTTTTTTGCACACCATGGGCTAAATGGCCAGGTCATATAGACCCCGAAAGCTCAGAGAAGGTTGGGGGAGGGGACCCCTGGAACAGCTGTAGGGAGACAGATGGTAGCCTCCCGTCAAGGCCATCCAGCGTGTTCTTTAACGTGCACAGGGTATGGCTCTCCCGCACACGGGGCCACGGCTTAACGTCCCA
This sequence comes from Ryuthela nishihirai, assembly GCA_038380435.1. Classification (NCBI taxonomy): domain Eukaryota; kingdom Metazoa; phylum Arthropoda; class Arachnida; order Araneae; family Heptathelidae; genus Ryuthela; species Ryuthela nishihirai. Next base: position 107,298,124 of record JAWZYU010000006.1, read on the forward strand.
TCCGAGGGACGGCGGAATTTCCAAGCCCATCGTTGTCCCCTACTGACTGTGGGCAGGGTGAGGAATTTTGCGGAGATAAATCTCAACGCTGATCCAGCTGGGACTTGAACCTGGGAACTACAGATTACGAGCCTGGCGCGCTACCGACTGAGCCACCCCCGCCCCATTTAAGTAGTCTTCATTTCAATTAAATTTTCTGTCATTTTATTATTCAGAATGAAATGCTCTATCAGTATGTAACAACAGTTATATATTACTGTTAGTCACTACAGGATAAAGTTCAACAGTTTTTGAGCTGAAAAAGTTAAAACATAATCTTTGACACAATTGCATGCATTGTTAAAAACCAAACACTTTAAGGGCTAAAGATCACTATAAAAAAAAAGAGGGAAATTTTTTTATACCACAACGGTTCCTCTCAATCTTATCTCCACTCCTTTATTTTTTTGACCCGGGCCTGATATTGGGCCATTTTTTAAGCTAAGGAAAGGAATTTTGATATCTATATTGCTATCGACCAAAATGAAAGCAAGATAGCGGCCAACAAAAATAATCACGCAAAATAACTAGTTTTTTTCGGAGGCGTCATGTCAGAGAGGATTTCAATTTTCCACGTATTGCATAAGAAAAACTATCTGCTTCTCTAGATGGAAATCGTTAGATTCGCATCTGGATAAGGAATATATAGTGTCAGTATAACATGCAGCCAACGGCAGTACCAAGCTGAAAACACCTTTTTCTCGTCTGATCACCGAAGTTAAGCAGCTTTGGGCGCGGTACCCGGGAGGGTGACCATCTGGGAACACCACGTGCAGTTCGCAAAAAATCTGCTGAGGACCCATCTTCACAGATCCCTTCTATTATGCATATTAAACTGACAGTCTCCTGTCAGACCTCTGTGACAAACAGCTGCTTGAGGAGTTATTTTTTTTTACAAAAAAATTGACAGAAATTTGTGAGGAAGGGAAGACCTAATAAGGACAATAATGAAAGGAAAAGTTCCATGCCTTATTTTGGGCTCAAACTCTTGTCCTGTAGATCAGTAGCCTCGCACGTTAACCACTTGGCCACAAGACTATCTTCGGCTTTCAGAAATTGCAGTTACATTGCTTGCACATCAGCATGAACAAAAGTTCAAAATTGTAAACCAAAAAGAAAGGGGGTTCCAGTTCCAGATTTGCAAATCAGGTTCTGTTATAGGTAAGGAATCAGATGTTTGAAATTTCTGGTTGAAATTCAATGACTAAATATTGAATAAACCCGACTTTCTTGGTACATACTAAATATTAACCACTTTGTAAGTCGATTTAATTTTAGAGGTAAAAATTGACCCTGATAACATGTCAGGTGCTCTAAACCGCTGAGCTACGGCCGCTGATCAAGATTTCCTCTAATTGATGATATGAACATTCTCAACCTATAGTATATTCCATTATGTCACATATAGGCGCTGTTTGGACGATCTTAGCCACAATGCGGCAAATAAATGCCTTAAAGATGGAAAGTATATCTTACAAGTATACAATTGATTAAATATTGAATAAACTCGACTTTCTTGGTATATACTAAATATTAACCACTTTGTAAGTCGATTTAATTTTAGAGGAAAAATTGTCTTGAGCCGGGTGGGATATGTACTATAGGTTGAGAATGTTCATATCATCAATTAGAGGAAATCTTGATCGGCGGCAGGTAGAGAGCACCTGACGTTATCAGGAGGTCATGGGTTCATATCCCACCCGGTTCAAGACAATTTTTCCTCTAAAATTAAATCGACTTACAAAGTGGTTAATATTTAGAAATTCAATGAGTCCCTAGTACTCCTTGCCCTTCCAAGAAATTAAAAAAATAAAAGTGGTTTAAATTCGAACTCGGGTTCTGTCATAGGTAGAGATTGGAAATTTTAATGCAACATGGGATACCAAATAAATTGGGTTGTTTCACCTCTGAGCGGCATTTTTTCACGACAATAGACCAAATGAGAGAAGGTTGAGGGAGGAGACTGATTGGAAGGCAGTTGGGAGACAGATGGTAGCCTCCCATTAAGGCCATCCAGCATGTTCTGCAACATGCACAGGAATGGCTCTCGTGCACATGGGGCCATGGCTTAATGTCCCCTCCTACAGATGGTGGCCTTTCAAAGCCCATTGGCGATCTCTAGTGACCACTGGGCAAGGTAGGGAGTTTTGTGTAGATAACTGAGTGGTTAGCACGCTTGGCTACTAATCTAAGGGACCTGGGTTTGAGCCCCGGATTAGGCATGGATGTGTGTGTCGTTTTTCTGCTAAGGTCCTGCCATCCTCTCAGATCTCCTAATGTGGCATATAAACTGACAGGCTCCTATCAGACCTCTGTGGCAAGCAGCTGCTTGAGGGGGTATTTATTTATTTATTTTTTAAATCTGAACACTGCCCCAACTTTGACTTGACCTGGAAACTGCAGATATGAGCGATTATGGCCTGGTGTGCTACAAACTGAACCATCCTCACCCCAGGTACCAAAAGGGTGTATGAAATTTGGGGCTGATTGGTCAAGTACTTGGGAAACCTGGGGATATCTATATCTGCTAAAGAAGACATAACTTTTCCACAATCAAAAGTAGAACATATGCTACTTTCTGTGTGTTTTATTGGAAACTTTCCAAATACTACAACATGGATTGTTAGGCATTATTTAGAACACCATCAAAAGTATAATTTTCTAGAATAAAAATAAAATGCTCCTACACTCAAATCTGCACTTTTTCAAAAATCTGAAAATAATATTTCAATCTTTAGAAAATGCGAAACAAGTGGCCTAAATATCATCTTCCTACTATAAATACTTTCAGAAATCTTGTGTTACAAAGACTGGCACATTTACCTATATATATATAATCTTAATACATTGCACATTGAAATTGCCACACCCAAGAGTGAGGGGATAGGGGTGAAATGTAGCACACACATAGCAATACATATTGGCATACCATGATTTAAGTTGCAGCACGTGACTGCCTCAGTAGGTGGTTGCACCGCAGTGAACGGCAATAAGCATGGCATGGAGTCATGCAGTCGACGGATATGGTCCTGAGGAATTGCACACCAAGCAGTGTTGATTTGCTCCCATAATTCGAGATTACACGTCGGCAGGTGAGAGGATTGCACAACATCCAATGTGGTCCCACAGATTTTCTATTGTGGACAAATCTCGAGATCATGCTGGTTATGGCAATACTTGAACATGTTGCATTGTCTGGAGACCCTAGCAGGGTATACACGGGCATTGTCATGCTGGAAAATGGGCTGCTACATGCCTCCCAGGAACGGTAACAAAATGGGCTGCTACATGCCTCTCAAGAATGGTAACAAAATGGGCTGCTACATGCCTCTCAAGAATGGTAACAAAATGGGCTGCAGAACCGAGCTAACGCATTATGCAGCTGTCAAGTGTTCCTGTGATGCACACAAGAGGTGACCTGCTGTCATACTCAACAGCACCCCATACCATTATACCTGGCTGATGGGCAGTGTGCAAGTCATGAACAAAAGCTGGATCTGGCCTTTCACTAGGTTGCATACATAAATCCGTCGACTGTCAGCATCCAGACAGCAATGGGATTCATCACTAAACACAAGTGTTCCATTCATGACCCCAGTTTGCACGACTTTGGCACCAAGCCAGACGAGTGATGTGAAGGTTTGCAGTCAACATAATGGTTGCCTAGAGTGCAGATGTGCCTCATGCAACCTTCGGTTTACTGTTGGGCCGTTTTGGGGATGTCCATGGCTGCTGACATAGCCCATCAAATATTGCCTGCAGTGCTCTGTGGTGACAAACAAGCATGTTGAACAATGTGCCTATCAAGCCTTGCTGACATCTGTTGGATGGCATCGCTTCCTCTGTGACACAAGCTAGAACCTTGATTTTGCCACTGTTGCTAACAGTTTGTGCATCACCAATGAACATGGGTAGTGACATGACATGTAGTCCATCCAGCTTCACATAGGCCTATAATTCTTCTTGAATTCCGAAAGCATTCAAATGACGATAAACTGCCGATGGTGTGTACCGGGCATTTTTGGCCTTCGCTGAACAATTTTCAAGTGGAACCATCTAATTTCAACTATTCGCACAACTTCCACCTGCATAAACACAATACCATCCCTGTTCCTTCTTGCACCTTTTATCTCTTGAGTCACACACGCCATTGGCTCTGGATTATAATCATTTGCAAATATGAACTGTGCACACCCACCCTTCTATTTGCATGTTTGTACATGTCCTTCTGGGTGGGGCACTTTCAATGTTGAGCAGAGTATATTATAATATATATTATTGCATTTTACAGCATATGACCCCACCACCCATTTCAGCAAGGAATATTAAGGGGAGGAAAATAGTGCTATATAACAATGGTTATGGCTGTCAGCATTATTCAGGGGGATCATTACCTTACAAGAGACCTGCAACCTTGCATAATGGACCCAGCGATTTTTTTGAGGAAAAAAAGAATGTATCTTACATGCAAAATACGGCTAGGTTGGGTTGTTTTACCTCTGAGCGGCACTTTTTTGCACACCATGGGCTAAATGGCCAGGTCACATGGACCCCGAAGGCTCAGAGAAGGTTGGGGGAGTGGACCCACTGGAACAGCTGTTGGGAGACAGATGGTAGCCTCCCGTCAAGGCCATCCAGCGTGTTCTTTAACGTGCACAGGGTATGGCTCTCCTGCACACGGGGCCACGGCTTAACGTCCCATCCGACGGACGGCAGCCTTTCCAAGCCCATCGGTGTCCCCTACTGACGTGGGCAGGGCGGGGAATGCAAAATACGGCTCTGAATGACATAGAACATGAGGGAGTTTAAGGTTTAAATCTCTTTGCAGGGAAATTTTTTATATCATTTCATCAATTTATGTTGAAAAAAAATAATGAAAAATTTTCCTACCCTTCCAAAAATATCATTACAGCTTGTTTTACCCTGAGCACTGCTTTATGTTATCATTTTGTTTATAAATCAATATACCCTCAGCCATTCCCTCCTCCTTTGCATTTTTTTAATTTACTGCTTTTATAGTGGAGAGACACAGAAATTGTCCGGAAACTTGTCGGAAACGAGAAATATTTTGCTGAAAAAAAAAAATTTTAACCATGAGTGGGATATAAACCCACATCTACTGATTATATATACCAAGTGTTCTAATCACTAAACTTTCACAGCTAGTTCTTTTCCAGCAAACTGTGACAATAAATAATTCCATTTTTGTCATGTTTGGCATTATCTATGATCATGAATGAGCAACCTAACCTCCATAATCAATTCTTGAATTAATCTGATATTGAAAAAGATAATAGCATGATTGATAAATTATTCAACGTCAGTCGTGATGGCTATGTTGTCAGTTCTCAATGATAGAGGGTGGCATGAATCACAAAAATTGGATTTATATCATAATTTGCTGAAAAATGAGCTAGCTGTGATCGTTTACTGTAGTGCTGGATTTAGGAAAGGGTTAGATTAGGAAAGGGTTCATCACCCCCCCCCCCCCTCAAGAATGCTAGCAAAAGGGTAATAGAAGCAAAAAAATTATTAAATTTGTGCATATTTCAAGAATTTTTTTAAAAAACCTCTACAATGTTATACTGCAATGGGAAATCAGTCTCTACCCCCCCCCCCCCACCTTTTCTGAATCAATTGCATCACTTGTTTCTGCCTCCCCTATTTCTTTTCTAGATCTGAGCCTGATTCAGTAATAAGAACACCAGGCATGTAATCAGTTTGGTTGTTTTACCTCTGAGCAGACTTTTTTTGCGCACAATGAGCTAAATGGCAAGGTCACGTGGACCCCGAAGACTCAGAAGATTGGGGAAGGGGATACACTGGAACAGCTATTGGGAGACAGATGGTAGCCTTCTGTCAAGGCCATCCAGTGTGTTCTTTAATGTGCACAGGATATGGCTCTCCCGCACACAGGGCCATGGCTTAATGTCCCATCTGACAGACAACAGCATTTCCAAGCCCATCGGTGTCCCCTACTGACCATGGGCAGGGCGGGAAATTTTGCAGAGATAAATCTCAATGCTGACCCAACTGGGAATGGAACCTGGGAACTACAGATCACGAGCCTGGCACGCTACCGACTGAGCCACCCTGCCCCAAATGGCCATGAGAAAGTTGGGAGGAGGAGACCCACTGGACAGCTGTTGGGAGACAGATGGTAGCTTCCTGTCAATGCCACTTAGTATGTTCTTTAACTTGCACAGAGTATGACTCTCCTGCATATGGGACAAAGGCTAAATGTTCCATCCTATAAACGGCAGCCTCTCCAAGCCCATCAGTGTCCCCTACCCACCAAGGGCAAGACGGAGAGTTTCGCAGAGATAAATCTCAATGTTGGCCTAGATGGGGCTTGAACCTGGGAACTACAGATTACAAGCTTGGCATGCTTCCGACCGAGACACCTCTGCCCCCATGTAATCAGGACACATGGGTTTATATCCTTCTCATGGCTAAACTCAATTTTTCCATAAATATGTCCTGAAAATTTACTTATTATTCTTTTAGTAATATAGAAGTCTGATGATACATCAAAAAATTTTCTGTAGTAACAAAAATTATTCCAAAGGTAGACAGATCAACAACAAGAAAAAAAAAAATCTAATTTTACTGTATTAAGCATTCAATTAATATAACAAAAATTTTCAGTTATATAAAAGTACTAATTTGAAAAGATTAACATGATTAATTTAAAATAATAAAAAAAAATGCAAAAATTGATTTCCAGTTATATAGTTGGTGAACATTTTTTATATTTGAAATACTCTGTATTAAAATTCACAAACCAAATTCACTACAGATTGCTCTTAACTATTATTAATCCTGTTCAAAATTTCCAGTTGCACCTCTGTAGAATTTCATTGAAATAAATTTGCAATGAATAAAATTCTTCAAATTCCAGTTCTGTTCAAGCAATTTGAACTTATGAGTTTATGAAATGCTAGTCTTTTAATAGAGTGAAAAATATAATTTAGTTTACATCAATTACTCTTCCACATCATTTTTTCAATTCATGTCAAATGTTGATAGTTGAATTGTTTTATCACTGAGTGGGAATTTTTTTGCATACAGTCCGCTTTATGGCTAGGTCACTATGACGCCAAGGGCTCAGAGAAGGTAACCGACTGGACAACTGTTAGGAGACAGTAGAAGCCTCCTGTCAAGGTATCTAATATGTTAACATGCAGAGGGTATGGCTCTCCCACATGTGGGACCACGGCTTAATGTTCCATCCAACGGACAGCAGTCTTTCCAAGCCCATCAGTGTCCGCTGCTGACTGAGGGCAGGAAGTTTTGCGGAGATTAATCTCAATGCTGGACAAATTGGGATTTGAACCTGGGCACTGCAGATTGCAAGTCTAGCATGCTACCCAAGTACCCCTCCCCCTCCAATTTTGATAATTATTGAATGAAAAAAGTGGAATACAAGTTCAACCCCCTTGACTGTAATCTGCAAACTTCATTTGGATGTTAACTCTCTAATTAATACATATTTTTTAAATTCCAGATCTATCCAATGAATGCTAATACACTACTATTATATTATATAAAAAAAAATATATACCCCCTCAAGCAGCTGAGAGGAGAGAGGTCTGACAGGAGCCTGTCAGTTTATATGCCATAGTAGAAGGTCTGAGAGGATTGCAGGACCCAGCAGAAAAATGACACAAACAGCCATGCCTTACCTAGGGCTCGAACCCAGGTCCCTTAGATCAGTAGTCAAGCGCGCTAACCACTCGGCCATGGGACTAATATCAAATTTAAGAAAAACTTTATGTGCAAGAGCAATGAAGTAATTTTTATAAGCCATGTTAAAGTTTCAAAAATGTGATCTGCAAGATTATGTCTTCCTTTTAGAAAAAAAAACAAACTTATGAAGTGACTGAGGTTAAAAATACACTGTAATAGGTATTGAACACTTTACATTTTATTGGCCGTGCATCAATAAGTTGCACTCTGCACTACCTGTCATCATAGCAAGGAAACATTTGTGTTTGGGAGGGATGTATCACGTAGTACAACCATCTGACCATGGTGGTTGCAACATGCAGAGTGCATTTCCATTGTTCGTGCATCATGGTGTGTCAACTCAATTGTTACTCAAAATTAGATATCTGCAGAATGGTTCGTTTTTGTGGGTGAAAAACTTCAATTATACAGAAATCTATTGAGAAATATCAACCACACATGGGGGTCAATCTTGTCAGTTTGAAATGGCATAGATTTGACAGAAGAATACCACAGCAATGGAGGAATTGATGAAGCTCAAATGGGAAGTGTGGCAACATCTACCCTATAGCTGTGACTACTTGTTCAGTAAATTGAGAGCATCTGGGTGGACAGAGGCTTTTATTGTACGAAGTCAAAGAGATTTTGACCTGGTAGGTGGACATTAGAGCAGATTTCTATGCTCTGGGAATGAGCAAATTAATCCTGCATTCGGATTAATGGAGACTAAGTGAAGAAGTAGATTCAAGTTGTATCTTCACTCTAATAAATTTGCCACTCTCATATACTCTTTTGCATGTTATGTACTCACAAGTACAACTTACTTTTTGACATGCCTTGATAACTATGGAATATATTAGGAATTTTAAATAATTATTATATTTGAATCTCTTTTTAGTTAATATGCATATAATTTAAATGTGGAAGGACAATGGATCCTTGAGTGTGCAATATATTGATAAAAATTCTGTGGACTAAAATTATTTGAGCTAGGAGGGGTCCACAGATTTGAAAAGTTTAAGAACTGCTGCCTTAGACAATGACAAGTGATCTGAGCTTGCATCGTTAGCTTTTATAATTAGAAATGATTCCACCCTATTTTGATGATTTCAGTATAGTGTATGGTAACCCTTTGATCTGCAGAATAAAATTTTTAAAACCATCATTTATGCTGAAACTTGACTTTTTCATCTAATTCCACTATTTTTATAACAGATAGTCATAAGATAGTGATTTTGCACAGCATCAAGATATATCAATGAAGAAAAATATTTATGAATCAAAGGAAATTAGGAATTTTTTTTCTTGCATTGTTATGACAGGTAGTCACAGGTCAATTTAGTGAATTGACACTACTGTCCATTTCAATTATCGAATAATTAAAAGTCCATTTCAATTATTATTACATTATTTTTGCATGGCATCAGGATATATCAGTGAACAAAAATATTTATGAATTAAAGGAAACTAGGAATTTTTTTTTTTTTGCATTCTCAGCCAAAAAAAATACGCAGAATGGTATTGAGTTGGGTTGTTTTACCTCTGAGCAGCACTTTTTTGCACACCATGGGCTAAATGGCCAGGTTACATGGACCCCGAAGGCTCAGAGAATGTTGGGGGAGGAGACCCACTGGAACAGCTGTTGGGAGACAGATGGTAGTCTCCCGTCAAGGCCATCCAGTGTGTTCTTTAACGTGCACAGGGTATGGCTCTCCCGCACACAGGGCCACGGCTTAACATCCCATCCAACGGACAGCAGCCTTTCCAAGCCCATCGGTGTCCCCTACTGACCGTGGGCAGGGCAGGGAATTTTGCGGAGATAAATCTCAACGCTGAGCCAGCTGGGACTCGAACCTGGGAACTACAGATTATGAGCCTGGCGCACTACCGACTGAGCCACCCCCGCTCCAGAATGGTATTGAACTCTTACACTTAGTTACATTAAATCAAATGGGATAAATTTCTCATAAAGTCAAGGGTGTGCTCGAGGAAACTTGTGCAAGCCCCTTGTTAAAAAAATTTTGATAAAATTTAACAGATTATACTAATCACCCTTGGACAAAATTCTTTGCAAAATTTGTGATCTTGATTCTTCTGCATACTTCCATGGCAGCAGTTCTGCCAAGACAGTAACTTGGCTTACTCTCTCATGATTTGCTCTACAAAATTTTGTGAGCATGTAGACTGGCAGAAACTCCTGTATAAAATTATCTATTGAAAAGAGTATGATGCTCTTACACCATAAATCAATGATTTACCATTGGTTTAAGGTTTACCATCTTACACATTAAATCAAGGTTTACAAAATTTTGACATTGGCAAAAGAAAAAAACTGCAATCATGGAGATATGCTACACAATAAAGATTTTAGTAATTTAATATTAGCTGCTTTGTTTTACATTAGCACGTTCTTCAAAGTTTTTTTTTTTTTTGCAATTAATCTCATAAACTATTTAGCTGAATATAATTACTGTCTTTTGATTTTATTTTGCTAATGTTCACAACACAATACACTGTTCATTTATAATAAAATGCTTCACTGGGTTTATGAAGATTGTATGTAGACTTGTACATATTACAGTTTATGTTAGTTATGATACACACTATTCAGACATACATCTTACCTCAATTAATATCATAACATTTGTTAATTTCTTAGTGAAAATTATTCACAAATCGTATACATCTTACTAATTTTCTCTTTTCCAATCATTTCTTTTTAAAAAGATCTTTCTCGCGTCGCAACATACCCATCACTTCAACAGGATTGCTTTTCTTGGCATGCTCTTGAACATCTTTTTCGTGAATACGCATGAAAGGATTATATGTTTTCTCTTCACCAATAGTTGATGGAACTGTAATTTCGTTTTTCTGGCGCTTGACTTCTGCCCATTTCAATTTAGCCTCAATGATTTTATTGTTGGGTTCTACATGAGATGCATATTTTAAGTTGTTAACTGTATATTCATGACCACAATAAACTTGTGTATTATCAGGTAGTGAACTTAATATTTCAATCAAGGCTGTGTACATTTCTTGTGGGGTTCCTTCGAAAAATTTGCCACATCCAGCAAAAAAAAGAGTATCACCAGTAAATACTGCTGGAGTACTGCCTTCCTCGGCAGTCACATAATAACAGACGTGCCCAGTAGTATGGCAAGGTGTTCGTAAGCACTTCACAGTAAGAGAACCTATTTTGAATTCTTCATCATGTTTAACTTTTTGGGTTAAGGCACCAATTCTATCGTCACCACCATATACTGCAAGTTGCTTATTCACCTTCTTTACTAATTCAACATTACCACCTGCATGATCCCAGTGGTGATGGGTAGTGAGCACAGCAGTCAGCTTTACGCCAGCGTCTTTAACAGCTTGTATTACTTTCTCAGGCTCAACAGGATCCACAATTGCTGCTATTTTATTTTCCTCATCTATAATAAGATACATATAATTGTCATCCAAAGCTGATAATACGTTAACTTTCATGTTGCCTCAAATACTGTATCGTATGATCGCATCGACAGTTATCATGCACTTCAAAATCGTTCGATTACAGAATTCGGTTATGGATAGTGTAATAACATTTGAGAAATCGGAATATACTGCAAAGTAGGAGCAGCGAAAAATATTTTTATTATCATATTAAAATTCCAAATCTACTCGTTCTTTACACACCACGTTTTCGAATAAAAAAAGGAATTTATTATCTATTTTATGCATAAAGTTTTGTGGGAATTCGAGTTTAAAAAACACTTTCTCTCTTCATTTGAGGTGGGACAGAGGGATTAAGGGTCACATTGATTTCCAATGAAAAATTTGTTGAATTAACATTAATATTATTTCTGAACTTCGAATCTTGCTTCAGCATTTTCTTTTACTACATTTCATGTTGTCTCATTCATTCGCAAATTACGGCAACGATGAGTTTGTCATGTGCACTTTCCTTATTTTTTTTTTCCGGAAATCCTACTCTCCATTTAGGGCTTGATGTCACAGGGTTCTATAGAGAGCATTTTCACAACAGTACCACAAGACACAATGGAGATTACTAGATTACAAACTAGATTGACAGAGTTGTTTCAAATTTGGGATTATAAATTTTTTTCATATAGCAATAAAAAATTCCATGTAAATTGGACGAAAATGAGAAGGAGCACCCCCTTTGAGAATGCTAGTAACTGGAGCGAATGAACAACAACAACAAAAAAACCCCCCACATTTACACGAAGTGATCGTTATGATCAACCCCATCCAGAATGGAACAAGCCTAATAGGACCTAATATAAATGGCCGTGCAGCACACACGAGCTCAGTGTAGTCTGAGACATGGTCATGTAAGCCAGAGCGTGAACTTTACAGTCAGGAGAATTTACAAATATCACAGAGTTCCCCGATGGGCTTGGAAAGACTCCATCCATCGGATGGGTCATAAAGCCATGGCTCCGTGTGCAAGAGAGCCATACCTTGTGCATATTAAAGATCATGCTCTATGTCTTTGACAGGAGGCTATCAGCTGTCCAGCGGGTCCCCTTCCCGAACCTTCTCTGGGCCAATTTAGCCCTATTATGCGCAAAAAAGTGCTGCTCGGAGGTAAAATAATCCAACCCAATTCATAGAGTTCCAAAAGGGCATGATATTAGAGCTCGAGGCGTGTCTCCGAAAAGCCATGCCTTGTTGGTTTTATAGGCCCTAGAAGTAATAAGGTGATCACAAAAAGGCGGTCACTTCCCACTGATGAAACTGTCAAAGAGTACGGAAGGTAGATGCCTGTGGGGGTCGAAGGATGCAAGGCATCATGTGCACTCAACAACAGGTCATGATGACACAGTTGATACTGCAATATAAAGTGGGGGGCAGAAGCAGATATCCCAGATGACGATGTACCGCATTATTACAAAAAATCGGGATGACCCACTCCTCACCGAGGTAATCTGGATCTGACAAATCGAAATTTTTTCTTCTGCATACAAATCGATGGACACTTCATGAGTGTATCCACTGTCTAGTAGCGGTGGTATCAAATTTGTGTCACGAAATTTAATATTCAAATTAATCTATTGTACAAACATTGTTCATCTTACCTTTAACTAGTCATTGTTGTAAACCAGTGCTAGTGTAATGTCTTCACCAGGTCAATTTCATATTTATTTTGTGATGTTCCCTTCAATCAGAATAATAAAGATATAGCTTATTTCGACTTTCGAAATTTTTGGGCCTGAAACTTATTGTAGCTTAGGGACTCAGAAGATCAAAGTTTGGCCCTGACTGGTGGTTTGCGAACTCAATACAATGATTTCAAATTAAATATTAATTTATATATATATATATATTCAATTGTACACTGAAGAGCCAAAACATTATGCCCAGCCCTCAAATTGAAGCAACTGCAGGTAATATTATTATTACTTTATGCAATTATTTTATGCAAATTGAAGCAATTGCAGGTAAACGATGGAGCGTGCAGTCATGAAACGGTATAAATAACACCTGACATTGAGCTCTGTTAATTAGTGTTATTCTTGTTCTTCAGATGGGAAATTAAATTTTTAAATACCCCTCAAGCAGCTGCTTGCCACAGAGGTCTGACAGGAGCCTGTCAGTTTATATGCAATAGTAGAAGGTCTGAGAGGATGGCAGGCCCTCAGCAGAAAAACGACATAAACAGCCATGCCTTACCCGGGGCTCGAACCCAGGTCCCTTAGATCAGTAGCCAAGCGCGCTAACCACTCAGCCATGGGACGGCAAAAAGCTGCAGAATTAAGTGAGTTTGATACAGGTCAAATTGCAATGGCCAGACAACTGGATCAGAGCATTTCTGAGACACAAGGCTTGTGGGGGTGCTCAAGGTCAGCAGTGGTAGTACATTCAAAAAGTGGTCAGAGGAGGAAAAAACCATTAACCGCCAGCAAGGTATGGGCTGACTATGGCTCATCAATGCTAGAGGTGAGTGAAGGCTATCCTGTATGGTACGAGCCAACAGAAGGGTTACTGCAATGCAACTCGCCTGTAATTTTAATGCTAGTGACGGGAGTAACATCGAAACCTGTTGAAAATGGGGCTGCATAACCGTAAACCTGTCCGAGTGCCTACGCTAAACTCGATTCACCGTCGAAAGCGTCTACAATGAACACGCAAGCATCAAAACCGGACCTTGAATGATTGGAAGGTCATCTGATTCAATGAATCTCGTTTCCTGTCGCAACATGTGGATGACTGGGTAAGTGTGCGTCGTTTACCTGGAAAAGTGTTGGCATCAGGATGCAATGTGGGACAAAAACAAGCCAGTGGAGAAAGTGTAATGCTTTGGGCAATGTTCTGCTTGGAAACCGTGGGTCCAGTCATTCGTGTGCTGGAGAGTGTGATGTCTACCACCTCCTTAAACATCATTGCAGACCAGGTACATCCTTAGGGGTAACAGTAAACCCCTCTAGTAGTGCCTTCTTTCAGCAGGATAATGCCACACTGCCCGGATTGTTCGACAATGGTTTGTGGAACATGAGGAAGACTTCCAGGTATTGTCCTAGGCTTCAAATTCCCAAGACATCAATCCAATCAAGCATCTGTGGTTTGTGTTGGAACAGCATATCTGATCTGCAGTGGCTCAACCATGAAACTTACAGAGTTAAAATCTGCTGGTAACGTGTTGGTACCAGATACCATGACATCTTTAGAAATCTTGTAGTGTCCATGCCTTGCTAGGTAAGAGCTGTTTTGGTGCCACGTGGAGGATCAACATCATATTAGCGCAATGGGAAGGGTGCAAGGTTTGGATGCAGTTGACAGATGGCATATCGTAGGTGCACGATGGATGGGACAATCGATCTCCAAAACTGTCAACGAACTTGGATTTTCTCGTATGACAGTTTCAAGAATGTTTTGGGAATATGAAAATTCTGGCAAAAAAACAAGCACTCGGACAAATTGCAAAGGACAACCAGCCTTGAATGATCGTGGGCTTCGCTGTCTGACCCACATTGTATGGACCAATAGGGGCCACACATTATGTGAAATCATCTCCCATCTGAATGCGGGTTGTAGCCAGGAAGTCAGTGCATGGACCATGCAACACTCACTTCATTGTCTCAGCTTCGAGAGCCACTAACCTACGAGTCCCACTTCTAACAGCATGGCACAGAGCTCACCGCCTTGCCTGGACTAAAGAATATCGAAAATTGGCAATGGAGAGCCTGGAGTGATGAATCCCGATTTAACCTTCATCACGCCGATGGGAGACAGGTTATGGCGCCAACCCCATGAAGCCATGGTTCCTGCATGTCAGAACAGTACAAGCTGGTGGTGGCTCAGTGATGGCTGGGTTGTTTTACCTCTGAGCAGCACTTTTTTGCACACCATGGGCTAAATGGCCAGGTCACATGGACCCCGCAGGCTCAGAGAAGGTT
This sequence comes from Ryuthela nishihirai, assembly GCA_038380435.1. Taxonomy (NCBI): domain Eukaryota; kingdom Metazoa; phylum Arthropoda; class Arachnida; order Araneae; family Heptathelidae; genus Ryuthela; species Ryuthela nishihirai. Next base: position 107,313,291 of record JAWZYU010000006.1, read on the forward strand.
GGGAGAGGGGATCCACTGGTAGCCTCCCGTCAAGGCCATCCAGTGTGTTCTTTAACGTGCACAGGGTATGGCTCTCCCACACACGGAGCCACAGCTTAACGTCCCATACGACGGACGGCGGCCTTTCCAAGCCCATCGGTGTCCCCTACTGACCGTGGGCAGGGCAGGGAATTTTGCAGAGATAAATCTCAACGCTGACCCAGCTGGGAGACTCGAACCTGGGAACTACAGATTATGAGCCTGGCGCACTACCGACTGAGCCACCCCCTCAGTGATGGCCTGGGGTATCATCATTTGGACATCTGTGGGACCTTTGGTATGTGTACCGACAACTCTCAATGCATCCTGATACATAGAACTCATGGCTGACCATTTACACCCATTTATAGCCATCCCAATGGAGATGGCGTCTACCAGCAAATGTGTTCATCTCACACGTACAAGTTGGTTACTGCATGATTGCAGGAGCATTCTGCTGACTCCGAAACAATGAATTGGCCACCGAGAATCCCAGATTTAAATTCCATCGAAAATCTGGGATGCCATCGAGTAGTGTTCTGGCGCATATCCCATCAGCGACGACCTTGAAAGAATTGTGGACAGCTATGGAGGATGCATGGGTCATCATACCTGTGGAACATTTACATAAGTTTGTGGAGTCCTTGCCTCATGAGGCAGGCGTTATCAGGGCCAGAGGGGATCCAACAGGTTACTAGGTTGCAATCCCTAGTTCAATATCATTTCAGTGCATAGCAATAGGGAGACGAATACTATGGTCTGGCACCTCCAAACGGGGCACAGTTCGCTGATTAAAGGATTTATCTCACAGCAGTCCCTGTTGTGACTGCTCTAGCTGGGTGCTAAGCATGCAGACAGAAGTGCTTTCTTTTATTCAAAGTTCCGTGGCAGCAGGCACTATCAGGTGGCCTCTGCTGACCTTACCAATCACCTGCTGCTACCACCATCCATTTTGACGGTATCGGTTCCCTTTGACTGCCAAACTGCATCTTAGGCAGCCCAGTTCCGAGCATCTTGGGAACGGCCATGCTAAGAAGCCTTATGCTGTTCCATCGATAGGAAAGGGAGGGGGGAGCATGCAAATGCTCCGGCACGTGGGTGTTGGCCAGAGCTAACAGCACAAATAGTTTTAAGTTTTATTATAGATTTATTTGTGTATATTTATAAATTTTTATATAGATATCAGCCCCCTGTAATCCTTCCAAATAATTGACCAACTGATTCTAAATTTCGTACAAATTTCTCCTATGGCACCTCGTGTTAAAATTTCCTAGTCCCTACCTATAATAGAATGTGATTTAGAACCTTGAACCCCGCCCTGCCCACGGTCAGTAGGGGACACCAATGGGCTTGGAAAGGCCGCCGTCCGTCGGATGGGACGTTAAGCCGTGGCCCCGTGTGCGGGAGAGCCATACCCTGTGCACGTTAAAGAACATGCTGGATGGCCTTGACGGGAGGCTACCATCTGTCTCCCAACAGCTGTTCCAGTGGGTCCCCTCCCCCAACCTTCTCTGAGCCTTTGGGATCCATGTGACCTGGCCATTTATAGCCCACGGTGTGCAAAAAAGTGCTGCTCAGAGATAACCCAACGAACCTCGAAATGTCCCCTCCCCTTGCATTAAAGGTTATAAATTTGAATTTTTATGTTCAACACTTTGTGACCTCCTATATAATTACTCAAATATTTCACTTTTGAGTCCCAAATTACCCTATGATTTTTTTTTCTTTCCCACACTACGTTTATTAAAAATCGAAATTCCCAACCAGAGTTAACACTCACTTTTATAACTCCATTTGGGGTGGAGGAGAGGGATTATGAGGCCAGTTGATTTTCTATGGAAAATTCGTTGCATTAAAGCTACAAGCCCCTACCTATAACAGAACACGATTCCGCACCTAAGAACCATTTTTTAACATTTTCTTCATTTTGCCATTTCAAATTTTAAATCTTAAATTGTTGAATCGAAGGACTTTTGGTACATTTTGTTGGATAGACCTGGAAGCAAATATGCTATGCAAAATTCGTTTTGTTGGACCCAACAGAATGGTATTTGCCTTATAAACTAATATCAACTACATCAAATTAGTTGAATTTTTTTTGGGGAAGCTTGAGCTTATGACATTATACCACTGGAAGAGATTATGTTGAAATTTGGATTCGGTTTTGAGCGATAATTTATTTATATAGCTCAACTGTTCATAACGAAAAATCAATGCATGTTTGCCCAACAAATGGTTAGTGTCCAAGTTATTCTTGTAAGGGATATATAGGGAATTCTGAGAAAAATCACTGCCAACTGTCGTAGCTGGAGTTTTTCTGTGGGATCTCCTTGTCATGCGATAAAAGGTTAGAAATGAAATCCGCCATGGAGTTGCAACCTTTTTTCATTTGAAAATGAAAAAAGGATTTTCGAAAATAGGAAGAATAATATTATACGCTCCATCTCGCATAAAATTGTCACTTCAAGTCACCTTAATATCTTGAGATAAGTTTTTAAAGTTATTTGTGTCGTATCTATGGGTTGGGTTGTTTTTCCTCTGAGCGGCACTTTTTTGCACACCATGGGCTAAATGGCCAGGTCACATGGACCGCGAAGACTCAGAGAAGGTTGGGGGAGGGGACCCACTGGAACAGCTGTTATCCTCCTGTCAAGGTCATCCAGCGTGTTCTTTAACGTGCACATGGTATGACTCTCCCGCACATGGGGCCATGGCTTTACATCCGATCCGACAGACAGCGGCCTTTCCAAGCCCATCGGTGTCCTTTACTGACCGTGGGCAGGGCGGGGTTTTGCGGAGATACGTCTCAACGCTAACCCAGTTGGGACTCGAACCTGGGAACTGCAAATTACGAGCCTGGCACGCTACCGACTGAGCTACCCCCACCCCTCGTAAGTATGGAAAAGTTCATTTGAATGACAGGGATTTCGCTGAAAAATACTTCAGCCTTCCAGATCTATGCTGCAAAAACAGTGCACGAGTAGTTCGATATCTGTTCCCATTACAATGATGAGGTCTCTCTGAAGATGGGTGGGGTGGGGGGATGGTGCAGCTGCATAACACCAGCCCTGCCATTGGTATGAGGATTACATCGTTTAAATTCAAGGTGGTAAAAATCCAGAAATGAAATATCTTATGTCCACGGTTTAGGGAAGATTGAAAAACAACTGATGTAAACCAAAGATATTAACAATTGGAGCTATATTACTGTTGTTGGTCATAAACTTGCAGAGTAATTGTCATCTGTCATGAATGATGGCAGACTATAAATTCTCTAATGCAGCAGTGCTAAGTGTGGTCTGTATACCCCCCCCCCCCCCAGACCCTTTCAGGGAGTCTGAGGTCATAAACAAACGCCAGTGCCACTTCGCAACGAAACAGTAACTTGTCGAATTAAAGATTCACTTAAGGATGTCCTTGATGAAACAGTAAAAATTAATTTTATTAAATCTCAACCCTTGAGTACGTCTTTTTAATATTTTGTGTGATGAAATGGGAAGTACCCATAAAGCAGTTATGCTGCATACTGAAGTAAGGTGGTTGCCTCGAGGAAAAGCATGTGTGTGATTGAGTTGCGAGCTGAACTAGCTGCTTTATTCATGGGACACCATTTTTACTTGAAAGGACGACTGATAGACAAACTACAGTTATTGAGACTTGGGTATTCCGCAGACATTTTATCGAAAATGAACGAAAGGGTCCTCAATTTTTAAGAGTGCAAAGGGATCTTCAACAATTTTTAAGAATGTCCTGTAGACATCGAACATGAAATACGCTGAAAAAAAAATGATTTTGCCGTGAGTGGGATTCGAACCTACATCTTCGAGGTAAATCCCAGTATGCTAACCACTACACCATCATCGGTTAATGTTCTTTTCTTCAGTTGGTTGGGTTGTTTTACCTCTGAGCGGCACTTTTTTGCACACCATGGGCTAAATGGAGAGGTCACATGGACCCCGAAGGCTCAGAGGTTGGGGGAGGGGACCCACTGGAACAGCTGTTGGGACACAGATGATAGCCTCCCGTCAAGGCCATCCAGCGTGTTCTTTAACGTGCACAGTGTATGGCTCTCCCGCACATGGGGCCACGTCTTAACGTCCCATCCGACGAACGGCGGCCTTTCCAAGCCCATCGGTGTCCCCTACCGACCGTGGGCAGGGCAGGGAATTTTGCGGAGATAAATCTCAATGCTGACCCAGCTGGGACTCGAACCTGGGAACTACAGATTACGAGCCTGGCGCGCTACCGACTGAGCCACCCCAGCCTTGACATGAGGCTATTGTCTCCCAACAGCTATCCAATGGGACCTCTCCCCCATCTTTCTCTGAGCACTCAGGGTCCATGTGACCTGACCATTTAGCCATTACCAGCATTCACGGCTGGATTTTCACCCCAAGAGCCCCTAGGTAAAGCTGTAATACGTACTTACAAGGTGCTGCACAAAAAAAAGGAAACAGTTCCATGTTATCTCAATAGAAAGCTGCCCATGGTCAGTTGGGTTGGGTTGTTTTACCTCTGAGCCCACTCTTCAGTTGGTTGACTGCATTTTTTTAATGTTTGATATATCCTTTTTATATACATTCATAGTTGAAAAAGTGGAGAATATTGTAGTCAATAAGAAATCTGATTTTTCTGGCACAAATGAAATTGTTTTTTTTTCAAAGAATTTGTTCCTAAAACTGCAATCTAATTATGAATAAAAGTTTATGTATGCATGTAATTGATAGCATATGTCTAAACCTTCTCCAAAATTTCCACATTTGAATATTTCTAAATCTGAGGTTTAGTCCCATTTAGCTTGGACAACCAAGATTTTACTGCATTTATAGAAATAAATCTCTCATAATACCAAACTCACTTATTTTCAATAAATTTTTATATACCAACTGGTTAACTTTCATTCAATTAGTGATCTATTTTCTGTTAACAAAAATAATTAGCTTTTTTTGCTTGGCAATCACAGCGTGATCTTCCTTCCAATAGACACTGTATTTTTAAATCCAGTTTTCTCCTCCTTAATTAAGAGGAAGAAAGGTGACCATGAGTATGTGGAATAATTTCAACTCCCCGTGTAGAAATTAAAAATGAAAGGTGATTACAAATAATTACTTGATTGCTTCAACTGAAAGTGATCATTGTTTAAATCAGTGGTTCTCAATCTTTTATGCTTCACGTACCCCCTGGAAATGTGTATATAACTGGCGTACTCCTCGTGTAGATAAACTATAGTTATAGAATAACAATGGGAATAAAACACACATATATATAACATATCTAGCGACTTTTGAGCTCTCACGGCATACCCCAAACAATTTTACTGCGTACCTCGTTTAAATAATACATAAATTGCCACGTAATCAAAAAGAAAAATGAGTTACTGTGAGAAGGAGAACATCGATATTCCCACCCATTGCTGAAAAATATGGACGAGAAAACTGAGGGTGAGAAAAATATTTCTGTGGAAGGTAAATTCAGAAATGGCAATATATGAAAAAGAATAAAAACACAAACTAAATGAGTAACACTAATAAACAGTTCATATAATTCACTCTTTGAGACTTCAAACGGTTCATAAAATATTTACTATTTGCTTTATTGAATTGACATATATGTTAAATGAAATCTGAAAACAATAACAGACACAATATGTTTGATAAATTACCTAGATAATCATTTATTTACCCATTCACCTTCTGTACATACCACACATTACCTAACTAGCTTCTAAATAAGTTTGTACAATTTCTCTACATGCAATGTTCTGTGCATGTACATTTTAGGAATGCAAGGGTAAATAATACTTTCCCTGTTTAACAAGGCATTTCTTTGCAATGATCATGCAGACAATAAATTTCTAGCTTTCATATAATTTTTATACATGTATTTCTACCTGATGTTCCACGTAATGTTCAATTTATAAAATTTATATTACTGAATATGCAATACCAAAAAATTTTCAACACTCAAAAGGAAATTTCCCAATACACAAGAAAGAAATAGTTTTGTAGCCAAAGGCAATATAAACACCCTTAGTAAACCAGGCAATAGTGAAACACGACTCAGTAACACCCAACTGAGAATGTCATGAACAACAAGGGTATATGATATAATTTCTTTTCTGTACACATTTACCTTACAGTCTTCATTGAAATTCTATACATTCACTAAATATTCAAGTTGGGTAAGTTCTACGAGCTGCACGACCTAGATTTGACCTATGACTACCAATACTTGCTCTTCTAGTCGCAAATTCTGCAGGATCAAACATCGGAGGAGATGTTGGTGCATCTGTTCCTTCCTGAAGTACAGAATAATGTGAATTGAATTTATCTTGCATAAAATTTGAATTTATCTTTAAAATATTCAGAATGAACTATATTTCATTGATAAAAAATACAATGCAAAATGTTATTTTCAAACAGAGTTGTCAAAGATAGTCATAGCATGATTCAAATGTTATTTGATTAAGATATAAATTAACATATTGATTAATCTTATTTTAATAGCTTATGATTATTTAATATATTAAAACCACTTACCTTTGGTAAAATAATTTTAAACATAAAAGTAACTGTAAGAAGTTGTTACAAGCACACTGCAAGTTAAAAAGAGACAACTAAATGCATTAACTGACTCTAAAAATAACATGATTTGTTCTATGGTCATTTTGTAGACAGCCTGATAGCTCTTTCCAAAGATTCAACAACAGCAGTCACAAAGCGAGGAAAAAGGTTAAGGCCAACATTATTTTAAGTTTTTTGTTTTAAAGTGAATCTATAATAATCTTAAACTAGCAACTTTATCAACATGTTTATAAAGACTGGTTGGTTACTGGGTTTAGAGTGACTAGCAATTAAGCTTATTGTGTGCCACAAGAATTGAAAAGAGAGTTAATTGAGAGTTTTTTTTTTTTAAAAAAGAGTTTAAGAATTGGAAAAAAAAAAGTGAGGGGTGGTGGCAGAATTCATTATCACAATATACCCCCCTCAAGCAGCTGCTTGCCACAGATCTTTTATACGCCATAGAAGGTGGTCTGTGAGGATGGCGGGACCTCAGCAGAAAAACAACACACACATCCATGCCTTACCCGGGGCTCGAACCCAGGTCCCTTAAGTTTAGTAGCCAAGCACACTAGCCACTAAAGCATTGTTTTCAAAGAATTTGTTGAGTACAAAAATTGTAATTTAGTTCTTTAGAGCAGAACAGTGTTAAAAACATGCATTAGATAGTTGAACACTAAGATAGTTAAGTTTTTCTGTAGGACATTTTACAGCCTGAGATAAAGTTTCAAATTCAGGCCATCGTTTGTAAACTTTTTTTTAAGAAATACAAGTTTTGAAAACAACACACAGCTACACAAATTTAACTGAGCTAAAAGCTATGAACTGAATAACCATCAGTTACCATGTATACATACACTTCCTGGACAAATTATTATGAACTAATACTTCATCATATGTATCATGGTACAGTTTCAAAATTTCAAAGTTTTCAATTCTCTGCTCATAGTTCTCATCGAAATGGGTTTTGAAGTACTGCTAGGAATCATCTCTCTCTCTCTCAGCTGATGGACTGTCCGTTTAGTCAGAGCCCTTTTTCTCCTGCATTTGACACAATTGGTGGGCTTTTTCAAGACCATTGCTATTCTCCATACGCTTGGCGGATATTGTGCTACGTGATTTTCAGCTGAGTTCCATCACCTCCATTACAGATGTTCTGATCCATTACACTCTAATGATAAGCCCCACCCCCCACCTTTCGAAGTAGTCACCACATCACATTTGACTTTGCTTTTCACCATGCCTTTATGGTTTTTATAAGACTCACAGTGATGTAGAATACTTATGGTTAAGAAATTTTGCATACATTGGCATATATTGCACACAAAATACCATGCAATATTTATAATAATTTCATCAGGCAATTATATCAGCTGTTAAAGATCATGTTAAAACTAATCAGTGCACTATAAGTTAATGCTAAAAATGAAGACCTTTTTTAATTTATTCAATAACCCCAAAGTTATGCTCACTGATAATATACTGGATGTGAAACTCAAAATCTTTCAAGCAGAAGATGATAGCACTTTACATAATTATGCTGATGCAACTTCTCAAATGCAATTCCCTAACTCAATATTTAGTAATATTTTGCAGTGGTTTTTATCTTATTACTAGATTTAAGCTTTTTTTTACTATTATCAAATTTTATTCTTAAATAAGAATACAAGAAATATTTTTTGCAGAAAAAATTTTAATTTTGACATGATCATGATTTTAATTCACATCTCCTAAATACATGCCAGGTGTTCTAACCACTAAACTAACAACTAACTACCATCTATGATCAAGAATGGGTAACCTGTTGCGCATAAGTGATGTTGAATACAAATAGTCAATCATGCTATTAGTATTATTAATGCAAGAATCAATAGAAGAGGCACAGAATTACTTGTAAATATAGAATTTATAAAATATCTTTTTTTTTTCTGAAAGAAATTGAGTTTTGCAATGAGTGGGACTTGAACTTGTGTCTCCTGAATATATGTCAGATGTTCTAACCATGAACAAAACAATATTAAAATTACATGTTCTGTGCTATTGATTCTTGCATTAATAACACTAATGGCATGATTGACTATCATATTATTTAACATCATTTGTAGCAACTAGGCTGTCCATTTCCACTGGCACCACGAGCAATAAAAATTTGGAATATTTATAGTTGCAATTTGGTGGGAAAGCACTCATCTATCATCATCATTTCAACATTACTCAGTCTATGTTGTTATCAGGCAGCCTGACAACGATATAGACTGAGTGACGTCAAAGCACATTGCAACATGGGGCTTTTAACTATTAACATATTTTACTCGGAAGTTTGAATGTATTCAGTTGAAAATGTTGGTTTTTCAAAGCCTTTAAACAACAGTTACATCCAACTCTAATCTTTGGAATAGTGATACTGTATGAAATGCTGCATGCTGATGTTTTGTATAACTCAACAGAAAATGGCTTTAGATGGTAACAACAAAAACATTGGAGGTAACATCAAATTTAACTTTGGGTTGTTTTACCTCTGAGCGGCACTTTTTTTGCACACCATGGGCTAAATGGCCAGGTCACATGAACCCCGAAGGCTCAGAGAAGGTTGGGGGAGGGGACCCACTGGAACAGCTGTTGGGAGACAGATGGTAGCCTCCCGTCAAGGCCATCCAGCGTGTTCTTTAACGTGCACAGGGTATGGCTCTCCCGCACACGGGGCCACGGTTTAATATCCCATCCAATGGACAGCGGCCTTTCCAAGCCCATCGGTGTCCCCTACTGACCGTGGGCAGGGCGGGGAATTTTGTGGAGATAAATCTCAACGCTGACCCAGCTGGGACTCGAACCTGGGAACTACAGATTAAGAGCCTGGCGCGCTACCGACTGAGCCACCCCCGCCCCAGTATTAATAGGCCAGCACTTAGAACATCCATTGGAGAAGTAATAGTATACTTTAGGAAGGATAGTAAGCTAATACTGCTATGTGTTGCTTATTACAATGATGTATGATAGAATAGGCTAAAGAACAATAAGGGCATCTGAAAAGCCATTTTAAGGGTAGTTTGTGATCAAATAACTTTTAGAAGCATACCAAGCAAACAATAAAGACATTGAAGCTTATCTCAAAAGCATTTGCACAAATGAGCATTCATCTTAACCACATATACATTAGTTAACTGACAAAGAGGTCAAACTGAAAACTTCAATATTATACTCAGAAAAAAAGAGTCACATTTCACTTCTATTAATGAATAGTGAAATAACTACAATCTTCACACAATTACTCCTTAATGAACATACCTCTTTTTCCAATGGCGGGACTGGTGGAACATTAAAGGATGGCTGACCAGTTGAAACAAAATCTACTGGCTTTTCTTCCACAACCGGTGCTAAAAAATATAAATATTTAATTAGCCAATATTTATATTTCGTTGTTAGAGAAAGTATGTTAAGATTTTCATGTACAAAATAAAATGCAGACAATGCAATTGTGACAAAAAATTACACAAACGTCATCATCATCATCCTCAAGCAGCCATGGGCTACAGAGGTCCAACCAGACCGTGCAATTTAGTTCTCCAAACAAGTCTATCCTGAGCTACATCTGCTGCATCTGGCCACTGCACACCAATTCTAACAAGGTCCTGTTTGACATTGATAATAGTTGTTGTCTTGTTGTCACAAAAATTGTTTGTCGTGTTGATAATAGCTCAAATCAAACCTGGAGCTTAAATCAGATGGTTGCTCTAGCAAATAGGAACACTAACAAGCAAATCGGCAATACCGTTTAGTGCTTCTAAAAAATGGCAATCAGATGGCTTTATAAAATTATTTAAATTGTAGTTTAGTAAAATATGCATCAAATTAAAAAACAAAATATTATTTTTGAAGCCTGAATAATATATTTTTATAAGATATATATATAAATTACAACGGCAATTTTTATTTTTAAAAAACCAATATTTTTTGTTGTACTAAAAACGTGTGTATACCTTGGCATATTTTTACAGATTCTCCTAACATGTACAGACGACGTGGACACTGGAAGGGTTAAAGGAGGTTGCAAACTCCTTTGCCTAACCTCATCATTAGTTACAAAGTTGAACCACCTAATGCCCAAGATACTGCATAAGCATCTAGAATCAAAAGCATCTAGTTTCCTGTTATCATGTTTACAAAGTGTCCAAGTTTCACTGCCATAATTAAACATAGAAAGAACCAAACTATTATACAGTCTAATTTTAGTCTTTAGGTGTATATGCCTATTTCTCCACACTCTCCACAGATTCTTAAAAGTCCTGGCAGCAATCCCTATCTGTCTGTTAATCTCATGACACACATCACCATTATCTGTTACATAGCTCCCAAGATAATTAAACTGTGACACCTGTTCAAGATTGCAACCCTTCAGATTAACTGAATCACAGCCTGCCTGACCAATTTTCATCACTTTAGTTTTCTCTCTGCTTATAACCAAACCTACTCTACTACCAGTTTCATCAACAGCTTGAATGAAAGAGTTCATCTCATCAACATCATCTGCCAAAAGGGCTAAATCATCAGCATAATTAAATCAGAAATTTTCATATCTCCAGCCCATTTGAGGCCAAAATCTTTCCCTTGAAGTGAATTTCGCATAACATAATCAATAACCAAACTAAAGAGAAAAAGGAGACAAAATGCACCCTTGTCGAACACCAGAAGTAATGCTAAACCAATTGCTACAAGACTTACCAACTCTCACACATGACTCAGTGTTATTATAGAGAGCTTTCATTATGTTAACTAACTTGTCTGGTATACCATATGATTTCACAATCAACCACAAATTATGACAATCAACAGAGTTGAAAGCCTTTTTGAAATCAACAAAGCTAGCAACCAAAAGTGTCTGAAACTCTAAACATTTCTCAAGAATCTGCCTAAGTGAAAATATCTGATCCACACATCCCCTACCACTTCTGAATCCACATTGCTCATCACGCAATTGCCCATCAACCAGATTGTTAATTCTATTAAGCACAATCATGCAAAGAATTTTCCCTGGAACAGAGAGTAGGCTGATACCTCTATAGTTATCACAAGAACTGCGATCACCTTTTTTGAAAATAGGTATAACAATAGCTCTGGTAAAATCCATAGGAACCATGCCTTTATCATAAAAGACATCCAAAATTTCAGTCATCCAAGTGGTAACAGAAACATTCCCAGCTCTAAGCATTTCCATAGTAATTTCATCTACACCTGGGGATTTATGAAGTTTAAGTTTAGAAATAGCCAAAACATCTTCAGATTGCATTACAGGGCCAACATTAAATTAAAGCCACCAAATATCATCATTGCAAACAATGGGAGTAGAACTACCCATATTGTTTACAACATCACTGAAATGCTCAGCCCACCTAACCATGACAGAATACGCCCCTTCTATAACCTTACCTTGTTTATCCTTCAATCCCTTATACCTGTCCATTTTCTATCACATAAAACATTAACTATCTGGTACAGCTCTCTGCTGTTATGCTGCCTAACTGCTTCCTCAGCCAAAGATTCTTATCAGCAGGTAACTGATCCTTTACACATTTATTAAGCTCTGTGTAATGCTTTCTATTAGGACTAGTAGGGTATTGATTAAGGACATTCCTGCAGTTCTTTCTTTCTGAAATAAGCTCAAGTGCCTTATCACTCACATAATTCTGCCTCCTCTGCTCCTTTTACCCTAAAAGAGTACTGTTAGTTTCCAAAAAAGCCTGTTTAAAATGGTTAAACAAAAAAATTGTCTTTGTTGTGTATTATTTCTCAAAGAACCTGACATTTGGTAATATATAATTATATCAATAAAATCTTTAATCTGAAATGCAATACTCATTTGAAAATATTCGCTTATGCCCTTTGGTAACCAATTGGTCAATTTTTTTCGAAAAAGAAAACATTTTTGCTTCCTTTGATATTTGAATTACCTATAATTCATTCCACATGGACAAGAAAATAAAGAACAGATTCATCTGTGTCAGCAGTTCTCAAACTTTTCCAATCACATTATTTAACTGCAAATTTTTTTTCATAACTGAAAATTAAGTATTTGAACAATCTACTAAAAAAATCCCACAAACCTGAAGAAGGAATAAACATTTTTGAGGCACTAGTCTGCACTGGTGGAGGGAATAAAGCTTCCGTTACAGCTGCAGATTTATTTGTCACATTTCCAGGATTTAAAATGTCCACATAATTCTGTCGCATTCCTATTCCAAAAAAAAATATGAAACTTATCCAGAGATCATATATTGTGTAAGTTTAACAACATTTAAAAGAGTTTAATATTTCATTTTGTGGTTAGAATGAAACAGAAAAATTTATTTAATAAACTTCTATTCAAATATTCTTACATAATGAAGTTTTTCTTATTATGCCAATGGAAAACCTAATTTAAAGTTACATACCTTGAAAAACAGCCGTTTTATGAAAAAAGTGTCATTAAAGAAGTCATAATAATATATCAAAGAATTGACTTTCAATAACATTCTTTTGTGAAGCTACAATGCCTAACATCATAGCTTGTTTTCTGTTTAACCTTGTTTAAAATTAAACCGAATCATTACAGGAACATAAAAATTACAATGAAAACAAGAAAAATTGTAACTTAACTTTGAAATCTGTATGGTAAATGTACTACACATTATAATTATAATAGACCATCTATTATTCAAAAATTTGGAATTAAAAGTAGAATATTTACTAAAGTAAATCTAGAATATTTAATTTCATGAATATGACAGATACCTCTTGTTTTTGGCCTTTGGAATTTATTGGGCACTTGAGAAGGTGCTGATGGAATTAGTGGAGGAGACAGCTCCTGTGAATTCCTCCTATCTGAAAGAATAAGATGTAATACTGTACTGAAAGCCCAGCACATTAAAATAAATTAGAAGCAAAACAAAAAGACAAACAAAATTCATGCATATGCAAAAAAAAGTAATAGCTTTCACTATGTGAAAAGTTATTGATCAAAGTTACAAGTGAAATGTTATAGTTTCTGATATGGAAAATAATCAATCTTTAGGTAGTAAAATATTAATTATAAAAATATAGCACCCTATCATATCATTAGAAAATTACCACATTATGCCAATAGAAAAACCAAATATTCTGAAGAATAAACTTTTTATGGGAATGAGACTGAAGGTTATTAAATATCTAAATCAAGTCCATTAAAATTTTGAATTTCAGCAATATTAATTCAGAATTTAAATGAATGATGAAAGAAGGACTACTTAATAGCAACAACATTCTACCATGTATCTCAGAATTGACAAAACAAGGCAATTATTATACAAACTTCTAAAAGATGGCTATTTAGCAAGTGATTTGATATAATAATTATTGCATTTTGAATAATTTTTGAGATATATTTTTATGGGTTGGGATGTTTTACCTCTGAGCAGCACTTTTTTGCACACAATGGGCTAAATGGCCAGGTCACAAAAACTCTGAAGGCTCAGAGAAAGTTGGGGGAGGGGACCCAATGGAACAGCTGTTGGAAGACAGATGGTAGCCTCCGTCAAGGCTATCCAACGTGTTCTTTAACCTTTCCAGTGTCCAACCTGTATGTATACATATGGAGAATATGAATTGAGAGGCCGATGACGTATACATACCTTCTTAGTATAACACACCAAACTTCATTTAAAAAAAAAAATAGAAATATCAAATTTAAAAAATTTTAATATATATGCCAAAAAAACTTTATTTTAGAAGTGTTAAAAATACAAAACCTTTTTAATTTAGGATCAATTATATTCTTAGGTGGCATAAAATATCCCTGCCACACTCCCAGTAGCCATTCAGATAGCTCAAATTACGTTATCACCGCATTCTGATTTCCTGACAAAACATAACTTTCCAGCCACTAAATTTGCGGTTACAATTTGAAGTGTTGCCAGTTGGTTTTTTTCTTAAAAGTTTGAAAAACTGCCGAAAATTAACAAAAAAAAAAAATTTTTTTTTCAGAGCAACTTCAAAGCATTTAGCATGCACATACTTTTACTCTTGACTTTCATTTTACACTTTCCTGCTTTAAATTTTTTTCTCTTACTGAACACATATCTTGATGTTGAAAAACAAATCGATATTTTTGGTGTAATCATAACTGCTAAAGTTCAAAGTAGTTTTGGTTCTGGAATTGCCCCTGCTAGCTGTACTTAAATAAGATAGGATTAAACGCTGGATTCTTTTATATCAACGCTGAGTTCTTTTATATTTCATAAGTTAATTTTTAATAATATATATTTATTTCATTTATATGATATCTAAATATCAATTGATTTAATTTATATCAGTGATAAAAACGGAAATGGCTTCAATGTCAAAAGTTACTGATGAAGAGCTGAGTGAAGTCATCCCGAAAACCGGGGGTTTTTTTTTGCAATATTTTGGGGACTCGGACTCAGAAGATGAATTTGAAGGTTTTTCCAATGCTAATAGCCTGTGCTAAATGATGAAATGTTTTTTGATTCAGATGAAGGTGATCAAATTGAATTTCTTGAGCTATCCAGTGAAAGTTGCAGTGATTCAGAAGATGAACCTGCCGCTTCCAAAGCTGAGCAACTTTCTGCCGAATGGGCTAAGCTTGAAAAAAGCACATTTTTATCGAAAAGGCATGCATTCATAGGTATCCCTGGAAAAAAAAAATGAAACTGATGAAACAGTGTTAGATTTTTTCAAGCTTTTCATTAGTGATGAAATTGCACAGCAGAGTAACTAATACGGTGCTGCCTTGCTTGGAAAGTCTGAAACCAGTTCCAAATATCCCTCTTCAAGAATAAAAAGGTTTCGTGAAAAACCAACCTCAGCTGAAGAAATATTTCTTTGCTTTAGTCCTAGCAACAGGCCTTGTTCAAAAACAATCCTTGACTGAGTACGGTCTAAAGAGATGGTTGTACATACACCTTTATTTTCAAAGGTCATGTCAAGAAATAGGTTCAGACTGTTGCTGCAATGTTTCCATTTGTGTGACAACAGCATTGTGATGCCAAAAAAAAGGTGAACTTGGCTATGATCCTTTAGCTAAACTAGGTCAAGTGTTTCCTGATATTATAGATAGATTTAGAACAACATATGTTCCAAATAGAGAGCTAAGTATTGATGAGGCAATAATTGGCTATAAAGACAGAATTTATTTCAGAGTATATAATCCCCAAAAACCTGAAAAATTTGGCATAAAACTTTATGTTTTATGTAATAGCAAAACAGCCTATTCCTGGAATGTTATAGTGTATACTGGCAAAGGAACTGTTCAGCCTCATGGAGCAGCATAGGCTATGCACACGCTGTCACTATAAAGCTGATGGATGGTTTGCTATACCAAGGCTATCATTTGTACATGGATCACCGGTATTCCTCTCCAGCCTTGTACCAAGAACTGTATGCAAAAAAAAACAACAACAAAAAAAAAAAACTCATGCCACAGGCACTGTAATGCCAAATAGAAGGGTCTACCTAGTTATAATTTACAAGAGAAGTTGGGAAAGGGAGATGCCATTTCATTCAAAAGAGGTTCTCTTTTAGTTATAAAGTGGCATGATAAAAGAGATGTTATCATGCTCTCTACTTTTCATAATGCTGAAATGTCAGAAGTCCAGCAAAGGAGAAAGAAGCAAGAAGGTGGAGGTACTAAAACTATTCTGAAGCCCAAGTGTATCATTGGCAGACCAGTTACTTTAGTATTATCCAATAAAACGTAGATGTTTGAAATGGTGGAAAAAAGAAAAAAATTACAAAACGAGAAAAATATTTACTTAAAACCAAAAAAGTAATTTTTTTGTTATTCAGAAATATACAGTCATTCTACTCATGTGCTTTGCAATAATTTCTGTCTATTAGGTTTTTTTTTTAATTAATTTTTATTTGCATTGCCAGATGCATTTTTTTACTACATAACTCTAAAACAAGTCCTATTAAAATGAAACACGGTCTTTTTTGTTAAATATTATAATTTCAGAAAATCCAGAATGAAATGATTAATTTGGTATACAACATGCCATAATTCCTTTCAATAGTTATGTGGCAAAAAAGTTCTAAAGTTAAAGTTTTTTTTGGCTGAGCATAGTGAGAAAATAGCTTGGCCCATGGATGGAAACCTGTTTTTCAGCCTGGACACTGGAAGGGTTAATGTGCACAGAGTATAGCTCTACTGCACACAGGGCCACAGCTTAATATCCCATCCGACAGTCTTTCCAAGTCCATCAGTGTCCCCTACTGACCATGGACAGGATAGGGATTTTTGCGAATATATTTTTATGACTAGAAAACTTCTTGCTTTTAAACATTCCAACTTCCATGACTCTTTAAATATTAAATGAATATCGTAGAAATCCAAAATTTATATAGACTTGATTTAGATCTTTAATTTACCCTCAGTTTCCTTCTTAAGCTGTCCCAGTGGCCAAGTGGTTAGTGCACTTGGCTACTGATAAAAGGGATCTAGGTTTGAGCTCCAGGTAAGGTATGATGTTGTATTGTCTTACTGCTGAGGTCTTGTCTTCCTCACAGATCTCTTCTGCAGTGGATTAAACAGACAGGCTCCTGTCAGACTTCTGTGGCAAGCAGCTGCTTGAAAAGTAATTTATTATTTTATTTCCATTCTCAAAAATTTTATTCTTCAAGATATTGCTTCTATTTTGCTTTCTTATTGTCAACACATAGAAATTCTCGAATGATTTAACAAGGATCTGTGTACAAACCTACTGAAAATATTAAAAAATAGTACAATAAAATCTGAGCATAATAAAATCTCAAAGAATGATGAAAAAGTCCATGTTACTCTAAAGATCAACATCTTAAAATGGACCAATTATTGGGTGAAATTTGAGAATTGACACCAAGGGCCCAGGAGGGATAGATGATAGCTTTGGGTTGTTTTACCTCTGAGCGGCACTTTTTTGCACACCATGGGCTAAATGGCCAGGTCACATGGACCCCGAAGGCTCAGAGAAGGTTGGGGGAGGGGACCCACTGGAACAGCTGTTGGGAGACAGATGGTAGCCTCCCGTCAAGGCCATCAGGTGTGTTCTTTAACGTTGGGTTGTTTTACCTCTGAGCGGCACTTTTTTGCACACCATGGACTAAATGGCCAGGTCACATGGACCCCGAAGGCTCAGAGGAGGTTGGGGGAGGGGACCCACGGGAACAGCTGTTGGGAGACAGATGGTAGCCTCCCGTCAAGGCCATCCAGTGTGTTCTTTAACGTGCACAGGGTATGGCTCTCCCACACACGGGGCCACGGCTTAACGTCCCATCCGACGGACGGTGGCATTTCCAAGCCCATCGGTGTCCCCTACTGACCGTGGGCAGGGCGGGGAATTTTGCAGAGTTAAATCTCAACGCTGACCCAGCTGGGACTCGAACCTGGGAACTACAGATTACGAGCCTGGCGTGCTACCGACTGAGCTACCCCCACCCCAGTATAGATGATAGCTTCCCAACAAAACCATCTAGTGTGTTCTTTAATATGCACATGGTTAGGCTCTCTTGACAGGGTGGAGTTTAGCAGAAATCTATCTTGATGCTGCAATCTCAACTGAATTTAATTTAATTAGTGTCCTGAACTTTCTAAATATTTTTGTAACAGTGGTAATAATTAAACCACAGCTGGCAAAAAGAGACACACAAAAGGAAATTAATAAATGAAGCATTAAACTATAAAATTTCTATGAAGACAAATTAATGCAATCCAGTGAAATAAATTTTTCATCTGCAAGAAACATCTGCCTCACATTTTTCATGTAATAATTAAATACTGTAATGGCAGAAAGAGAACTAATATATAAAGCAAACCTGGAGTTAGAAATGCCACAAAAATAGCACTGTAAACTCTTACTAACGATTTGGGTTGTTTTACCTCTGAGCGGCACTTCTTTTGCACACAATGGGCTAAATGGCCAAGTCACAAGGACACTGAAGGCTCAGAAAAGGTTGGGGGGAGAGGACTCACTAGAACAACTGTTTTGAGACAGATGGTAGCTTCCTGTCAAGGCCATCCAGCATGTTCTTTAACATGTACAGTGAATGGTTCTCCTGCACATGGGACCACATCTTAACATACCTCCAACAGCCTTTCCAAGCCCATCAGTTCCTCTACTGACTGTAGGCAGAGTGGGGCATTTTGAGGAGATAAATCTCAATGCTGATTCAGCTGGGACTTAAACCTGGGAACTGCAGATTACGAGTTTGGCGTGCTACTGACTGAGCCACTTCCACTCCATCTTACTAAAGAACTGTCTATGGAACACTTTATGCCTATGAAACACTTCTCATAATGACATAACCCATCTTCACCAGCATCTGGGATGTAGGAATTTCATTTATTCCCCAAAGTGTGGGGAAACATTTCAAACCACCTAATTTCCTGCATTGTGTCACTTCACTGAGATGGAACAGTGTGAAAAGCATTGGAGCTTTGTTGGATAATTTTTAAGTCGCAATATATTTTAGAAGGTTAAACTTCAAATTCTGATGGATGTAAATATAGAATTTTGTGGCAATCTTATACATATTTTGGAAAGTTTTTGTATGTATAATATGCATTTGAGACCCAAGTTCCTTAGCTCTGTATGTTTGACATATGGGTTTGGTCCCAAACTTTCATCCTCCTCCCAGAAAAATTGGAGATCTTCTATACACTAAGCACTACAACCATCAGAGTTTGTGCCCCTAACTTTCTCCCCACTGAAAAGAAAGTCTCCCCTCAAAATAGGGAAAAATGAATAAACAATTGCTGAAGTAACAAGTTATATCTTAAACTTTTTGATTGAGGAGTATCATGGGCTACCTTAAATTACATTCCCTCCTTTCTCTCTCCCCCCCCAAAAAAAACGAGGTGTTCATGTTAAATGTAAGCTTGTGACATAGGGAGTGTCATCTACTATATACTTGAGAGAGTTCACTTAAGGACCTAAGTAACACTGGGTAAATTGGCTAGTTATTTATATTTAAACATAATTACAAAAAAAGTTCACTTGAATTTTTTATGCTGGTAAAGATTTTTTTTTTTAACACAAACATCAAATTTATATAAAAAAACTACAGAAATATCAACAGTTTAAAATATAGTGTAGTGCAAATAATATTTTGCTGGTGCTAGTCAACAGAGTAAGACTGCAAAATTACTATCTTAACCAGCTTTTACAAATTTTCATACACTGACTAGTTTTTATACTTACTCATCAGTTCCATATCAGTTGGAGGAGCAATTGGCTTATTTCCATCATCTTCCTCTGTGCTATCTGTATTAACCCAACAATTTTTTGTAGAGTCCCAAACTATCTGTAAATTATAAATACTGAGGTTAAATCGATTTTATTAAATAGAAAAACATTAAGAAAAATGCTTGTATGGAATAACTGACATTACAACACACATAAAGAATGTAAGTATAGAAACATTTATAATAGACCTAAGTAGGATCTAAACCCACAATCCCCTATCAGTTTTTCTATGCCTACAAAGTTGTTTTACAAAAACAGTCCTTCAGAGCTATTGGTGTAGTGTGCATAAATATAATTATAAAAAACCTGATTTTATGCGGAAACCATAAAAAATTATTTATATACATCTTGGATGATTTCAAAGATTAGATGTTATAGTTGGGTTGTTTCACCTTTGAGTGGCACTTTTTTGCACACCATGGGCTAAATGGCCAGGTCACATGGACCCCGAAGGCTCAGAGAAGGTTGGGGGAGGGGACCCACTGGAACAGCTGTTGGGAGACAGATGGTAACCTCCCGTCAAGGCCACACAGCATGTTCTTTAATGTGCACAGGGTATGGCTCTCCCACACACGGGGCCACGGTTTAAAGTCCCATCTGACGGACGGCACCCTTTCCAAGCCCATCGGTGTCCCCTACTGACTGTGGGAAGGGTGGGGAAATTTGTGGAGATAAATCTCAACACTGACTCAGCTGGGACTCGAACCTGGGAACTACAGATTATGAGCCTGGCATGCTACCAAGATGTTATAGTGATAATTTGATGTAGACAGTAGAGGTTCAATAAGTCAGTGACATAATATTTTTCATACATTTTTTTTAACAAAGTGTCCAAGTGGTTAGCATGCTTGGTTACTGATCAAAGAGACCAGAGTTTGCCCAGCAGGATACAGCACAGGTGTTTCCTTTCATATGTTGCCCTACTGCTGAGGTCTCGCTTTCCTCATACATCTTCTCTACAGTGTTTACCGATACTGATAGGTTCCAGTCAGACCTCTGTACTCTGGGTTGGGTTGTTTTACTCTGAGCGGCACTTTTTTGCACACCATGGGCTAAATGGCCAGGTCACATGGACCCCGAAGGCTCAGAGAAGGTTGGGGGAGGTGACCCACTGGAACAGCTGTTGGGAGACAGATGGTAGCCTCCCGTCAAGGCCATCCAGCGTGTTCTTTAACGTGCACAGGATATGGCTCTCTCGCACACGGGGCCACGGCTTAACGTCCCATCCGACGGACGGTGGCCTTTCCAAGCCCATTGGTGTCCCCTACTGACGTGGGCAGGGCGGGGAATTTTGCGGAGATAAATCTCAACGCTGACCCAGCTGGGACTCGAACCTGGGAACTACAGATTATGAGCCTTGCGCGCTACCGACTGAGCCACCCCCGCCCCCTCTGTGCTCTGTGGCAAGCAACTAATTAAGGGGAAATTTATTTTTGTTTACTTTAAGTGTAATATTACAATGGATGAAAAACAGTCCTTTAATTGAAATAAAGCACATTGAAATGATATTCACAAAAATTGATTTCAGAAGGCAATTAAAACTTAGTAATAAGCATTGTATCAAAATGTTTAATAAATAAGTGCATATCAATTAATAAATCAACACTTTCCGAGTGGTTAGCGCGCTTGGCTACTGATCTACGGGACCTGGGTTTGAGCCCCGGATTAAGGCATGGATGTTTGTGTTGTTTTCTGCTGAGGTCCTGCCATCTTCTCAGATCTTCTACTGTGGCATATAAACTGACAGGCTCCTGTCAGACCTCTGTGGCAAGCAGCTGCTTGAGGGGGTATTTATTTATTTTATCAGCGTCGATTTAAATTTTAGAGGAAAAATTGTCTTGAGCCGGGGGGGATACGAACCCACAACTTCCTGATGACATGTCAGGTGCTCTGGACCACTGAGTTACCGGCCGGCGATCAAGATCTGCTCTAATTAGCGCTATGAACATTTCTTTTATGTTACATATATGCGCTATTCTGGACAGTTTAGCCACAAGCGGCCTTCAACATTGTCAATGGATGGAAGCATATGATTACAAGTATGCACATAATAAATAATGAAATTTTATTATCATTATATTTTTATTATTTATTAAATTATATTTATGATTTATGAGTAACATTAGTACAAAAAACATTACTAGGGATTCTGTATGGTCTGGTATGGGAGGAGATTCATGGGGGCAACACCATGAGTTACCACATTGGGTGATACCTACCCCAGTGATGCCACTGTCCACTGGGCAGCTGTTATGAGACAGATGGAAGCCACTCATCTAGGCCAAGCAGTATGTCCTTTAACGTGCATAAGGGTATGCTCTCCAGCATGAGGTCATGACTTAATGTCACATCTGATGGACAGTGGCTTTTCTAAGTCCATCAGTGTCCTTCTCACCAAGGGCAGGGTAGAGGTTAACAGATAAACCTCAATGCTGGCATAGTTCACACTTGAACCTGAACTGCAGATTTACAAGCCTGGGATGCTATAAACTGAGCAAACTGTGGCCCTTATATTTACTGCCATTGACAACTATCAGTACATGAATCACACACTGAAGAGCCAAAACATTATGACCAGAGCGTCTTTATGCAAATCGAAGCAACTGCAGATAAATGAGGGTGCATGTGAAGGTTATGAAATGATATAAACGATAACTGATACTGAGCTCTGTTAATCAGTTACTCTTGTTCTTCAGATGTGAAAGGCAGTGGGCTTATGTGAGTTTGACAAAGGTCAAATTGTAATGGGCAGACAACTGGATCAGAGCATTTCCGAGACGTCAAGGCTTGTGGGGTGCTCACAGTCAGCCGTGATTAGTACTTTAAAACATGATCCGAGGAGGGAAAGATCACGAACTACTGGCAAGGTGTGGGCCGACCACAGCTCATCAATGCCAGAGGTGAGCAAAGGCTATTCTGTATGGTACAAGCCAACAGAAGGGACACTGTGGTGCAACTTCCCCATAATTTGAATGCTGGTGATGGGAGTAATGTGTCACAATACACAGTACATCAAACCCTGCTGAAAATGGGGTTGTGTAGCCACAGGCCACTCTGAGTGCCCATGCTAACCTCAGTTCACTGTCGAAAGTGCCTATAATGGGCATATGAGCATCAAAACTAGACCTTGAATGATTGGAAGAAGGTCATCTGGTCTGATGAATCTTGTTTCTTGTTGCAACATGTGGCCGGCCAGGTACATGCGAGTTGTTTACCTGGGGAAGTGTTGGCATCAAGATGCACTGTGGGATAAAACAAGCTGACGGAGAAAATGTAATGCTTTGGGCAATGTTCTGCTGGGAAACCTTGGGTCCAGTCATTCACATGCAGGAAACTATGATGTCTACCACCTACCTTAACATCATTGCAGACCAGGTACATCCTTTCTTGGCAATGGTATTCCCCTCTATTGGGTTGTTTTACCTCTGAGCGGCACTTTTTTGCACACCATGGGTTAAATGGCCAGGTCACAAGGACCCCATAGGCTCAGAGAAGGTTGGGGGAGGGGACCCACTGGAACAGCTGTTGGGAGATAGATGGTAGCCTCCCGTCAAGGCCATCCAGCGTGTTGTTTAACGTTGGGTTGTTTTACCTCTGAGCGACACTTTTTGCACACCATGGGCTAAATGGCCAGGTCACATGGACCCCGAAGGCTCAGAGAAGGTTGGGGGAGGGGACCCACTGGAACAGCTGTTGGGAGACAGATGGTAGCCTCCCGTCAAGGCCTTCCAGCGTGTTCTTTAACGTGCACAGGGTATGGCTCTCCCACACATGGGGCCACAGCTTAACGTCCCATCCGACGCATGGCGGCCTTTCCAAGCCCATCGGTGTCCCCTACTGACCGTGGGCAGGGTGGGGAATTTTGCGGAGATAAATCTCAACGCTGACCCAGCTGGGACTCGAACCTGGGAACTACAGATTACGAGCCTGGCGCGCTACCGACTGAGCCACCCCCGCCCCATTTCCCCTCTAGTAGTGTCTTCTTTCAGCAGGATAATGCGCCATGCCACACTGCCCGGATTGTTCAACAATGGTTCACGGAACATGAGGAAGACTTCCAGGTATTGTCGTGGCCTCCAAATTCCCCAGACATCAATCCAATCTGTGGCAGCTCAACCACGTAACTTACAAGAATTAAAGGATCTGCTGGTAACGTGTTGGTACCAGATACCACAAGACACCTTTAGAAATCTTGTTGTGTCCATGCCTCACCAGGTAAGAGCTGTTTTGGTGGCATATGGAGAAGCAACATCATATTAGGAAGGTGGTCATAATGTCTTGGCTCTTTGGTGTATGTTTCATTGCATAATAGGCAATCAGAGGTGCATTAGAAGATTAATTATTATTATTAATTATTATTGCTAATTGGCTCTTTGGTATATGTAGAAGGAATCAAAATGCATTAGAAGACTGAACACATGCATTTTTCTAACCATTAATAATTGCTTAAATAGCTTGACTGCCTGCTGAAAATGATAGTTATTATCCTTCCAAACGTTTAATCATTAACTTTCCTTGCAACAAATGCAAAAAAAAAAAGTGCTTTCTAATATTTTTTTAAAAAAAAAGCAATAATTTTATTTCAGCTAATTGAATATCATTCCTAATATGTAACTTTCTGATGAGTACAAATATAATGGTACATTTATCATAAGAGGATATACAGAGTTTGATTTTATCTTTACTATTTATTACATAGTAGCATGGTTCTTCTACTGTCTCTTGATACACAATACAACTTAGCGTTCAGTGGTTTTTAATAGTCTAATTAAATGCAAAGTTGTATAAAGTGAAGAAACAAAAAACAACAAAAAAGCTCAAAGGGTTAAAAACATATGACAAAATCAGCATTTTTTAAATAATAATAATGGCTTTTGAAATCATATTCATTTAGTAGCCATAATTCCAGCTGAATGAATGACTGGTTAGGTTGAAACGTGCGATTTCATTGGTGGCAAAAATTGTCAGTTTCCCTGTGGTTCCATATGTGTTTGAGTGATTGGTCCCAAATTTGGTGGGGCCCCACTTATTTTAGCCCTGTTACCAGGTAATTGTAATGATCTCTCTTTATTTGAGAGATCTGTTAGCTGAATGTCTTCAAGCTTTACTTAAATGCTCACTAAGAAAACCAGGCACTAGGTATCTCTAGTTAGATATCATTTAATATTACAATACATTACATAAACAAATAGATTACTCAAATTGGGTGCAGCCTTAATCCACTGCCCCACTGAGAACATTGAGTCACACACTCCCCAAGTGCTGACACAACTTTATTAAAAAGTCCTTCAAATATGTTGGCTCTCAGAAAAGAGCATTTCACTTTATTTCCAGCTGTTTGATGGTCAGAAGAGAAGTCCCTTTCTTCTCTGATGGGCTCCACTTCCAACTTCCCACTGGAAGAGTGCAGCAGACATCAGGTCATGGCATCCTATGATGTGCAGGTTTGAGTTCTGCAGGTCATCTGGGTCACACATGGCTATCACCTAATACTACATACAGCCTAGATGAGAACAACCTTGACAATTACAGATCGAGTTCCCAGCTGCTGTGGGTTGGAGCAATTCCTCGAAAAATGTCTGAAATTTCTAATGGTGCTGACATTGCCTACTTTGTGAATGGAATAGTATGTTGTGAGTACTATCCTGTGAGTAGTACAGTGGAAAGCTGCGAATGAAGTAAGAGTTATGAATGGATATATGTTTCATGCCAAAGTTTTGCCATGGGTTTAACTAGCATATGAATATTTGCTGCTAATAAAATGTGCATAAAATTATTGCCATATTTTTACAGTCAATATCTATCAACATAATAGTTTCTTACCGTGGGGTTTTTATCATCTGGGAGAATCATTTGGTTAGGAGCTCTAGGAAGAAGTCTGCTGAAAATACCTCCGAGCCATGTTTTTCCAACCTGAAAATATATCATATATAGTAATAAAAAGTTTGGAATAACTGGTCATTTCTCTGAGACCTTTAAAGTTTAATTTGTATATTTTTTTTTTGTAAAGAGAAAAATTACAGGTATGCTACTAAGCACAATACTGTAAGGTGATTGCAGAACTCCCCAATTAAGTATTGAAGTAAAACACTTTGTTATAACAAAAGGCAAATTACAGTTATATCAGAAATACACTAAATGAGAAGATGTTACAATCCCAGAAATCAGCACTTACTATATAACGTATTTTCCCACTGTATTCTTAACTTCGATATATATATAGCCAAAACCCAAAACGTTAAAACCACCTACCTAATATGGTGTAGGTCCTCCTCTTGCCGCCAAAAGAGCTCTCACCACCCGATGAGGCATAGATTAAATAAGATGTTGGTAGGTGTCGCTTGATATCTGATACCATGACTCAACAGAAGATCCTGCAGTTCCCATAAATTATGTGGTTGGGATGATGCTGCTCATACCCATTTCTCCAACTCAAACCACAAATGCTCAATAGGATTCATGTCCAGCGAATTTGGGAGCCATGGCAATGAATGGAATTCCTCATCATGTTCTAGGAACCATTCCTGAACCTTCTTTGCAGTGTGACATGGACATTATCTTGTAGAAAGACACCCTCTCTGCCAGGGAATACAGTGACCATAAAGAGGTGTACTTGGTCAACCACAATGTTCAGGTAGGTGACAGCTGTCAGAATTTGCTCTACAGAGATAATTGGTCCAATTCTTCTGCAAGAAAATATTGCTGAGATCATCACACTCCCTCCAGCCACCTGGATCTGGCCCACAGTGCATCCAGGCGAGAAGGATTCTGTGGGTAAACATTGCACACGAGCTCGTCTGTCCACATGGTGTAACAGAAAACGGGATTCATCTGACCACGCGACTCTCTTCCAGTCTTCTATGGTCCAATGTCAATGATTACGTTCCCACTGGAAGTGTTGACAATGATGAATGGCTGTGAGCATAGGCACACGAATGGGTCTGTGGCTATGTAGACCCATATCCAGAGCTTACGATGAACTGTGTGTTTGGATGCATTGGGCCCTTTACCACAATTGAAATTATGGATAATGTCAGCCACAGTAGCCCTCCTGTTGCTATGGACAAGCCGAGATAGCCTGCACTGACTTCTGGAATCAGTGAGGCATGGCTGGCCCACGCCTTGTCGACAGCTCAAAGTGTCACCTGTTTCGGACCATCTGTGATAGGTAACTAAGTACTGCATAGAGTGGGCAGCCTACCAGCGTAACTGTTTCGGAGATGTTTTCGGAGACCAAGGCATCTTGCCATAATGATCTGGCCTTTGTTGAAATCAGATAAATTCTTTGCTTTTCCCATGTTGAGATGTAACAAAATACTGCTTGCGAGAGCTCCGATCCAAGTATTATATATATATATCATTCATGACCTTGGCACATGACACTGATTGGCTGCATGCACGCTTCTTTGCATAACACAGAGGTGGTTTTAATGTATTGGCTGATCAGTGTATATTTTTTTTCAGTCATTTCTTGATAGACAGAAATTTTTCATGTCATTATGTTGCTAATAGACATATGGTGAACACTTGAAGAAAATTAACACAGTAATATATTAATCCTATGGAAATATTTGGGGCAATACAATCTATGAATAAAAGGCATCAGATCTTAGATCAGAAATTCTGATCATTTAAAATCACTCATTCTAAGATCAGAAACTTAAATTAAGGTCTTGTCAAAGCTGTGCAGGAAAAATGGTTTGAGGTTTCCATTTTAGTTTCCTTTATTCTTATCGAGTCCCGGGTAAGGCATGGATGTATGTGTTGTTTTTCTGCTGAGGTCCTGCCATCCTCTCAGACCTTCTACTGTGGCATATAAACTGACAGGCTCCTGTTAGACCTCTGTGGCAAGCAGCTGCTTGAAGGGGTATTTTTTTTTTTTTTTATTTTATCTCTTACAGAGAATATGCTATTAAAATACATGATCTGTGATTCATAATTTTTTACAATTATAAGGATATTATTTGTCATTATTATATTAATGTAAATAAATAGTTAAAATATTAGCGGAAAAATTATATTAGCATTAGGTAATGGAAATGCAACTAGAAATTTCATTTTACTAATTTCAAAATCTTAGAAAGTATTGCAGGCTTACTTGTGATTTTGGTTTTTCTTCAGTTCTTTCCACTTTTGGCATATCCTCTGATCCGCTTCTTTTTGAAACATTTGGTGTTCTGATGCTGTAGCCACTACCAGAACTCACAGTGCTGTCATGACGATCTCTCTGTGTACCAATGCTGCTTACACTGCTGGTCCTTTCCCTGGATGTCTGTTTATTTGAATGGCTCTATATTAAATAATAAACATAAAATAAGGGCTGACTGGTAGATATTCTCATGATCAATAAACTCCACATTTGATTATACACACTAATCAATTGAATATACATTTATTTTCAAGTCACTTATTCCATTTGGATTTCTTGTAAGATATCCTTTTCTCCTGTTTCAATATTAGGCACTTCTTTTGTCAATTTTTCTGTAAGTATCACTTGTGATGCACACAAATTGAGCAATGAAATGAAGAGAATTTCACAAGATAAACTGCATCAAGTAATCTCAAATATATTAATACTGTAGTACAGAAGCAAACATGGTAAATAGAGAAACATGATATTTCTAAATTTAATATACTGATGCTTATAGACTTGTCATAGGTAGAAAACTGAACAATCTCAGAATAACCAAAACTTCAGATTAGCAAATATATATAAATCATTAGGGTAGGGGTATATAAATCATTAGGACATGGGTAGGAAGGAGATTTAAATCTTTCACTACCATAAGGCCTAAAATAGTTCAAACTGCAGGTAGGAAATAGTAAGGAAGGAATGGTATTGAGTGGGTAAGTCCATTCTAAACCTTGGCTGTTTTGGGCCTGCATGGTAGTAAAAGGGTTTCCTGGATACACACCTGGTTTTTGCCGTCCAAGTGGTGTGAATTTTTATTACTTTGCTGTAGGATGGTTGTCTATTTAATTTCATTGGAGGATGCTCTTTTAGTAGGATCTTTCAAGCGGTTAATTTACTTGGCTACAGATCAATGGGATCCAGTCTCAGATAAGTCATGGATGATTCTTGTGTTGTCTTTCTTCATATGTCTCACTTTACTCACATATCTTCTCTATACTGTATTACACTGGCAAACTTCTGTCAGATCTGGTACATGCGTCTACTTGAAAGGCGATTTTTTTTAATCCATGTTGGGAGGGAAGGGATGTCACTGTTATTATTAGGGAAAATTTCTTTACTATGGAACAAAGAATTCTGCTGTAATAATGATATTCCAAATGCAGCATAGAATATTCTATTAAAGGAACACATTCCAATGAAAATCAAGTAAAGAATCACCCTACAGCAAAGTAAAAAAAGCGACATGCACCAACTATGTAACAATAACAGAAGAAAAACTATAACTAATGACCTGAAGATAACAACCATTGTTCAGAAATATTAGAACATAAAATTTTCAGACAATATTAATATATTTTATTTCTTATCAATATTCCATCCTTGCATTGCTACTTTCTCTATTAAGAAAAATTTTAAAATGAAGAAACACCTACCATTACTATCAGGATTAATACTCAACAAAATTAATCTTCTTCAGCTTCAAGAATAGTGAAATATACTTATCATATATACAGATAAAAGCCAGTTGGTAAACAAACAAACCCTTATTTCATTATGTGGATGAGGTCATTGAACCCGAACCACTAATTCGTTATGCTATGGTATCTATACTGCTGACAAAAATTAGGGGATATTTCAAAATGAATATGAAGCGATGAATTATCCCCTAATTTTTGTTAGCAGTGTATATGGACTAATACTTTTGTTTATTTTACACTTAAACACATGGACAGTCAAAAAATGATCATGGCTTTTACTCAATCTTTTTTCTTCTAACCCAAAAAATTTATATTTTTCATATTGTCTGTCATCTACAACTTCTAGATAAAAATAAAATGAATTTATAAAGAACAAGCATTTATAAGAAATAATTGGAATCTATACGGGACCAATCCACATTACCATGTAAACATTTGTTCTGGGTCCCATCATGACCACAAATTGTCAAATGAATTTTCATCAACATAAATCATGATTTCTTAGGTAAAGTGTTACTACAATTTAGCCATTAGTAGCTAGATAATATCAATTGTTTCAGTCTGCTTTTCCTGTGTCTTACTTTCATAATGCTTGTACTTCCTTCACTAGGGCTACATATTTAAAAAAAAGTCCTTAATATAACAACAAGCTTTAGTTTACGACAGTCGTCACTTAGATAAATGTTGAACTAAACCCTTTCAACTATTAAACTGGTGATTTGATATATTGGGATAATTTAATTTACAAATTACATTGGAGTCAGTATGGACCCCAATAGTATGACCACAGATAAGATCAGTATGACCCACAGATAAGCTGACCTAAATAATTTTAGACAGTGACAGACTTGCACAAGTTCCTTTCTATTTATTAATTTTCAAATCTATTTTAAGTTATTTCAGAAGTAATTTACACTAACTGATGAAAAATTAGATTGGGTTGTAGGGTTGTTTTACCTCTGAGCGGCACTTTTTTGCACACCATGGGCTAAATGGCCAGGTCACATGGACCCCAAAGGCTCAGAGAAGGTTGGGGGAGGGGACCCACTGGAATAGCTGTTGGAAGACAGATGGTAGTCTCCCGTCAAGGCCATCCAGCGTGTTCTTTAATGTGCACAGGGTATGGCTCTCCCGGACACAGCTTAACGTCCCATCCGACAGACGGTGGTCTTTCCAAGCCCATCAGTGTCCCCTACTGACCATGGGCAGGGTGGGGAATTTTGCAGAGATAAATCTCAATGCTGACCCAGCTGGAACTCGAACCTGCGAACTACAGATTACGAGCCTGACGAGCTACAGACTGAGCCACCCCCCGCCCCTGAAAAATTAGAAATTTTCATGCTATTTGGAAATTCAAATTGAATGCTTCTCATCTTCTAAACTAAGCTTTTTGTGGTAAAAGGTTATTGCAGATAAACTTCTCATATGAACCTATCTAAATCTTGTTTTTCAACAAGTTAAAGAATTATGGATGCTTGATTATTTAACAACAGCAATACACGTCATAATAATTTACCTCAAATGCTAATCAAAAATAATAAATATTATTTCAAAGCATTTAATTAAACAGGTGCTCTGACATATATCTGGAGAGTCCCAGGTTCCAGTCCTGTACCATCAGCAATAACTTTTTTTCAAAGGTCTATGTATATTTAAGATGGGTGCTTAAAATCTCTTTCCATATTCATTAATTTTGTACAAGTTTCTTATGCTTGTGAATACAATATAAAAACAAATAAACTTAACATGGCCCTAACACAAACCATTTTAGAAAATAAACTTGAAATAAATCATCTGAAACATACACCTATGGCTGCACCAGCCACAAAGTTTCAATTACAATATGTAGAACAATTGCTAATTAATTTAAATATTGAGAATGTCTGCAACATGGAGATTCGACCCCTGCCCCCAGCATGGAATCTCCTGTTATGTGATGATGTCAGGAAACACGTCACTAATGAGCGACCTTGTTGACCTCACAAGCGACACTCCTATATAAATAGAAGCCCCAAGATAGTACGGGGTGAAACTAGTCACAACAAAGGAAGCATTTTAACTTTATAAATATATTTCACTTGACAAATTTTTAAGTTTAGATGTTTAAAAGTTGTTAAAAATCAAAGAGGAAACTTGAGAAGTGCGCCTGAATAGCAATTACCATTAATAGTGTTAACATCGCATCGTTTCCCAAAATTCTACCAAGTAGTGTGTGTGTGTGAAACAAAGAAAAAGTGATCATAAAGCAATCTACCTTCACAAACAAGCTTTGCAGTAATGATTTGTATATGAAGTAGAAATGGCATCAGACTGATTCCCAATCTGTAAAACAGTTTTCAATATTGGCACAAGAGAAAAGATCATTACCAAGAACCGAAAATGCAACGTCTGAGCCAGCTATCAACATCAAAGTGAATGGTAATATAAATTTAGGCCTTTAGTTCTTCATACCCCTGTACATAGAATGCACTGATACAACTTTTCTGTATCTACAGGATGGCTTGTATCAATGCAGACTGTCTACAGAAGACTTCAACATTGTTATTGTGCTGTGAATTTTTATGGTATATTAGCATCAGAACATTGTAACAATCAACTTTGAAGTGACCCTAGAATGGGCTTGGTTGAACTAGAAACAGGACCTAGATTGGGACTTTTTTGGGGGTGGGGTGAGGGGGACATTGTTGTTGGTTGATTTACCTCTGAGAGGCACTTTTTTGCACACTATGGGGCTAAATGGCCAGGTCACAAGAACCCTGAGGGCTTAGAGAAGGTTGGGGAAGGGGATCCACTAGTAGCTGCTAGGAGACAGATGGTAGTCTTCAGTCATGGCCATCCAGCATGTTCTTTAATGTGCACAAAGTACGGCTCTCCTGCACAAGGGGCATGACATAACATCCCATGTGACTGATGCCAGCCACATCAAGCCCTTCAGTGTCCACTACTGACTTAGGGCAGTTTTACGGAAAATGTTTAAAAATTTTTTTTTATTGTTTTTTATATGTTTTAAAAAAAGACAAATTTCAATGATGGTTCTGGTGGGCTTTAAACCTGAGAACTGCAGATTACATGCCACATTTGCTACTCACTGCCCCCCCCCCCCTCTTTTTTTTAAACATTTTAAGTATTTGAAATTAGTTCTACAGTCTGCCTATAACACTGACTCAAAATTAGCCAAGTGGTTAACTGATTTTAGCTTGCCTAAATTATTCTTATTACTCTCCTTCTGAAAAATGATACAAACAATAGCTTTGGTTATAGAAATTTTTATTAACTTTAAATAAAGAACATTAAATTATGTTTATTTGAAATGAAAACAAAATGCTCAAAGTAAAAATTATTCATAAATTGGCTCTAACGTATAATATTTGATATTCTATGCTATTTTGTAACAAAATTTTCCCAAGCAGCCCTTGGAGTGTCAAAAATGACACACCCGGAAAATGAGGATGTACAATACACAACACAAGCAACTATTAGTTGATGTAGTCTTTAATGGAGTTGCTCTGATTAATTTAGAACTGTTACTGGGGTAAAGATTTACAACTGGTATTTGTAAAGATAATGGAAGTCTTCATATATTATTTAACCCTTTCACGACTAAGGGAAACATTTTTTCCCATGTTAAAATTGGTGATTGTCATATTTAATTATAACCTTATCTGCATTTTTTTATACAGAATGTCAATATGCCGAACGCAATTACGTAAACGGTAACGTTTAGTCCATGTCCATCTTTGCAATAATGTTGCATCTGTGCAATGTCCATCTTTGCTTCACAACCAAAAGAAATTGCTTTGCAGAATATCATAATTAGCACATCATTTTGTATAGTAATCTTATTTCATAATTTTGTATTATTTTAGTTAACATTTTGTTATAATAAACCAATAAATAAAAGACATTGCATAATAAGCCTAACTATAATTTGTGTTACCTTTATAGTCCATTGGGAAAAATATTTCCCATAAAATTCCAAAAAAAAAACT
Source organism: Ryuthela nishihirai (assembly GCA_038380435.1). NCBI lineage: Eukaryota > Metazoa > Arthropoda > Arachnida > Araneae > Heptathelidae > Ryuthela > Ryuthela nishihirai. The sequence continues at coordinate 107,346,717 of JAWZYU010000006.1, forward strand.
ACACATTGTTATGTATTTTTCTTAGGATTTTTATTTATTTTACGTCTAAACAAACTAAAATAAACAGTTACATACTACTATTTACTCTTAGAAACCTTATGGTCCTGAAAGGGTTAAAACACATACACTAACAATAATTTCCTTTTAACTTTGTTTTTCGTTCTGAATTTATAGTAATATTTTTCTCTTATTATTACTACTTCACCCTTAATGTTTTATTCAACAAATGGTGGCTAAGATCATCATTGGCTTCCCCCCCCCCAAAAAAAAAAGCGAGACCATAGGAAAGCAGAAGAAAATTGAACAAAATGGATTGAATATACGAACTTACAATGGGAACGCACCTAATACTAAAAGGCAGTGGCTGGATCTTTTGCCCTCCTAGGAGGCTAGTTGACAATGAAACATAAAAACTTCCTCCTACCAACAATACAATGGCTAAAATTAGGAGGCACAATTTTATCGAAATTCTGAAAACCTAGAGTTTAAACTTTTAGTACAGGGTCTATGTCAAACAGGTAACTCTGTGTATTTACTATTCATTAATTATTTTATTAATAATACTTTGAGCATGAGTGACTTTCTTATTTACATCTTATTCAGAGCAACATTGGAAAAAGAAGTTGCCATCCACAATCATAGATGGCACCATGGGTGACAAATGCAGGATGAGTTGAGTTGTTTTACCTCTGAGCGGTACTTTTTTGCACACCATGGGCTAAATGGCCAGGTCACAAGGACCACGAAGGCTCATAGAAGGTTGGGGGAGGGGACCCACTGGAATAGCTGTTGGGAGACAGATGGTAGCCTCCCGTCAAGGCCATCCAGCGTGTTCTTTAACATGCACAGGGTATGGCTCTCCCGCACATGGGGCCATGGCTTAACGTCCCATCCGACGGACAGTAACCTTTCCAAGCCCATCGGTGTCCCCTACTGACCGCGGGCAGGGCGGGGAATTTTGCAGAGATAAATCTCAATGCTGACCCAGCTGGGACTCGAACCTGGGAACTACAGATTACGAGCCTGGCGCACTACCGACTGAGCCCCCCCCCCCCCCCCCCCCCAATGCAGGATGATTCATAAGTCCTATTAGTGGATAAGTGACAGAAGTTGGTGCTAGTTTAGTGGTTAAAACACTATAACATGAATCTGGAGAGACATGGTTCAAGCCCTATACAACTGCAAAAAATCATGTTAACCACAAAACTACTTTTAGTGCAGGGAATATAAGTTTTTTCAACTTTATTAATAATATTTTATTGACCCTTAAATTGCTGGAAGACTCCCTGAGCATAAGAGGAATTTCAATCTCTTGGCAGCCACGATTCCCCAGTTCTTAACTGAAAGATATTGCCCTTATAAAATTTTAATCCTAAATATTTGCAAATTACTTTTGGTATAACAACCTGACCATTTCAGTTAGTTATTAACTTCAGGATAAAGGTTTTAAAGTTCTTTTAGTTTTAATGCTGAAAGCACTTCAAAATTACCCCATTCATCTGACTGAAATAATTTCTTTTTAAATTTGCCACTTTACGGTTAAGGGGATTTATTGACTGATTAGTAATCTAATCTAGGAGCTTCGTTTAATAGCCTTTCATTTATTATTAAAAACACATTTTTTACTATGAAATGCTATTATTTTTGCACTAAAAACAACATTTGATACAGTATTTACACATTTCTATAATTTGGACAAATAATTTCAACATAGAATCAGAGCAGAAAACTATATCATTTATTTAAAACAGTATGAATGACCACATTTAGCACTCAGGATGTGTTCCTGAAATCTGAGCATTAAATAAAACAGCTTTAAAAAGGCCTCATGTACACTGTATAGTATTCCAAAGGAAAAAATTTCCACACACATATGATTTGTTAATTTTTAAACAGTCTGAAATAAAAAAATGCTGTTAAATTTGTATAATTACACATATTTCTTTATTTAAAAATTCTGCTGTTTATTATTTAATCAGTTTACTTTTCGTTTGTATTCCAATTAAATTAAAATCTAAAACAATTTAATAAAATTCAAAAGTTTTTAAAGAATATGTGACAAGTTACTGACCTGAGGTTTTTTAGAAAATTATCTAAAGTTGACTGTTTTACGCTTTTCTATTTCTCTTTTAACAACTCAGGGTGAGGAGATAAAGCATTCAAAATACTCCATGCTTTACACAAGATCGTTTCAAAATCAAGATTGTTCTTACTCAAATTTTTATGAAGATAATACAAGACAAAAATAATTTTTATTTTTGTCTTGTATTATCTTTATAAAAATTTATTTATGTCATATTTAAGTAGTAAGGTATATTTTATATTTTAAATATTAATGGATATCTTACTTATTATATTTATACAATGATAAACTCATAAAAAAGAAAATGTAATAAATTACTTTTCTTAAAAAAAGGTGCTATATCAAAATATTCTTAATCAAGGTATTGCTAAAAGAGGTTTGTCTGTATGTAATTGATTTTATTATTATATACATATTTGAAATAGTAGATTCTCTTTACATTTATCTTGAATTTTGACTTTCTACATATTTAACATGCATTTTTAGCTTTTTGTGTAAAGTTGAATTTAATAAGCTTAGTTCCTTTATGACGTGACCTACCTATACAAGCCACCTATATATATACTCTATTGCAAAAAGTAACCACGGCTTCATGTTATGTGAATGGAATGCCACAATCGAAGCTCACTAACTTTGAAAATAAGCTATTTATGGAAAAATGGCACTAGATATAAATTGATGATCTCACTCAAATCTAAATCACATTTTGCAATAAAATTCACTTAATATTCAAAAGGTTATTGAACTTGAACTTTCCCAGTTTTCCAGAGTTAACAGATGCCACTGCAACTCTCTTCAGAAACAGTGTTTTTCCCTTTAATCGATGAACTATAAAAAAAATTGTTACCCAAACTTCAAATACTATATTTATGTTGGTGAACTATTTGTTTCAAAGTTGTGTTTATCTTTTGAAGTAAATTTTCATGAATAGCAATAGTCAAAGTTAAACATTTTAACCTCCACAGCTCTTTAAATATTAAATGATTACTCAAAAAAAAAATTGAAATTTGCAGAGATTTGAGTGAGATCTTCAATTTACAGTAGCATTTTTTCATATAAAGTTTATTTCCAAAGTTAGACTTTCCATTCACATAACATGTAAGTGTCCAGTTACTTTTGTAATATAGTGTATACATACTTACATAAGATTTCACTACTGAGATAAAAATATCAGATGAATTTACTATAATCACACTAATAGTATATAAATAGCAGTTAAGTATTTTTTGAAAATATTTTACCTCATTGTCAAACACATATATATATATCAAAGTTTTAATTGATACTAAGCATACTTACAGAATACTCCTTAATCAGCATTTTGGCTGATTTCACAATGCTTTTACTTGGCGATGCTTTAGGAGATGGGCTATTTTTATCATTATTTCTCAACTCCATTTTCTTTACCGGAGACATTGCACCATCAGGAGAATGAAATTTTTTGAATATTCTGAAAGGTGACATTTTAGAATGCTTTTCAGATTGTTCTCCCTCACTTTGTGTACTTGAACAGGATTCTCTTTGAACTTGCTGTATCCTTTCATTAGATTTTTTACCATAATTTAATTTTGAGGAGTATGGCTGATCAACTGGATATGTCGTTTGAATTGTTTTTTTAATAGCACTAATGGGCATTTTTAATGATTGAGTTGCAAATGTTTCTAATGACAGTGGTACTCCTGACTGATTTATATGCTGCGAAGGAAGAGTCTTTTCGTCTAGTATTTCACATGGCTCATCAATTGGAAAAGTACCACCAAATATCAGAGGGGGTCTTTTCTTGAATTCATTAGCCATTAGAGTACAAAGTTCTGAATTTGTCTTCTCTTCACTAGATAATCTTTCTAATAAAGAAATCATCTTTTTCGTTTCTTCAACTGATTCATCGACAGATTTTTTATTTTGTATCCATTGACTGTCATCAGTATCAAACGGTTCATCTATTGCAAATGTTCGTTTGCTGTGTAAGATTTTCTGCGTTGTATCATTTTTTTTCTTACTTTTATGCTTTCTTTTTGTGTGCTTTGTCTTGCCTTGTTCGTTACTTTTAACAATTCCCAAAGTTGCTAGAAGTGAAAGTTTCTGATGTGTTTTAGGCTTTTCCTTACTTGGGCTGCCTTCTGTACTGCTGTCAGTGGTGATTACTTTCAACGGTTTTCTAGTCATCATTTTTCGCCTCCTCATCACTGCTTGATGTAGTTTGCTCTTTTCTCCGGACTCGTTTTCGCAATTTGTAGCACTGGAATCAAATTTGATGGATTTTTTACTCTTGCTCAGATGGCCCAGTTTGCTAGATTTCAGGCACGAATTGAGAACACGAGAATCAATACGATTGTGATGGGACATCAGCATTTGTTTATCATCTGAATTTCCTTTCGATAACAAATAATTGTGAAGTGGTGTACTCTGTGATGACGAGCAAACACCAGTATCACTTTCTGTGTCATCTCTCACCTCTAACAGCTCACAATCTTCAGACTTTGAGAGGTTGTGATGGACAGCAGAGAGGGAAACAGAGGGAAGGGATAGGGCAGAGTTCCATTCCTGAGCAGCACAAGAACACAGAGGAGAGATGCAGTAAGACACAGAGCAATATTCTTTTCACTACATGACTTTACTTTCATGTTTAAATTATCTTTGAAATGGTTCGTTCAGTTGTGACAGCTGTTGACTCTGTGCTTGCACATGCTCATGCCATGGTTTAAAACGAATCTTGATTCAATCATTATTTGTAAATTAAGCAGGCATATAGAAAAAACATTACACATAAAACTTTTATTCTGAACGTACCATGAACAAAATGCAGTGCATCAAACAGGTGAGGGGCAAGTGCTAACCCCTTGTTCATGCATCATGCAAAAAATTGCAACACTCAATACAAATGTTTTATAAAAATATGGAATACAAAGTTAAATTTGGGGTTTACAGAAAATTACTTATATTGAAAGAAATACTACTTTTTTTTATGTAACCAACTTTAAAAACTAAGTTTTTGGGCTCTAAAGAACATTAAATGTTTCATCTATGAATGTGGAAGAATAGGGATAAGATTCCATTGTATATAATATATATTCGTAACAAACTTTCATCTCACTCATAAATATAATGAAAAAACTCCCAAAAGAACCAACAATTCCAGTGCATATTTCAAAAACAAACATCAAATTAACTATAAAATTTGCCTTATTCTCAGCATGATTGGTGAATTTCAAAATTAGACATATTTATAATTAAAGTAGCTGTGTAAAGTTAATATATATATACTCAGTGGTTATTGAAATATGATCACTCTACCCCATGTTTTGTCAATGGAAAGTTATTTCGATGATCCACGACTTCTAAAAGCATTTTATTAGAAAATGTGGCTGAGAATAATTTAAAGAACTCTATCAAATCTATCTAAAGCTAGTTTTTTTTAACAATAATTTATCAATATTTAAACAGGCATTAAGGTTTAAACACTTCAGAGCAACAGTGTGTCCTAAAATATTTATCAAAAAATTTTGAAAAAAACTGTTTACACACTTTAAAAGAATATGTAGTTATTTAAGTAATTGTCTGAAATAGTACTTTTTATTTAAGTTTCAATTAACTTCAAAGGTAAATTCTTTTTCCAGCATTAGTATCATTAAATGTTCAAGCTTCCATAACTCTTTAATAACAGAAGAAATATTGTTGAAAATAAATATTTAGATACAATTGATAATGATCCTTAATTTACCTTTGATCACATTTTCTCATAAAATATTTATTTCAAAAGTTAGCATTCCAGTGACATAACATGGGGTGGTAATAATTCAGTGATTATTCAGTATATACATACTGATACTTCAAGCACAAAAGTATGTTTATTTATTAAAGCTAATGCATTTTAATAAAATGTATAACTACTGGCATATTATTAAAATCTCACTTCAAGGCAGAAAAAATTAAATTAGCAGTTTCCTTTCCTATGCTTATATCCCAATCTCGCATACTTTCAAGTCAGAAGGGATAGGAGTCTGTCAGACTTTTTTTATTGCAATAGAGAGAAAGAAATTATGATATCTATATTCAGTAGAGAAAATATACATTCACGCTACCACTCATAAATTGGATTGTTTTACTTTTTTTTGGGGTGGGGGTGGGGGGGGGTGGGGGGGGGGGAGGAAGTCTTTTTTGCACACAATGGGCTAAATGGCCAGGCCAAAAGGACCCTGAGGGCTCAGAAGGTTGGGGGGAAACAGATGGCAGTCTTCCATCAAGGCCATTCAGCATATTCTTTAGGTGCACAGAGTATTGCTCTCCCACACAGAGAGCCACACCTTAATGTTCCATCTAATAGATGGTGGCTTTCCAAGTCCTCAGTGTCCTCTACTGACTGAGGACAAGGGCAAGGAGTTTTGAGGAGATAAATCTCACAATGGCCCAGCTGGGATAATAGCTTTGTACTTGATAAATTTGTATTAAGTATTTGCAATCAATTTTGTAGAATGCGTATTCCTGGTACATATGTTTAAAAAAAAGATATTATTCTATACAAAGATGAACTATATGAAATGGAGTAAAATCAACTATTCATATTCTTTGCACAATAATTAGAAAATAAAACTGGTTTTAGAAAAACCCTTTCTTCCTATTTACTTCACACACACTGCTGTTTTCATTTCTTATGTTTTTTACACACTTAGGAAGTAGATTTCATTTTCTATGGCATTAATCATATATGATCATAATAAGCTGAAGACAAGATTCTAGTTACCATTATTAGTTGGCTATTAGATATTTATTAAATCTTATTTTTCCCACAACACTTTCAAAGCAGATTGGTAAACTGGAATGCTATCTTTCCAAGTTACTTATAAAATATTCTCACTAATTCAACCCCAAAATGGTAATTGCATGGTTTGGCATTTAATCTTCATAACTAAATAACTGATAAGATCTAGTCATGTTCTTAATTTAACAATTAGCCATGTTTTAAATCTTACAGACCTTTCTTATTTAATATTTAAAAAAAAATCTGATTAGCTTTCCCTAATAATTTGTAATAAACTGAGATATCTTTAAAAAAATAAATTTGATAAATTGCATGTAATAGTTTTTAAGCTATTACATGTATTTTAAAATTAACTATTAAAAATTATTCTTATTGTGAAAATCTACAGAAATGTCCATGGCAATTTAGTAAGTGATTTTGGGACTATGTCACAATATCTATAATCGTTAGCATTTTGAAAGCCATTAAATTTAATTGTAGTCATTCATTCAACTTACAGAGTTGTAGTTACCTGTGAAATGCAATATATATTTCCCTTTTGATTATTTTTATGTTTGACAAGAAACACAAGCATTTAAATCCTTTTAAAGGTATTAAAAGAAGGTTTCAATAAAAAAATACTATTTTAAATCATATCTTAAGATTAAGAGTATGATATTCAAATAAACCAAAGTGAAAAGAATATATATATATATAAATATACATGCAGAGAAATCAGACACTTGAACTGAAAATGGCAATCATTTTGGTTCATGTTTCATATCACATTACTCTTCATTGTGGCTACTTATGAATATAAGAAACTATTATGTAAATGATGAAAGGAATCTCTAAAAGACACTGGTGATTACTAAGCCATTCAGAGACAATATTTCACCTTTTTAAGTACATTTTTTTTGTTGGTAAACTTAAACTATTTCCGACTTCAAACAGTATTATTTAATATTTTGACATATCTACAGGGTGATTCAAAACTTATCGTTCAAATTTCATGGGGAGGTAGGGAATACGTCAGGAAACCGATTTCACATAGGAAAGTATGTCCGCAAATGTACGCATGCGTATGTAGAGGGCGCTGTGTGTACCCAACCAGTGTACAGCTCGCCCAACCACTCCCGCTGTCATCAGCGATCGCTTGGCCACCCAGGTCACCTGATTTATCGCCCATGGATTTCTTTTCGTGAGGGGCCATGAAATACCATGTGTACGAGACCCCCGTCGACAGTGAAATGGACCTTGTTGCACGAATAGTGGCCGCCGCAGGCATTGTCCGTGATATGCCAGGCGTTTTTGAAAATGTTCGGCGGTCAATGCAACGGCGCTGTGAATCCTGTGTCCGTGTAAATGGTCGCAATTTTGAGCACCTACTGTGAACCTGTACTTTACCTTGTTGGAATAAAAGTCACATTTGTTACCACTTAACTGTACTGTTTCCTTGCGTTCACTTTACTTGTCCATTTTGTTCATGTAGATGACGTTTCCGGACATACTTTCCTGACATATTCCCTACCTCCCCACGAAATTTGAACGATAAGTTTTGAATCACCCTGTATACAATTTTATATCATAACTGGTAATGAGGGGCATTCAACCACAATTGATGCATAATTCTGAGCAAAGCACTCCAGCATAGACAGCCAAGAAGTTTATAAATGCTCTGAAGGTTAATATTATGTTTAAGATTGGGGAAAAAAATGCTTTGTTATAATTACTATTACTTATAAGGGATAACAGAAAACTTTCCATATGCAACGTAAGTTCAACAATTAAGTGGTTTGCATTATTTTGATGAAACATTGAAAGTTTAAGAGGAAAAAAATATTTTGAATATTATTTTATTGACAAGATTATTATTTATATTTATGATACTGGTGATTACAATCTTTGTTAATGAAGAAATTATATTTTTATTTTTTTTAAACTTTTTAAAAATGAAGGCTTTAAACACTAAAATGCTTTGGATTTCATTTCATATTTTTGTGCAAGATTTTGTCAAAACTCAACCTTAAATTAAATTTTTTAATTGAAATAACACGTATTCAATTTGAAATTTCCAGTTATAAAAAAATCATTATGTTTAGGTCACTTGCAAAAGGTAATATCAGAAAAACCTAAAAATTTAGATTAAAAATATAAAAAAATATATACAGTTAAGTTCTAGAGTAACTACATAAATTGTATTTTTCCTATTTTAAATAAAAGAGAAGAAGGTGGTACTCTAAACAAAGAATGGAGATAGCTAGAAACTCTATTGGCCTTCAGTGGTGCCTCATACAACCTACAAACACATACACACCAACTGATTTAGTAATCAGGTATACTAAATACTAGACCAGTTTATGAGCTTTTCAAGGCATTGTATTAACTTTTACAAAGTTAATACAATGCCTTGAAGTGTGAGATCAGTATGTATGTACATTGCAGGCAATTAGTAAACTGGTTTATTTGTTCACTGTTTAACACCATGGTAGCCGTCCCGTGGCTGAGTGGTTAGCACGTTTGACTACTGATCTAAGGGACCTGGGTTCGAGCCCCAGATTAGGTATGGATGTGTGTGTCGTTTTTCTGCTGAGGTCCTGCCATCCTCTCAGATCTCTTACTATGGCATATAAATTGACAGGTTCCTGTCAGACCTCTGTGGCAAGCAGCTGCTTGAGGGGGTATTTTTTTTTATTATATTAACACCATGTATTTATACAATTGTATGGAATAATTTTGTGTAAAAATAACATATAAAGTTAATTTTTTGTCAGGAAATTTCCTACAAAATTTTTTAATAAGACAACTCTCAACATTTGTCTATTTTAAATATGAAATATACTTTATCTTTTCATAAAAAAAAGACCTTATTATGTTATTTGAATAAGTTAATTACAGCATAATTTTTGCACAGAGGACAAAGTAACTGAAAATGCTAATAATTCCTAAAATTACTTATTCAAAAGTGCAAATTTTATCAGTTCCAATTACAATGAAAATAAATTATGATAAATTATTTCATTGAAACAAATCAGAGTTGAATCTCATAAAATAATCTGCCTCAAAAAAAAAAAAGTTATGTTAACTATATACCACAACTTAATACTGTTTAAAGCTTCAAAAATCAGTAATAAAGTATCACAGGAAAACGTCCTTTAGATAACACTTGAAATAATTAGTTGAAACAAATTGGTTGTCTTGAGTGGAATTCGAACCCAAGTCTCCCAGATGCATGCAGGATGGATTCAGTGGTTATAACACATGGCATGCCTCTGGGTGATATGGGTTCGAATTCCACTCAAGACAACCAATTTGTTTCAATTAATTATTTCAAGCAATTCAAAACTCTGTAGTTAACTTCAATATTTCTATATATATTGGAATAATACCAAATTCTTCTGATATCATGCAAACTTTAAAAAGACTACTTCCTGTTAGATCATTGAAGTTTGTATGGTAGTAAATATAATGAATAGTGAGAGTTCAAAACTGTCATTAAAACCTGATAAAGTTGACTTTTTCTCAGCTTTTGTTAAGTTTGCATTAATGTACAATGAAAAGAATTGTGGAAAACCCAAGTCTTGAAAAAGTGTAGAAATCTGAGAATATAATCTGAAATGATGACTTTGCTATTTATTAGCTAATGATGCTCAATAATTAAAATATAAACAAACATTCCCTCCCCCCCCTTAAATTAAAGCAAAGATAATAGCAAAAACTTGAAGATACATGCCATAAAGGCTGCAGCATTAATTGATGAAATGACTGTGATTTGGTAGTTTCATTGTTGGGTTCTAGAACAACTTTAATTATATTTACAGATGAGTTACCACTGTTAGTTATGTGTAAAATGATGTGAATAGATGAATGCAAAATAATGTGACAATCTTTAAGCAGTTTGGAGAGTGGTAAAAGAGAACATAATGGATTTAATGCTTAAGAATTGTGCAAAGTTGTGATTTTGCAAGCAGTGAGTTGTTTGTCACAAGACTTCAACAAAATAGACAATAAAAAGTATTCCAAGTATCATCTTACATTACAGTAGAGTACTTTTTTTGATAATACATATTGCATCAAGAATGACTGATTAGCATTGAATGGTGTCCCGAGAGAATTATGCAGTCTTGTTTGGCTTCTGTAACATCGATTAACTAATAACTATTTTCCTTCACATATACTGAAGAATATTGTGAACAATATCATTTTAAAATAAAAACCTAATAGTAAACATCATTAATTATTAATGATAGTAATTAACAAAATACTTTCTAAACATGAATAAATCCAGTTAAAGGAACATTTTAAAAATACAAAATTACATACATAGAAATAAAAACAATTAAAGGTAAGTGTAAAGTGACTGGGCAGCTTTGTTGGCATATTTTTAAACTACCCTATACAGAAAAAATAGAACACACAAGAATTACGATTTGCTTTCAAACAATCTTAACTGCCATTTTGTTTTTGACACAAAGTTTAAATTGTTTTAAATTCTTTAAATGCTAAATTTTTATATTGAAACAAATTTTTTAATAAAAAAACAACAACAAAATATAAGTTTGAAATGAATTTTCTCTAACAAAAATTACCAAACATATTACATATTTGAAATTTTAGCATTTTGCCCATTCCTGATATTTTAACAACATAAACTTATAATCCTTTTCCCTCTCATTATGAAGATATTTATATTTAAAAATGAAGATTAACAGAAACGCATTATGTTCAACGAGACATTAAGGCAAGAGCGAAAAATTCTCCAACCATACATATAATGCACATGTGCTACTCAATTTCTTATTTTTCAGGAAAATTTCACACAGCATTGATAAATTAAAAAAACTGCTAATATTTTTTGAATACTCAATTTCAAATTTGTTTATAAATCAATATATTTAGCAATTTGCCAATATTTCAAAATATGTATTTTTTTTAACATATATTTAAATTATTTTAAATAATAGTACAAAATAAGCAATTTTGAATCATGCAAACATAATAAGATACATAAATGTTAATGTTATGCAATTAAAGAGCATTGTTTAAAGCATAAACTATAAGGCATGAAATAAAAATTAGAGCATCAGCAGCATTTACAGTAGTTACACATTGAAAATTACAAAGAAACAGCTGTCTTTGAATTTTACTATTTATGAATATAAACACATTTATAATTGCAATGAACTATATCTACTAAATGAAAAGAATGTAACAAAAGCATATCTGATTCTTAGTTAACAAGTAAATAGTACTTTATATATTGTAGGGAAAAGGCTAAACATAATTTCCAATAAGACTAAAATGTAATTTCATCATAAAAAAATCTTAATTTATGCTAAATGTAAATTAATCATATGGTTTCCTAGTATAAAAATGTTTCCATTGGCTGTTTATTTTTGAATTTCTATTTTTAAATGGTCAGGCCATATATTAATAAAAATCAACATTTCAAATAAAGGTTATATAAATAATAAAAGAATATTAATATCTCAAAATTTTTTAAAAAAATGTTTGTGATCCATTCCATTAAATAATTGAATATTCACATCTAAGTGTTCAAAAATATAAAAGAATATATCTAAAATTACTGGAACAGTGAAAAACATTATAATAATGGTGATACTATCATAAAGTGTAAAATACATGTCTAGATATTTCAGTTTGACTGGTTGGGTTGTTTTACCTCTGAGTGGCACTTTTTTGCTCACCATGGGCTAAATGGCCAGGTCACATGGACCCCAAAGGCTCAGAGAAGGTTGGGAGAGGGGACCCACTGGAACAGCTGTTGGGAGACAGATGGTAGACTCTTATTAAGGGTTGGGTTGTTTTACCTCTGAGTGGCACTTTTTTGCTCACCATGGGCTAAATGGCCAGGTCACATGGACCCCAAAGGCTCAGAGAAGGTTGGGGGAGGGGACCCACTGGAACAGCTGTTGGGAGACAGATGGTAGTCTCCCGTCAAGGCCATCCAGCGTGTTCTTTAACGTGCACAGGGTATGTCTCTCCCGCACATGGGGCCACGGCTTAACGTCCCATCCGACGGACGGCAGCCTTTCCAAACCCATCGGTGTCCCCTACTGACTGTGGGCAGAATGGGGAATTTTGCGGAGATAAATCTCAACGCTGACCCAGCTGGGACTCGAACCTGGGAACTACAGATTAAGAGCCTGGCGCGCTACCGACTGAGCCACCCCCGTCCCAGTTTGACTGGTAGACAGTCTAAAAACACACACTTTAAATTGTTAATCTCACATATTTATATTTAAAAGTGACTCTGTGGCAGTGCCTCACCACACTCTTGGTATGGCTGCACATTCCAAACACATATATTACTTGCATTTTTACCTCTGAGCAGCTTTTTTTGCTCAGTGAGCTAAATGTGTAGATCACAAAGACCATAAGAGCTCAGCGAAGGTTGGGGAAAAGGATACACTGGAAAGCAATTATGAAGCAGATGGAAATTTTCCATCTAGGCCATTCAGAACATTCTTTAGTGTGTATAGGATATGGCTCTTCCACACATGGGGTCACAGCTTAATATTCCATTCAATTGACAGTGATCTTTCCACGTATATCAGTGTCCCCTTTCTCATTGATGTAGAATAAAGGTTAGAAAAGAATATTTTTAATGCTGGAACAGTTGGGACTGAATCCTGTTATGAGCATGGTACAATAGTGACTGAACCAAATACCCAGGTTTTATAAATTTTGCACAAGCTTTTTATTTTACTACGCTGTTTTATTTTCTCTTATTTCTTCCATAGTGTCTACTATTCTTTTCTGGAAAATGTTCAGTTATACTTATAAAAATACTAGCAGATTTACCTATCATTTCTTGGGTCTACTTAAATCTACTTAAACTCTCTAAAGTATATAGTAGATGGCACTCCCCATGTTACAAGCTTTCATTTGGCATAAAACTCATTATGATCAATCCCCTTCCTTTCTGGTTAAAATTTTCTCTGCCTTTATTAGGGGAGGAAAGAAGAGGACATATTTTGTGGTACCACATGATCCTCCCCAAGTCAAAAGTTTCTAAACCAAAAACTAGCACTACCTCGCTCAGAAGGGGCGGGGTGGCTCAGTCGGTAGCGCGCCAGGCTCGTAATCTGTAGTTCCCAGGTTCGAATCTCAGCTGGGTCAGCATTGAGATTTATCTCCTCAAAACTCCCTGCCCTGCCCACGGTCAGTAGGGGACACCGATGGGCTTGGAAAGGCTGCCGTCCGTCGGATGGGATGTTAAGCCGTGGCCCCGTGTGCGGGAGAGCCATACCCTGTGAACGTTAAAGAACACGCTGCATGGCCTTGACGGGAGGCTACCATCTGTTCCAGTGGGTCCCCTCCCCCAACCTTCTCTGAGCCTTTGGGGTCCATGTGACCTGGCCATTTAGCCTATGGTGTGCAAAAAAGTGCCGCTCACAGGTAAAACAACCCAACCCTCGCTCAGATAATCAAACTTTTCACAACATTTGTATCCGCCAGAGTTACTTGGATACTATTTACCAGGCACATGTAACTTTAGAGCAAAAGAAAATTAAATGTGTATGTACTGTGAATGTAATGTTCATACTGTGAATGTAATGTACAATGAGAAGAAAACATTATTTACTGTTTAATATATTATTTATAACATTTACTAACATATTTTATAAGATATACATTTATTAACTTTTACATAGCTTTGTAATTAAGTTAATTATTTTAACATCCAATGTGTATTCTTAGTTTTTGAAGCCTTCATTTTAATGAAGAATTTTGTGTTCCACTAATCTAATCAGAACAACTTTAATGTTCACATTGCATTCTTTTTACCCATTTCTGAAACAATGGTTTTATCATGCAAAAGCAGAAAAAAAAATCAATTGATGCCTTTATTCCTTTAAATTTATTGGTGTCAACAGATATTTTGAATAACTTTTAATCATTAATGTTAAATTTATGGGGATTTCAAGAAATTCAAACTGGTTCATGCTAGTTTTGGCTGACCCCAGAGGGTTTGCCCATAGTCTATACCAGGCATCGGCAACCTATGACTCGCGGGTCACCAAGTGACCCGCTTGAGTTCCGCAAATAAAGTATAATATATAAAAATAAATTATACTTTATTTGCAGAACTCAAGTGGGTCACTTGAAATTATTAAATGGGTCACTTGGCGACCCACGGGTCATAGGTTGCCGACGCCTGGTCTATACTCTACCCATGGGTGAAGAAAAAGTTCGTGCAAAGTTTGGTATCTCTAACTCTTTTGGAGGCTGCATACATAAGCAGACACACACAAATTTTCTTCTTTATATATCAGATACAAAAGTAACTAATTGTAAGTTCAACTTATAAACTATATTTTTCCTCAATACCATCACCAAACTCAAGACTATGTAACTTTAAGGATAACAAAATATTTGGTCCCAACAAGTTTATTATAAGGTTTTACTGTATAACACTACATACCAAGTGTCAGAGGCCAAGACACTGCTGATGCAAAATCAATTTCATTTGACTTTAACTCATATCTTCTATAATATTTGCAATAGTGTAATGCAAATTAAAAAATACACAAAAATAAAATAATGTATTTATTCAAAGGCTACTTATGATTAGAAATATAAAATTCAATTTAACATAAGAGCTAAAATTTCAAATTCTTATTACAAGACTAGCCAGAGATTTCATTCAAATTTTCAATTTATAGAGTAATACTTTCCAAAAAGTTTTTGAAAACTATAAACACTCACAAGTTATCTATTTTTAAACTAACAGTATCCATAGAAGACTGCATATGAGGGTGTTAGAAAGTAAGGTTTCTATTTAATTTCTGCAGAGGGTTGGTAACTACACCAAAAATAACATATAGGAAATGTACCCAAATATGTGCATTATTTTTCCACACAGTCATCAGACTTGTGAAGCCACTTTGTGACATCCTCCTTGATGGCTAAACACGGGAATATCTGACAGTGCCAGGTTGCAACTGTATGATGTTTGGGTTGTTTTACCTCTGAGCAGCACTTTTTTGCACACCATGGGCTAAATGACCAGGCCACATGGACCCCGAAGGCTCAGAGAAGGTTGGGGGAGGGGACCCATTGGAACAGCTGTTGGGAGACAGATGGTAGCCCCCCGTCAAGGCCATCCAGCGTGTTCTTTAACGTGCACAGGGTGTGGCTCTCCCACACACGGGCCACGGTTTAATGTCCCATCCGACAGACGATGGCCTTTCCAAGCCCATCGGTGTCCCCTACTGACTGTGGGCAGGGCGGGAAATTTTGCGGATGCAACTGTATGATGAGTGGTAAACAGTTTTCCATTACCAGGTGCAGAGATCTTCATCCACTAGTTATACAACAATTTTCAATTCATGGCACCATTTCCTAACATGTTCTGCTAACAGGACATCCAAGTATATAGACACAAATTGTTGAGAAATTTCCCCTGGTTGTGTCTTCATGCTCACAGGAATTGAATTACTACTTGGATCTCCATCTTCATATGACACATGTAGTTTGCTTCAACCTTGTGCCTCACAGCCTGGGTGTGTAACAGTGATGAGTTGTTGGGGTGTTCTACCTTTGAGCAGCATTTTTTGCACTCAGTGGGTAAATGGCCAGGTCATAAGGATCCAAGGGCTCAGCGAAGGTTTGGGGAAAGGGAACCTACTGAACAGCTGTTATGAGACAGATGATAGCTTCATATCAAGGACATCCAGCATGTTCTTTACCATGCATAAGGTATGGCTCTCTTACACATGGGGAAATAGCTTTACATTCCATTCAATAGATGGTGGCCTTTCCAAGCCCATTGGTGTCTCCCAGTGACTGAGGGCAGAGAGTTTGCAGAGATAAATCTCAACACTAACCCATGGGACTTGAACCTCGGAATCATACTAATGAATGAGCCTCCCCATAATATTGACAACTGCTGCCATTTAATGATGGCATAGCTCCGAATTCTTCTTAGCTTGGTGGAGAACAAACAGGGAACCTTTCATTTTGACTTACTCTGGGAAATTTGGGTTGTTTTACCTCTGAGCGGCACTTTTTTGCACACCATGGGCTAAATGGCCAGGTCACATGGACCCCGAAGGCTCAGAGAAGGTTGGGGGAGGGGACCCACTGGAACAGCTGTTGGGAGACAGATAGTAGTCTCCCGTCAAGGCCATCCAGGGTGTTCTTTAACGTGCACAGGGTATGGCTCTCCCGCACATGGGGCCACGGCTTAATGTCCCATCTGACAGATGACGGCCTTTCCATGCCCGTCGGTGTCCCCCTACTGACTGTGGGCAGGGTGGGGAATTTTTGCGGCTTACTCTGGGAAAACTTACTTTTTTGCTCTATTATATTAATCTGGCAAATGTTTTTACAATGATAAAAAAATCGCTTTTTTATCATTGAAAAATAGTGGTTTCAAATAAATCAAGTGACCTTTTGCACTCTGGGAAATAACAAATATTAGTATATAGTTTCTTTTTAGACCCTTTACCTTAAAAATCAACATATGAACATCAAAATATTAAACCCAATATTTACTGTTAAATGCTTAGTATTTAATTGTAAAAGCAAAATTTTTATAATGGACTTTAAATATGCTTTTAATAAAAATTGGTGAACCAATAATAAAAAAATATGAACTATACCTGTTTAATACTGGCTCCATAATATTCAATTGAGTTGTTCACATCAGAACTCATAGGAGGAGGAATTTCATCAATTTTCTCAGCTTCTCCATAAACTCCATGATGAGCATCAGTAGACATGTCCCATTGATTTCCCCCTGTATTAGTTTGATATTGATTGATATTTTGCTCAACAACTGCCATACCTAATACAAAGATTGATATTGTGATGCTATAAAATCAGCTTCCTTGACATTATAAGCAGATTTATAAAATGTTCTTACACATTCTTGCAGTATTACATATATTTAAAAAATGCAGCATGTTTATACATGAGGGTTACTAATACTAACTCAGTTAGCTACTGCACATTGCTGTAATGATGGAACCACTGTAAGTGATGTTCACCTTTAGAAATAACTTCCTTTGGTAGTAAAAATGGAACTTTACTTGATAATAATTAATTGCATGTAAAGTCTGAATGTACAGTACAACAGCTCTAGGGTCTTCTTACAGTTGCATGGCTGCTGGCATATTACCAGGCAGTTTCCTTGTGAATATTTTTAGCATTCAACACTTGTTGAAGATCCTTCAGATATCCACAGAAAACTCTTTATATAAAGCAATCTTTACTCCTGTAATATAGGGGCGGGGATGGCTCAGTTGGTAGCGCGCCAGGCTCGTAATCTGTAGTTCCCAGGTTCAAGTCCCAGCTGGGTCAGCGCTGAGATTTATCTCCACAAAATTCCCCCCCCCCCTGCCCACGGTCAGTAGGGGACACCGATGGGCTTGGAAAGGCCGCCATCTGTCGGATGGGACGTTAAGCCGTGGCCCCGTGTGTGGGAGAGCCATACCCTGGGCATGTTAAAGAACATGCTGGATGGCCTTGACGGGAAGCTACCATATGTCTCCCAACAGCTGTTCCAGTGGGTCCCCTCCCCCAACCTTCTCTGAGCCTTTGGGGTCCATGTGACCTGGCCATTTAGCCCATGGTGTGCAAAAAAAGTGTCGCTCAAAGGTAAAAGAACACGCTGGATGGCCTTGACGGGAGGCTACCATCTGTCTCCCAACAGCTGTTCCAGTGGGTCCCCTCCCCCAACCTTCTCTGAGCCTTCGGGTTCCATGTGACCTGGCCATTTAGCCCATGGTGTGCAAAAAAGTGCCGCTCAGAGGTAAAACAACCCAACTCCTGTAATATGACTTATATTTGTATTACATAAAATAAGTGACATATTTCACTTATACAAGCCTAATGACATATTATATTATATTATTATTATTATATTATCCTTACTCTAGATTCCCTTTGCACTAGAATTCAAAGGACAATAATGAGTTAATGATAATCCGAGTATAAGCCACCTAAGAAAAGGTGAAATGCAATGATTCTGGCTATAGGGCTTATCAGCATAGCATAATCATCAACTCTTATCAAAGCACATCCTATTCTTATGAATGAATGTTTTAATGAATTTTTAAATTATGTAACAGCTTAAATCGTGAGTTGAATTAATATCTATTGTAGCCATGTTATATTTTATTTATAGATTAGAAAATAATTAATTTTTTTTATAAAACATTTTATATAAGATAATTTATTGTTAAACATTCCAGCTTTCATAACTCTTTAAAAATAATAAAATAAAATAAATACCCCCTCAAGCAGCTGCTTGCCACAGAGGTCTGACAGGAGCATCTCAGTTTATATGCCACAGTAGAAGATCTGAGAGGATGGCTGGACCTCAGCAGAAAACAACACGAATATCCATGCCTTACCCGGGGCTCGAACCCAGGTCCCGTAGATCAGTAGCCAAGCGCGCTAACCACTTACTGAATGAATATTCTTAAAACCAGAGATTTAAATAAAGTTGATTATGGCTGATTTTTGCATCACATTTTTTTCCACTATATGCATATTTTAGAAGTTATAGACACTGACGTTAGATTCCCATTAATATAACATGGAAATTCTCTACTATTTTGCTATGGCAGTGTGTATAAGTCTTGTTACAGAACACTGCTTTGTTCAAAGAGTGTTCAATGGCTATCTAAAAGATCTTCAACAAACAGTGAATACTATAACATATACAAGGACTGTTTGGGAACATGCCAGCAACCATGCGATTGTGATAAGACAATGGAGTCAGCATAGTGCAGCATATTTCAAAATCTTTATTGCTGAGTGAGTGCAGACTGTTTTTGAGAAAAAGTTCTATCTGCACCACCATGGAAAGTTATTTCTTAAGGTGAACATCCATTAAAGCAGTTTCATCATAATATACACAGTTAGGGTAACATGTTAAAAACTTTTCAGTTAGCTAGTTGCTGTCATCAAACTTTATATTGGCTTTGGGGAATCTAGAATTAACTGATTATGCTATACCAACAGAATCCCTTTAGCAATATTAATGTTATTTAGTAATTAAATATTATGAATAGCATATGAATATGTTTAGTACAGTGCTATTAACTTATTTTATCATGGCATGCTGGTTTAGGCACATAAATATCAAATTAATTTTTACAAATTAACTTTATCATGGACTCCCAACTATTTCTATCAAATGCACAATGAGGTCACCATAATGAATCTGCAGGTTTTCTATTAGTACCAATTTCTAATAAAAATAATGAAATATTCAGTATTGGTTTGTTTGTTTTTTTAACTTGATGACTGATTGTTTGAGGTTTTATGGCATGAAGTGTTGGGTTGGGTTGTTTTACCTCTGAGCGGCACTTTTTTGCACACCATGGGCTAAATGGCCAGGTCACAAGGACCCTGAAGGCTCAGAGAAGGTTGGGGAAGGGGATCCACTGGAACAGCTGTTGGGAGACAGATGGTAGCCTCCCGTCAAGGCCATCCAGCGTGGTCTTTAACGTGCACAGGGTATGGCTCTCCCGCACACGGGGCCACGGCTTAACGTCCCATCCGACGGACGGCGGTCTTTCCAAGCCCATCGGTGTCCCCTACTGACCGTGGGCAGGGCGGGGAATTTTGTGGAGATAAATCTCAACGCTGACCCAGTTGGGACTCGAACCTGGGAACTACAGATTACGAGCCTGGAGCGCTACCGACTGAGCCGCCCCCGCCCCTATGGCATGAAGCAAATGAGACTATATTATGCCAAACAAGTAACAAACTTGATATAATCATGCTGTGACTAAATTTCAGGAAAAAAAAGACAAATTTGACTGTCTTAACCCTTAATTATATATACATACTTTTTTTCAGACACTGTGTTCAATATAAAATTACAATTTAAGAATACGGCACTTGCAATAATGAAAACGACAATTACCTTGATTATCTATGTCATTATGTTGAACACTATCTTGACCTCCCCAGTTGTAATTCTGGTAGCTATTCTGTTGATTGGGCTGGCTGTAGTAGCTTTGGTTTTGAACATCATTATATGACATGCTGTGGTGAGCTGAATATAAGATAACTTTACTGATTTCAACAATATTAATTTATTCATTGATTGTAATTTAAATACAACACCAATTAAAAGATCAAAGTAAAATATTATTTTAAACCAAGTAAATCTAAAAAGTACTCTAACTTTACTAGTTACCAGAAATCAATCTTTTGGCATTCTTGATTCCCAGACTAGGGGTTCTCAACATGGGGTACACCATGAGAGCTCAAAAGTCACTAGATCTAGTAACGAAGTTTTATTCTCATTGTTATACTATAACTATAGTTTTATCTATCTATACAAGAGGTACACCAGTTACATACACATTTCCAGAGGGTATGTGGAGGTTGAGAACCCACTGCCCTACACAGTTACTCCAACCCCCATTTGACCATGAACATCCAATGCATCAAAAGGTACTATCGGAAATACTTCCAGGCACCAATTTTAAGCTCTCTAGTACCAGTATATTGGAATTTAACCTTTGATCTCAAAGGGAACATTGCATCAAAAAGTTTGCAACATTTCTAAGATCTATCCAATTTTTCGTTTTCTAGCACTTGTATATATTGACATTTGACCTCAAAGAACCCAAAATTTGACATTTTCGAGATCTACAATCCAAAATTCCCTCAGTCACTATTTTTAGCCCTCTAGCACCAGTAGATCAGATCTGACTTCAAAGGACCCCCCTGGATCTGAAATTTTGTAATATTTTTCAGATATACCATGAAACACCCTGACTCCAATTTTCACATTTCTGGCACTCGTAGATCAAAATATGACCCCTAGGTGATCTCCATTTGATATAAAGGAAACATCAGAGGTCAAATTTTGCATTTTCCCGTAAGATCTACGACCCAAATTACACATAAGTGCTAATTTTTAGAGTTCTACCATTTCTGCACCATAGTTAGAATTAGCACCCTGTCAATCAATCACTCACTCACAATCATCTATATATATTAGATGAGAACAGAAAAATTAGCAAATTAGCTTAATTTTCTAAAAACGTACGGAGTAAGCTAATTTTTGCATGCGTTGGGTTGTTTTACCTCTGAGCGGCACTTTTTTGCACACCATGGGCTAAATGGCCAGGTCACATGGACCCCGAAGGCTCAGAGAAGGTTGGGGGAGGAGACCCACTGGAACAGCTGTTGGGAGACAGATGGTAGCCTCCCGTCAAGGCCATCGAGCGTGTTCTTTAACGTGCACAGGGTATGGCTCTCCCACACACGGGGCCACGGCTTAACTTCCCATCCGACGGACGGCGGCCTTTCCAAGCCCATCGGTGTCCCCTACTGACCGTGGGCAGGGCGGGGAATTTTGCGGAAATTTTTGCATGCATTTAAACATTTGTTAAGTATTGTACATTAAACATTAAGACTTTTTACCATTCCTAATCTATCAAATGATTTCATTTGAGGCATTTAAATAGTTTTCTCAATCACCAAATTTTTTGCAGTTTTTGTAGAAACAACGATATAGTACATCAACAGTTACAGCAGCATACAGAATTATGTAACAACAATCATATTCAAATATATTTTAAAGTTGGGAGTCGAAATTAGGAATTCATTTCCATTTTGCTATTGGGATCAAACATCTTCTCTCAAGCTGTTTAATTTTTAAATACAAACTTGGGTAAGAAGTTTATGCCTTACTTTCTTTTTAATTAAAAATATAATCTGGCTTACACAACTTAAAATTTTAAAACATTTAAAGCATTACCAAACAAGGTATGTTCAAGGAACAAATTAAGATGGACTAACAAATATCACTTGTAAATATTATACAATAATTAATAATATTTAATTTTTTTAATATTAATTTATTTTAATTATTTTAAGCATATTTGCCTTTTGCAATATAGTTGCTGAATATATTCTGTTAAATGACAAAAGTGACAAGAAATAATTGGTATAAAGTTTTATTCTTGCAACAGGGCCTGGAATTTTTTATAAGGATTCTCACCTACTCAATTCTTATAAAATTGACCATAAATGCTAAAAGCATGAATTATTTAAAAAATCTATTTACATGGTTTTCCAAAAACAAAATGCATTTCATTCTACTGAAACAAAAGACAAAATTTAAAACGAAAATTATAAGAAATGTATGCTTAATAATTTTTAGCAATTTTGAAAATTTAATTATTATATATAAAATATTATCATAGATATCTAAATATAAAATGTAGCTCACATTAACAAATTGTTTTAATGTTAAAGTTTATGAACAAAATGTTGCACTTAGTTTGAATTTAACATAACTTACAAAATTTTGCATTAGTCACTAAATTAGCCTCTTTATATACTTTTTGAGTGACAACTTAATATGAATTTTTAAATGAATTTAAAATGAGTGAAATTAGAATAAATAAAAATGAAAAAAACGTAAGGAGGAAGAACAAATCTTGCTGCTTGATATATACATTATTTGGTTTGATTAGTCTGTAAATTTCTAATAAATATGGTTCTGAAATACTGCTGCATATCTAGAAAAAAAAAAAAATCTAAATTTCTAATGTATGAAAGCTTTCATTTTTAATAAACCATAATAGGAATTATACCTTTACTTACTTTCAGTTGGTTCTACATTGTAGTTATCTGTACCAGCAGTTAAATTACTTTCAGGAACCAAATCCTGATACTCAGCAGCAGGATGAGAGCTACTTTCCTTGAAAACAATAAAATCGTATTTTAAAATATTAAAAAAGAACAATCTTTTTATAAAAAGATAATACACAGGGAAGTAAATATGTACTATTACAAAAAGTAACCACACTTCCATGAGAATGGAAAGCTACACTAAAAGCTTCCAAACTTTGAAAATAACCTTTTTTTACAAAAAAAAAAAGTCACTGGAGATATTTAATATCTCACTCAATTCTCTCTAAATCTCAATTTTCAACAATATTCACTTAATATTTAAAGAATTATTGAAGCTGGAACATTTAACAGCAGATGCTGCTGTCACATTTCCTAAACTTTTTACAAAGATATCTAAATCTAATATATAACGAAGAAAGTTCGTTTATGTGTGTCAGCCTGAATTATACTAATTCTAACTGTCTGTCTGCTTATACACTCAGTCCCCCGAAAAGCTAGACACTAAACATTGCATGAATGCTCCCTTCACCCAGGGGAAGAGTATAGACTATTCATGAATCCACTGGTATCAACCAAAACTAGTGTGGGCAGATTTGAATTTTTCAAAATCTCCATAGACTTGACATTAGCAGTTAGAAATGAGTATTACTCATTGACTTAGCATTAGCAGTTATTCAAATTATATGGGGAGTGCCATCTACTGCAACTTTAGAGAGTTTCAGACTTCACCTAAAGAGAAAAATTATATTGGGGGGGGGGGAGAGCAACAGGAAGGGTAAAACAATCACAATGAGTTTTATTTCAGATTAAAAGCTTCTGACATGGGGAGTGCCATCTACTATATACTTAAGAGGATTTCCAATCTCCTCCAAAAAGTGGGGGAGAAATTTTTTGCCAATGGGGAGTGGGTGAATCATAATGAATTTTATGCCAATGAAAGCTGCAAAATGGGGTTGGGTTGTTTTACCTCTGAGCGGCACTTTTTTGCACACCATGGGCTAAATGGCCAGGTCACATGGACCCCGAAGGCTCAGAGAAGATTGGGGGAGGGGACCCACTGGAACAGCTGTTTGGAGACAGATGGTAGCCTCCCGTCAAGGCCATCCAACGTGTTCTTTAACGTGCACAGGGTATGGCTCTCCAGCACACGGAGCCACGGCTTAACGTCCCATCCGACGGACGGCAGCCTTTCCAAGGCCCTCGGTGTCCCCTACTGAGCGTGGGCAGGGCGGGGAATTTTGCAGAGATAAATCGCAACGCTGACCCAGTTGGGACTCGAACCTGGGAACTACAGATTACGAGCCCGGTGCGCTACCGACTGAGCCACCTCCGCCCCTACAACATGGGGAATGTCATCATACACTTTAGAGATGCTTTTTGACCCATGCAATATATAAAAAACAGGAACAGTTTTGTGTACATATTTTATGTAATCACATGTTCATAAATTAAAAAAACTCTACACAATAGTTATTTGGGTCCCAGCTAGTTTTAACTTGTGGCCTGAACTCAAATTGTAGCTGTATACAAGCAACAAATTGTAGTCATTCTACTATTCAAACATTTAGGTGTATCAGTAATCAGCAACAGTTGAAAATATTTCCACCTAATAGTTAAAAATGCCATATGCTAAAAAGCAGAAAATCATAATCACTACATTAACAAAATCTTACAGTGTAGTTTTGTAGCAGTAAGGCAAGCTTCTGAAGCCATTCTGGATCCTCTTGCTCTTCCAATTCACCTTGTCCTTGGGTAAAGTGTGGATCATGGTATTTTAGCTTTGATGCCAACTGTAAAAAAAAAAAGTTTATTTAAAAATTAAAATGCAATGTAATCATTACAGAGCATTTGTTCTGAAAAATGTTATATGTAAGAGACAAAGATTTTTTGTTTCAACAGAAAGTCGAGGATTCCTATTAAACAGGCTGGAGATCACATAGAAGCTTTTAGCTTGTGTTAGTCTCTCATAATAAAAAATAAATAAATACCCCCTCAAGCAGCCGCTTGCCACAGAGGTCTGACAGGAGCCTGTCAGTTTATATGCCACAGTAGGAGATCTGTGAGGATGGCAGGACCTCAGCAGAAAAACGACACACATATCCATGCCTAATCCAGGGCTCGAACCCAGGTCCCTTATATCAGTAGCCAAGCGTGCTAACCACTCGGCCACGGGACTCATACAACATACAAAACTCAAATAAGGATATGACCTCTGACTTAACAGTCATGCTCACTAACCACTACAACAGTAATGATTTAAATTGCTATTTATTTATATCAGGCATAACATTATATAAGATGGTAATAATCATAATACATACCTTACTTCAGATAGATACTTAGTTTCAAACTAAATGTACCCAATTTATAATAAAATTAAATCCAGAATTTTCCATTTCAACAACCAAAGAAAATATTGGTTCTGGCTTAAAATTTTCAAACGAAATTAAACTGCAAAACTTTATGAATAAATATGAATTTCTTAAAATTTTTATGTAAAGATTAACTTTTTATTGCAGTAATTAAAATAAACATATTTTAACATAAAAAGCATTTAATTACTACAATAAAAAGCTAATTAGATGTTAACGTTTAACAAAAATTGTAAACTGTAATTAAGATGATAGAAGAGCATTTAAACACTTAATGGTTTCCTCTATATCAGCACTAAATATTTTTAAATATATGTATATTACTCATATATATATTTAAAAATTTAAAGAATTTTATGTTGCAGTAATGAGGGTTGGGTTGTTTTACCTCTGAGTAGCACTTTTTTGCACACCATGGGCTAAATGGCCAGGTCACAAGGACCCCGAAGGCTCAGAGAAGGTTGGGGGAGGGGACCCACTGGAACAGCTGTTGGGAGACAGATGGTAGCCTCCCGTCAAGGCCATCCAGCATGTTCTTTAACGTTGGGTGTTTTACCTCTGAGCGGCACTTTTTTGCACACCATGGGCTAAATGGCCAGGTCACATGGACTCCGAAGGCTCAGAGAAGGTTGGGGGAGGGGACCCACTGGAACAGCTGTTGGGAGACAGATGATAGCCTCCCGTCAAGGCCATCCAGCGTGTTCTTTAACGTTGGGTTGTTTTACCTCTGAGTGGCACTTTTTTGCACACCATGGGCTAAATGGCCAGGTCACAAGGACCCCGAAGGCTCAGAAGGTTGGGGGAGGGGACCCACTGGAACAGCTGTTGGGAGACAGATGGTAGCCTCCTGTCAAGGCCATCCAGCGTGTTCTTTAATGTGCACAGGGTATGGTTCTCCCGCATACGGGGCCACGGCTTAACGTCCCATCCGACGGACGGCGGCCTTTCCAAGCCCATCGGTGTCCCCTACTGACCGTGGGCAGGGCGGGGAATTTTTGTGGAGATGCAGTAATGAGGTAAATTTCAACTAATGAAAAAAAGAGCTTAAAAATTCTGTTTAAAACTAAATTTTCAAGAAACAATATTATACAACAGTTTTGCAAACTTATAATACAACATGTAAATATTATTCCATTTCTATTCCCTGTTTGGAACAAAAATAAACGTCTTTCTTCATGCTCTTTTAAATTATAAGAAAATTTATTTACTTGAATTTTTATATATTGTTTCATTCTAGACTAATTTTCAAAAGTATTTACCTCAATAAATAGGCATTTAATATTTATAAATTTAGCAATACTCTTACCTTGTAAACTTCAGCAACAAGACCATTAGGAAAAGAATTAGGACTTGACTGGAAAGCATTTGAAATCACTTCACAATAATGAAGAGACTGGAAAGTACAAAATACATTGAATTAGCAAGAAGGCTCACACATCACAAATATCAGAAATAATGAAGTTCTGAAAATCATTTAAGATACACTTCTGGCATTGACTTTAATTTATTGCATGCAATAAGCAAAATGTGATTTTAAGCAGTGGATGGTTCCTGATTTTTGAATCTACCCGTACATCAATATAATACAGGTAATAGTAATTAATAATGCGCTATTTTATTAAAATGGGAATTTTTAAACAAGCTTTTAAACTGAAGTGATGAAAGATGTGGAAATGAACTGCAAAGGTTAGAGAAAAATGTAATGACATACAAAGACAAGACATTAATCTAAAAGGATTTGGTTGGTTGTTTTACCTCTGAGTGGCACTTTTCTGCACACAATGGGCTAAATGGCCAGGTCACAAGGACCCCGAAGGCTAAGAGAAGGTTGGGGGAGAGGACCCACTGGAATGGCTGTTGGAAGACAGATGGTAGCTTCCTGTCAAGGGCATCCAGTGTGTTCTTTAACATGCACAGGGTATGGCTCTCCAGCACATGGGCCACAGCTTAACGTCCCATCCGATGGACCTTTCCAAGCCCATCGGTGTCCCCTACTGACTGTGGGCAGGGCAGGGAGTTTTGCGGAGATAAATCTCAACGCTGACACAGCTGGGATTCGAACCTCGTAAATGCAGATTACGAGCCTGGCATGCTACCAACTGAGCCACCCCACCCCTTAATCTAAAAGGAAGCATCCAAGAATTTTTAGTCATGGAAAGCAAGTTCTACATCATTAAAATTAATTATACAATTATTTACATACAAAACTGCATGATAAACAATTATGGTTTATAAAACCTTTAGCATTTACAATGCTTTACTCGACAAAGAATTACTTCGTAACATTTGGTATTAACTTCAGGTTCTAGTTAAAATGCTTCTTATTCCAGCTGGCATGTGACAGTAAGATGTGCCATAAGCAAAAAGTGCCCACGGTCAGTAGGGGACACCGATGGGCTTGGAAAGGCCACCGTCCGTCGGATGGGACGTTAAGCCGTGGCCCTGTGTGGGGGAGAGCCATACCCTGTGCACGTTAAAGAACAAGCTGGATGGCCTTGACGGGAGGCTACCATGTGTCTCCCAACAGCTGTTCCAGTGGGTCCCCTCCCCCAACCTACTCTGAGCCTTCGGGGTCCATGTGACCTGGCCATTTAGCCCATGGTGTGCAAAAAAGTGCCGCTCAGAGGTAAAACAACCCAACCCAACCCATAAGCAAAAAGTGCATAAACAAGATCATGGATATATGCAATAATAAAATGAGCCTGCTCAAAATGATGGTTCAAGACATTAGTATAAGATTTTTAAAATTCATCTAAAATTGTTTTAATTAGTAAATATCATTATTGCCATTAATAAATATTTCTACAAGTACTATTAAATATTAAAAATTATTATGAATTATTCCACTTGATACATGTAAAAAAACATTCTACACTTTTATTCCTTAAAAAAACTATTTTCAGTTACCAAGTTTTGTGAACAATTGTGGAAAAATATGGAAGTAATTACAAAATAACACATACTTTTAACCTCTTACCAAGAGAAATATTATCCATAAACTCTTTTACATTATTAAAACCCAAACTTAAATAATTCTAAAAAAAAAAAAATCTCTATAACCATTATTGTAAATTTTATTTTACCATCAATGTTCTTTGTCAATGCCATTAATTTCAACGTTACATTTTATAACTATCACATGTCAAAGTCAAAATTATAATTATTGTACGTCAATGTCAAATAATAATGTCAAACAATATTAATGTTGCCATATCAAATAAAAGAAGGCTAAATCATACTATTGTAACAAATAAAAAATGTAAATTGTTCTATATCCTGCAGACAAGCTTTAAGGTTTGTGGATCAGGAGTAATGATAGAATTTACTTATTCTATGATCAAAGAATAATAATAACTTTTCAGCTTTAGATCATAGACAAATATAAAATCAGTTTCCTGTTTCATCTAAGTCTAATGATCTCACAAGCTCAAATTACTATATATGAATTTTTCTGAATCCCCAAATGCTGCACCTAACTAAATATTTTGCACAACACTTTTCCATTGATATTGCTTTAAATGTTCATTGCATCTTCTGATCATACTTTTAAAATGACTTTTTTTTTTACAACAATTTGAAATACATTTTCTCACTTAACACTTAGTGTTCTGAAGTCAGTTAACCGTTTTTTTTTTAATTACACTCAAGCAGCCTTCATTTTAATTCAAATTTTTGTTTTATTATTCAGAATAAAATGCTTTTCAATTTGGTATGTGACATAACCTACGTATATACACACATTAAGTTGATTAAAGACTTTTTAGTATTAAACTCTGAATAGTTCTCAATATGAATCAACAAAGCAATGGTTCTAGGATTAGCACTGGGTCTTAGAAGGCTTCTTACTGGATACTTTTAATTAGTTAATGATTCTCATAATTATTATAGTAGGATATACTTGAGGGCATATCTTACCTCTTGTAAAAATCCATGTTCAGCCAATCTAGTTGCATATATAAATTTGTAGGCCTGTAAAGATATAAAGTTTGCTGAAATATTTTGAAATATTAACCTTATTCAAAAATTAAACATATATTATTGTCATATAAACAACAGGAAGTAATTACTTTTTGTCTATAAACAGTATAATTTTGGATCAATATTATCAAGTACGGATGGTTATGAAACAATTACATATTGGAAATTAACAAAATTTATACTTTAATATATATATATACTTAAGAGCACATTTTAACTTTAGAAGAATTTAGCTAAAGTTTACTTTTTAATGGTAAGTTCTTAATGAGATATCTGAAATCATATAAATGTTCGCTTTTACAGAAATCAACTACAATTAACAACACAACTTTCTTGAAAAATATGAATACTGTTGGTAAGGTATCTATAAATTTGACATAATAAAAGGGATTCAAAACTCTAATAAAAAGAATATTATGTTGCTAAAAAATTGCAAATTCAAGTCCTGTGAGAAGTAAATATGCAAAAATACTTTGATACATATAAACATCATTCACAATGAAAATTTTTCAATCCAGCATTACTATCTGCTATTGTTTTATCTATAACTAAGTGCTAGTGTCTGCTTTTTTTTTTAAGCTGTAAAGAAACCAGCTCATCATATTGCTAAAGGATCTTTAATTGAAACATCACATATTAGGATGCACTAACAGATCGCATTGCTTATTGATCTATATGACAATCAGCTTGTAATATAGCAATTCAGATAGTTTTTAGATTTTAATGGTAAATTTGCAATGGTGTTACTGTCAATTAAATCCTATTGTTCACAACTAAACACTGTGTATCTCACTATTTTTAGCCATTTTACATTTACAAATCCTTGGTATTAAACCAATCCATGATCTCTCAAGTACTGTGAAATGACAATTTATCACACACACACACCTAATAACATGCGAGTCCACCTTTTGCCCTACAAAACAGTGGGCGGGGGTGGCTCAGTCGGTAGCGTGCCAGGCTCGTAATCTGTAGTTCCCAGGTTCGAGTCCCAGCTGGGTCAGTGTTGAGATTTATCTCCGCAAAATTCCCCTGCCCTGCCCACAGTCAGTAGGGGACACCGATGGGCTTGGAAAGGCCGCCATCCGTCGGATGGGACGTTAAGCCGTGGTCCCGTGTGCGGGAGAGCCATACCCTGTGCACGTTAAAGAACACGCTGGATGGCCTTGACGGGAGGCTACCATCTGTCTCCCAACAGCTGTTCAAGTGGGTCCCCTCCCCCAACCTTCTCTGAGCCTTCGGGGTCCATGTGACCTGGCCATTTAGCCCATGGTGTGCAAAAAAGTGCCGCTCAGAGGTAAAACAACCCAACCCAACCCTCAAAACAGCAGCAACATGCCATGGTCTACTAGGTGTTGGAAATGTTCAAGTGGTACTGCAGCCCATGATTTCAGGACAGCCACCCACAAAGCACTGAAAGTTGCCAGTGGTGGGTTTTGGACTCAAATGCATTGCTCCACTTTGTCCCACAGATTCTCAATAGGGTTCAAAAATATGGGGAGGAGAGGGCCATTCAAAGGTTGTGAATTCAATGGCATGCTCTTCTCACCAGTCCTTTGCCAAATAGGAGTGATGAGATAGGGTGTTGTCTTGTTGAAAGAAGGCATCCTGCCGTGGGAAATGGATAGCCACAAATAAGTGTAGATGGTCAGCAAATATGTCAATATAGCCTTGTGGGTGACAGTGGTATCAATAGCTATAAGGGACACAAGGTAGCCCATGTATACACAACCCAGAAAATTACACTGCCTTCCACCAGTCTAACATCCTGACTTGAGAGTTGGGGTCCATGGCCTCATGTGATCTACACCACACACAACTTCCCATCAACATGTTGTAGTTGGAACCTGAATTCGTCAGATCAGGCCATTCTGTCCTGTTTCCAGTCTTCCACAGTCTATTGGCTATGTTCCTTTGTCCACTGCAGTCTCATAGCCTGGTGATGTACTGTCAACAAGGATATTCAATGTGGGAGTCAACTGCCATAGCCCAGTCAGGCCATCATAAGTCAAATGGTCTTTGTACAAATCTTCATAGCTGCCCCGGCATTGAATACCAACATTATCATCTGCACTGTGGCCCTCCATTGCAATACAGAAGAGGCAGCATTCAACTCGAACATCAGCCTAGTTATGGCCCCATTTTCTCCAGTGGCTGCAGGTTTGCCAGTTTTGATGTAGTCCCCACACTGACTATCTGCCCACGATCAAACTCATTCAGGTCACTGTGTTTACCCATCATAACAATTGCATATATCTACACAGCAGGTAGCTGTATTACATATATTATTTATAGTATCTTGGCTATTTATAGCCTACAAAAGATTTCAGCTAGCCACATTATTGTGGCAGAGTAGGGCAGGTTTGTGGATTGGTGCTGTGTATATAATAAATTGTGCCTTTAATAATATTTTCCTAAAGTGAAACACACTCTAAAAATATTTTACAATATAGACTTTATAATTAACCTCTAACAATAAATTATATCTATATACTTGCTGAAAGAATAAAGAAGTACAAGCATGGTATACTTGAGGTCTGGATCTAGAAAAACATAAGGATGGGGTGTCCAAGATTGAATTAGAATACAATATCATTCAGGTATAAAATTTTCCCTCTGTTTTAATGGTTTCATACTTTATGTGAGGAGATTACCTCCAAAAAGTTTTTTTTTTTTTTTGGGAACATTTATATTAATTCAAAGTTTATTAATTATGATACAATGATTTTAACTATTATAACCAAGATATTTAACACTTTTACATTTTTAAAACATTATAAACTTACCTGTAAATGTGGTAACATAAATTCTGGGTTGGCTAAAGATTGAGCATATTCATATATTTCTGTACACTGAATTGCCTCATTTGTAGCAAATTCTTCAAATGGAAGCCTAAGTCACAATTCAAAAGGACTCATTTAATACAGATAAAACAATAACAACAAAACAAGATACAATAAAAATATACATTTGCATGAAACTGAGCATGCATTATATGAAATATTTTTTGCAACTTTTAAAATTCAGTATGATGGTGTGTTAAAAACTAACAACCCCTTTTTAGAGTTTATAGCATCCCTGTAAAATATTAATGTAAACAATGATAATGTTTACAATTAAAAAAAAATAAAAATAAAGTTTTAAATGTTTGTTACAATGATAATGTAAACAAACATTATAACTTAAATACCTACTTATGAAGGCACATTAAAAAAAAATAGAATTTTGCACAAAAATAATGACAGAAAAAGTTAATTATAATTTTTAGGTATAATTACAAATTTTGAACAGGTTTCAAATATTTTCTTTTCAAATAAACAATCAAATCCATACTTTTAATCATAAAGTACACCATGCTTCACTTTGAAACAAAACACTACTAAAAAAATATCTCTAAGTCTATCCTTAAATTTTAGTTTATTTATGCTGTCTATCAGATATTAAATGATTAATAAAAAATGTATGAAAACAGTATAATTTTAATTACTAGATAAATTGAATGCAAAAAGTGTGCATAAATTTAGTTGAGTTGTGAAAGGATTTGGGTTGGGTTGTTTTACGTCTGAGCGGCACTTTTTTGTACACCATGGGCTAAATGGCCAGGTCACATGGACCCCGAAGGCTCAGAGAAGGTTGGGGGAGGGGACCCACTGGAACAGCTGTTGGGAGACAGATGGTAGCCTCCCGTCAAGGCCATCCAGCGTGTTCTTTAATGTGCACAGGGTATGGCTCTCCCGCACATGGGGTCATGGCTTAACGTCCCATCCGACGGACGGCGGCCTTTCCAAGCCCATCGGTGTCCCCTACTGACCGTGGGCAGGGTGGGGAATTTTTGCGGAGATAAATCTCAACGCTGACCCAGCTGGGACTCGAACCTGGGAACTACAGATTACGAGCCTGGCGCCGCTACCGACTGGGCCACCCCCACCCCATTTTGTGAAAGGATTCACTCTGCATCTTCTCTGACATATAGAAAGGCTATGCTCTAGGTAGTAATTACAATTTAATACACAGAAGTACTTAGCACAAAAAATTACGCTGAAATTAATATCAGTAATATATACGCTAATAACTTACAAATGATTAGAACTGAGAAGCACCATTTTGCTTGATTTCCGTGAGTAAGCACCAAATTCGACTTGTGCCATGAGATAACAGAAATGGGCAGCAGGAAGGCATCCCCTATCAGCTGTCAACATAAAAGTACTAACTAAAGTATCAGTCAGAAGTAAATGCATATTTTTCTAGCACAATGTAAATAACCTGGAACAATATCAAGAATGTAGTATATTTTACAGTCTTCTAAGTCACATGGATATTGTTAAAACTTTAACTTTCCTACTATGGACTGACCTACCTTTATGAGTCGCTGTTCTCAAAAGTATCTATAATTGATCATCTTATCTACAGATTGCCATATCAATCCATTTCTGAGTTGTTGTCTTGATATATGCTTTGGAGTACAACAAGTAGGTTGGGTTGTTTTACCTCTGAACGGCACTTTTTTGCACACCATGGGCTAAATGGCCAGGTCACATGGACCCAAAGGCTCAGAGAAGGTTGGGGGAGGGGACCCACTGGAACAGCTGTTGGGAGACAGATTGTAGCCTCCCGTCAAGGCCATCCAGCGTGTTCTTTAACGTTGGGTTGTTTTACCTCTGAGTGACACTTTTTTGCACACCATGGGCTAAATGGCCAGGTCACATGGACCCCAAAGGCTCAGAGAAGGTTGGGGGAAGGGACCCACTGGAACAAGTTGTTGGGAGACAGATGGTAGCCTTCTGTCAAGGCCATCCAGTGTGTTCTTTAACGTGCACAGGGTATGGCTCTCCCGCACACGGGGCCACGGTTTAACGTCCCATCCAACGGACGGCGGCCTTTCCAAGCCCATCGGTGTCCCCTACTGACCGTGGGCAGGGCGGGGAATTTTGCGGAGATAAATCTCAACGCTGACCCAGCTGGGACTTGAACCTGGGAACTACAGATTACGAGCCTGTCGCGCTACCAACTGAGCCACCCCACCCCTCAACAAGTAGGCAGAAGAAATGCAATAATATCAAGCATCAAAGCAAATTTTTTGAAACCCGTGCATTATAATTAAAAGGTTCTTTTTTTTTATTACTTAAAGTTATGGCAGAGTATCCAAAAATTATGACAGAAATCTAATGTTAAACATCAGATTAATTATATAAATATCTGATATGTATTAACTTATGTTACTGAAGTACAGCATAAATTCTTAAAGGTTATGACATTCCATAATAAAGTCTATATTAATAAAGTTAGCTGTGATTATAAAATTCTTAGTTTGAGATCACTATATATACACACTACAGCTGTTTTCATTTTTAAAAACCCAACAATTTTACAAGTATAAAGAGTAGGCTACTCGCCAATCTGGTCTTTTATTTGTAGTTCCTAGAGTGCTTGGGTTGTTTGGGTTGTTTTACCTCTGAGCGGCACTTTTTTGCACACCATGGGCTAAATGGCCAGGTCACATGGACCCCGAAGGCTCAGAGAAGGTTGGGGGAGGGGACCCACTGGAACAGCTGTTGGGAGACAGATGGTAGCCTCCCGTCAAGGCCATCCAGCGTGTTCTTTAACGTGCACAGGGTATGGCTCTCCCGCACATGGGGCCACGGCTTAATGTCCCATCCAACGGACGGCGGCCTTTCCAAGCCCATCGTGTCCCCTACTGACCGTGGGCAAGGCGGGGAATTTTGCGGAGATAAATCTCAACGCTGACCCAGCTGGGACTCGAACCTGGGAACTACAGATTACGAGCCTGGTGCGCTACCAACTGAGCCACCCCGCCCCTCAACAAGTAGGCAGAAAAAATGCAATAATATCAAGCATCAAAGCAAATTTTTTGAAACCCGTGCATTATAATTAAAAGATTCTTTTTTTTTATTACTTAAAGTTATGGCAGAGTATCCAAAAATTATGACAGAAATCTAATGGTAAACATCAGATTAATTATATAAATATCTGATATGTTTTAACTTTTGTTACTGAAGTACAGCATAAATTCTTAAAGGTTATGACATTCCATAATAAAGTCTATATTAATAAAGTTAGCTGTGATTATAAAATTCTTAGTTTGAGATCACTATATATACACACTACAGCTGTTTTCATTTTTAAGGGTTGGGTTGTTTTACCTCTGAGCGGCACCTTTTTTGCACACTATGGGCTAAATGGCCAGGTCGCAAGGACCCCGAAGGCTCAGAGAAGGTTGGGGGAAGGGACCTACTGGAACAGCTGTTGGGAGGCAGATGGTAGCCTCCCGTCAAAGCCATCCAGCGTGTTCTTTAATGTGCACAGGGTATGTCTCTCCCGCACAAGGGGCCACGGCTTAACGTCCCATCCGACGGACGGCGGCCGTTCCAAGCCCATTGGTGTCCCCTACTGACCGTGGGCAGGGCGGGGAATTTTGCAGAGAAAAATCTCAACGCTGACCCAGCTGGGACTTGAACCTGGGAACTACAGATTACGAGCCTGGCGCGCTACCGACTGAGCCACCCCCGCCCCCCCAGTTCCTAGAGTGCAGAAAGAAAGAATCATAAGTACTTTTTTTTTCTATAAAAGTTAATTCCTTACTAAAATAGTTAATTCCTTACTTATTGATATTAGAGATGAATACTCATACAGTATTTTTAACTGAAAGTGAAGTATCATTATTACAGCTTCAAATACTGATACTTTAAAGTTATACAATAATAATTTTTGTCTCTAACATAACTGAATCCACTTTTTTTGCCACTAAAGACATCCAATTTTAAAAGAATTCTATTTAGCATCATAAATGAACAAATAGCTCAAAGGTCTGCTAAAATGCAATTGTTCACTTTGATTTATTTTGTATGTTTTTGTTTTCTGACTTGTACTATACTATTATCTGCTTGTATATGCAAGTGTGTATTGTTATTATTAAAATTATTATTTATATTAAAACACATTTCTGTTTCATTCTCATCAAAGAAATTTTCTTTGGTGTCAGTAGTTCTTTCATTATTTATAAAGTAGCCAATTACTTCAGTAATTGATGAAATAAACTCAACATATTCAATATCTACTAATAAATCAGCACTTTAAATGTCGATTCACATTTTAGAGGAAAAAAGCATTAATTAGAGGAGATCTTGATCGGCAGCCGGCAGCTCAGTGGTCCAGAGCACCTGACATGGTATCAGGAGGTCATGGGTTCACATCCCACCCAACTCAAGACAATTTTTCCTCTAAAATGTGGGTTGGGTTGTTTTACCTCTGAGTGGCACTTTTTTGCACACCATGGGCTAAATGGCCAGGTCACATGGACCCCGAAGGCTCAGAGAAGGTTGGGGGAGGGGACCCACTGGAACAGCTGTTAGGAGACAGATGGTAGCCTCCCATCAAGGCCATCCAGCGTGTTCTTTAACGTTGGGTTGTTTTACCTCTGAGCGGCACTTTTTTGCACACCATGGGCTAAATGGCCAGGTCACATGGACCCCGAAGGCTCAGAGAAGGTTGGGGGAGGGGACCCACTGGAACAGCTGTTGAGAGACAGATGGTAGCCTCCCGTCAAGGCCATCCAGCGTGTTCTTTAACGTGCACAGGGTATGGCTCTCCCGCACACGGGGCCACGGCTTAATGTCCCATCCGACGGACGGTGGCCTTTCCAAGCCCATCGGTGTCCCCTACTGACTGTGGGCAGGGCGGGGAATTTTGCGGAGATAAATCTCAACGCTGACCCAGCTGGGACTCGAACCTGGGAACTACAGATTACGAGCCTGGACCGCTACCGACTGAGCCACCCCCGCCCCCCTCTAAAATGTGAATCGACATTAAAGTGCTGATTTATTAGTAGCCAACTACTTCAGTTGTGGTGTTACAAGCGAGTACATAAAGAGAAAAGTCAACAGTTTTCTAGTCAGCATTTAAATGAACCTTTTATCATTCTGTATACACAGTCTATATACACACAAAGAGTATGGAAATTTGAATTATTAGAATAATATGACCATCTACCATAGTATATGTATGGTAGGTGGTCACAGGGGTGTAACC
The DNA here is from genome assembly GCA_038380435.1 of Ryuthela nishihirai. Classification (NCBI taxonomy): domain Eukaryota; kingdom Metazoa; phylum Arthropoda; class Arachnida; order Araneae; family Heptathelidae; genus Ryuthela; species Ryuthela nishihirai. The sequence goes on from JAWZYU010000006.1 coordinate 107,384,575, forward strand.
ATGTGGGGGATGAGGGGGAGCCCCCACAAAGTAACTCGGAGTTGGCAAAATTCGAAGCGACTTCATAAAATCTAGGCGAGTTGTGAAAATTTGTAATTTTTTTTTTTTGAAAAATTAAGGGGAGTTGTAAAATTGAGGCAACTTGGCAAATCTAAGGCAGTTTGGAAAATACAGAGACAGCAAAATTTAGAGCAATTGGCAAAATTCGAAGCCACTTAATAAAATACAGGTGAGTTTGTAAAATCTTACGGAGTTGGCAAAATTCAGGTGAGATGTAAAACTTATGATTTTTTTCTGTAAAATTATGGTGAGTTGGTAAAACTTAGGGACAGTTGGCAAAATTCAGGTGAGATGTGAAAATTTGGATATTTTTGTGTAAAATTATGGTAAGTTGGCAAAATTTGGAGTGACTTGGAAAAATCATGGAGAGTTGCCAAAATTCAGGTGAGATGCAAAAATTGCAATGTTTTTTCTGTAAAATTATGGTATGTTGGTTCGTAATATCTAGGAGAGTTGGCAAAATTCAGAGTGGCTTTGCAAAAAACAGATGTGATGTAAAATTGGGATTTTTTTTCTGTAAAATTGTGGCAAGATGGCAAAATCGAGGAAACTTGGCAAAATCTAGGGCAGTTAGCAAAATTCGAATCCACTTGGTAAATTATGGGCAATTTGTGAAAATTGGGACTGTTTTTGTAAAATTAAGAAGAGTTGACAAAATCAAGAAAACTTGGCAAAACTGGAAACCACTTGGTAAAGTACAGGTGAGTTGTAAAAATTGGAATTGGTTTTGTGAAATTAAGGAGAGTTGGAAAAACCAAGAACTTTTGGCAAAACCTAGGGTAGTTGGCAAAATTCAAAGCCACTTGGTAAAATACAGCGGAGTTGTGAAAATTGTGCCTTTCTTGTGCAATTAAGGAGAGTTGATAAAATTCGAAGTGACTTGGCAAATTCAGGGAAGATGTAAAAATTGCAATTTTTTTCTGTAAAATTACGTTGAGTTGGCAAAATCTAGAGTAGTTGGTAAAATTCGAATCCACTTGGTAAAATATAGGTGAGTTGTGAAAATTGAGATTTGTTTTGTAAAATTAAGGAGTGTTGGACAAATTATTGAGGAAACTTAAAATGTAGGGCAGTTGGTAAAATTCGAATCCAGTTGGAAAATACCAGCGAGTTGTGATAATTGGGATTGGGTTTGTGAAATTCAAGATAGTTGACTAAAATCGAGAAAACTTGGCATAAGCTTGGGGAGTTTGAAAAGTTTGAAGTGATTTGGCAAATTTAGGAGAGATGTAAAGATTGGGAGAGATGTAAAGATTGGATTCGTGAAATTAAGGAGAGTTGGCCAAATCAAGGGAAAATTCACACTGACTTGCTGCAATTCAGATGAGTTGTAAATATTGGAATTATTTCTGTGAAATTATGGCTAGTTGGCAAAATTGGAAGTCAAATGGCAAAATGCCCCCCATGGAGCGAAAATCTAAATAAGTTTGCTCAGCTGGCAAAATTTGAACTTTGAATTGAAAAATTTTTGATTCCCCCCCCCCCCCCCAACCATAGTCCTTTACTATGCCCCTGGGTGGTCATATTATTCTGATACGACTGTAGTTCCTATGTATTAGAAGCTATGCTATATGTTCATTTCTATAATAAAAATAATGCATGTTGCAGTTGTATTACATTGTCAGTATAGTGAAACTTCTTCACAATAAGCATGTCCTACTGTTCTGAACCTAACACCAAGGCCTATACTATCCAATTATATGAAGTGTTCTCTATGAGTGAAAATTTCCCCTACTGTTTTAAGTAACTTCTTTTTTACAATACTATATGACAACAGAGATAAGAAAAAAAACATCGAAGTGACTTGGCAAATTCAGGGAAGATGTAAAAATTGCAATTTTTTGAACAAGTCTTTTTCTTTGAATACCAGTATAATTCCAAATGCTAGCAGCACTCATTTACTTTTAACCCTTAAAGGGTCAAATTTTCCTCACAATTTGTGGCAAAGATAATTTTAAACTTTATATCTTCAGAAAAAAAAAACTGAACTTAAAATTTATCCTGCAGTTACCAATATATATGTCATATTATATACCAGGGACATACCAGCTATTTCCCCATGTGCCAGAGAGTCACCCTGTTGTGTACTGGATGGCCTTGACAGAAGGCTGTCAACTGTTTCCTTAAAAATAAAAAAATAAAAAATAAAAGCGGGGTGGCTCAGTCGGTAGCGCGCCAGGCTCGTAATCTGTAGTTCCCAGGTTCGAGTCCCAGCTAGGTCAGCGTTGAAATTTATCTCCGCAAAATTCCCCGCCCTGCCCACAGTCAGTAGGGGACACTGATGGGCTTGGAAAGGCCGCCGTCTGTCGGATGGGACGTTAAGCCGTGGCCCCGTGTGAGGGAGAGCCATACCCTGTGCACGTTAAAAAACACACTGGATGGCCTTGACAGAAGGCTACCTACCAACTGTCTCCCAACAGCTGTTCCAGTGGGTTCCCTTCCCCCAATATTCTTTGAGCCCTCAAGGTCAATTTGGCCTGGACATTTACTCTATTGTATGAAAAAAAGTGCTGCTCAGAGGTTAAACAACCCACAACCCATCTTATAGAGCAAATGAAAAAATGCCACTCTGAAAAAATAATGCGATACTACAAAAATGAATGTTATTAAAACCTAATTTTAAAAATTGGCTAAACTGCTTTGGACACTTTAAGAGTTAATCACATGCAGGAGACATTATATTTAATTGTGTTACCAACTTCCACCATCCACCACCTACAAATAAATTTAGTTACAAATGATGTGAAGCAATTAACATGAAGTTGAACTGTGCATATTTGTCTTTCTAGATACAAAAATTTAAAAAATGAAAAATAAATTTAAGGTCTATACAAACCTAATGTATCTCCAAGTGTAGTTATGCTACGAGAATCCACTTCACAATGGGAAGAAGGATTGGACAATACCATGGCAAGGTGTGGTCTCCAGTCACCCCATTTTTCATCTGTTACACACTAAAATTATAATAATGTTACATGAACATAGTAAAATTTGCTAATTTGTCATATAATTCATTTTAAGCTATTACACTGTTACACTCAAAGTTAGTTGAATTACGACCACTTTACTTCATATTATGTCAATGGGGCGGGGGTGGCTCAGTCGGTAGCGCGCCAGGCTCGTAATCTGTAGTTCCCAGGTTCGAGTCCCAGCTGTCGGCGTTGAGATTTATCTCCACAAAATTCCCCGCCCTGCCCACGGTCAGTAGGGGACACCGATGGGCTTGGAAAGGCCGCTGTCCGTCGGATGGGACGTTAAGCCGTGGCCCCATATGCGGGAGAGCCATACCCTGTGCACGTTAAAGAACACGCTGGATGGCCTTGATGGGAGGCTACCATCTGTCTCCCAACAGCTGTTCCAGTGGGTCCCCTCCTCCAACCTTCTCTGAGCCTTCGGGGTCCATGTGACCTGGCCATTTAGCCCATGGTGTGCAAAAAAGTGCCGCTCAGAGGTAAAACAACCCAACCCAAATTATGTCAATGGGAAATTAATTTCTATGATCCATAACTAAACCAAGCTTTTTATGGTAAAATATCACTAATAATAAAGTGCAGATCCCAACTACATCTATCTAAACCTCAATTTCCAAAATTATTAATTCAGTATTTTAAAGAGTATGGGAATTTGAATAATTAATATCGGTAATGCCAATCATAAGGAACTTATACTAAACTGACGAACACTGAGGGAATTATTTAGCATAACCTTTTATAACATTCACTCTTCTTATTAAATCATATAAAATAATATTTTTTTACAGCTCTTATTAACTTTTGATGTAAATTCTTGTCTGTATTTGCTTTTGTTCGATATTTAAACTTCCATAACTCTTTAAATACTAAATGAATAATTTTGAAAAATTGATATTTAGATAGCTGTTGGGTTGTTTTACCTCTGAGCGGCACTTTTTTTGCACACCATGAGCTAAATGGCTAGGTCACATGGACCCCGAAGGCTCAGAGAAAGTTGGGGGAGGGGACCCACTGGAACAGCTGTTGGGAGACAGATGGTAGCCTCCAATCAAGGCCATCCAGTGAGTTCTTTAACACGCACAGGGTATGGCTCTCCCGCACACGGAGCCACAGCTTAATGTCCCATCCGACGGACGGTGGCATTTCTAAGTTATATGGGCTTAGAAATTGCACTGATAATTGCAGAAGTGTTCTTAAATCAGTGATAAAACTATAAAAAAAAACTTATTTTAGAAGTTATAGAGCATCAAAATTAGCTTTTCATTGGCCTAACATGGAATAGGATGGTAATAATTCAGTGAACATTGAGTGTACTAGTTAAAACAAAAATTAATTATAGCATGCACATCACTTTCTTCTCTAAACAAATACTAATTTTAATTGAAATAAATTTTGAATAATATTCAAATACAAAAATCTTAAACAGTAATATAAATGAAAAACAGGTGATCTACTGTTTTGCATTGTACAAAATACTAAAACAATTTTTTTTTATTATTCAGACAAGATTCAGACTATACGGGTTGGGTGGTTTCACCTCTAAGAAGCATTTTTTTTGCATACAATGGGTTACATGTTGCAAAGACCCTGAGGGTTCAGAGAAGGTTGGAGAAAGGAGACCCACTGGAGAAAAAAACCATCCAGCGTGTTCTTTAATGTGCACAGGGTATGGCTCTCCCGCACATGGGGCCACGGTTTACACCCCTTCTGACTGATGGCAGCCTTTTCAAGCCCACTGTTATCCCCAACTGACTGAGGGCATGGTGGGGAGTTTTGTGGAGAATAAATTTCAATGCTGGCCCAGCTGGGACTTGAACTTGAGAATTGCTGATTACAAGCCTGGCACAATATTAACTGGCCACCCCCACCCCATTTGGACCCTACACTTACTGGTTATGTGTTAGTTGTGTATATGCACTTATGTTTCTCCCTAAGTGTATAACTAAAATCTTGATACTATTAATTGTAGATGCTTGTAAAGCATTTTGCATATTAGGTGGTTTCATATGCAACCACTGATGAGGTTAGGTAAAGGAATCGTCAACTAACTTTAAACACCTTGTGTAGGAAGTGAATTAATTTAACCATGTGGCTTTGGGTTGTTTTACCTCTGAGCGGCACTTTTTTGCACACCATGGGATAAATGGCCAGGTCCCAAGGACCCCGAAGGCTCAGAGAAGGTTGGGGGAGGGGACCCATTGGAACAGCTGTTGGGAGACAGATGGTAGCCTCCCGTCAAGGCCATCCATCGTGTTCTTTAACTTTAGGTTGTTTTACTTCTGAGCGGCACTTTTTTGCACACCATGGGCTAAATGGCCAGGTCCCAAGGACCCCGAAGGCTCAGAGAATGTTGGGGGAGGGGACCCACTGGAACAGCTGTTGGGAGACAGATGGTAGCCTCCCGTCAAGGCCATCCAGCGTGTTCTTTAACGTGCACAGGGTATGGCTCTCCCGCACATGGAGCCATGGCTTAACGTCCCATCCGACGGACGGCGGCCTTTCCAAGCCCATTGGTGTCCCCTACTGACCGTGGGCAGGGTGGGGAATTTTTGCGGAGATAAATCTCAACGCTGACACAGCTGGGACTTGAACCTGGGAACTACAGATTACGAGCCTGGCGTGCTACTGACTGAGCCACCCCCGCCCCCTAACCATGTGGCATGAATGCAAAGCTATAGATTGGCAAATTGAGTTATGAACAGTATTCCTACAGGCTAAAGGGATAGATCTAGAAGGGAAACAAACAAAATGCTTCAGAATTGGTCCGCAGGGCCAAATGTAGTAGCTGTTGTTCAGTATATATAAAGAACTGAATTACAACCTGTCTGAACCTGTGTAACCAACCCATGGCCATTTCAGAATTATACATGTGCATGCATCTGTGAGGATGTATAAAACCAGCCAGGTCTAGCACCTAATGTGCTTCTCGTGGTGCAGGCTATTAATACCTTTCAAAAGAGATACTGTCTTGTGGAAGTGAACAAAAGGGGAGGGCTGCCAGATCAGTGTGGCCTACTGATCTGGACAACTATGGCTACTTTTCTTTTTTTTCCCTATCCCACTGAGGAGTGGTCAATCCACACAGGGTCCTGGTGCTGACTGTATAAACCTACTGGACTGAAATAAGGCTTTGAGCTTGATTATGGATCCTGAATTTGCTGCACTGGTGGGCTTCTGTGGAGGGAAAATCTTCTGTTGTGTTTTCTGTTTGTTTGTGGGTTGACAGCCCCGAGTGAATAGATTCACAGGATATGTTTATCAGCTGGTGGATAATCCTGAGCAGAAGTCATCGCAGGCACCTGAACTCTTTGCTTCTATTGGCATCGTCAAATTCTACATTGGAGGAAGTCTTCCAGTGTAGATGGCTTCAGCCTTTAGTGGTGGGGGAACGGGTCTTTGCCCCATGTCTGCGATTAGGGGGCTGTTTGATATTGTTGGCATTCCCTCTCTCAATAAACATAGTTTCTTTAAACATCCCACTAACCATTTTCTCTCCATAGGTAGTTGGAATGTGAGGACTCTGCACAGAGCTTTTTCTCTTGATGTCCTCACACAAGAATTCCACCATTATAATTTAGATATTCTCGGCTTGCAAGAGACCAGATGGACAGATAAAGGTCAGATTCTTAAAAATAATCTTAAATTTCTCTTTTCAGGGAGGGACGACAATAAACATCACCAAGGCGTGGGACTGCTTCTCAGCAGACACGCTAGCGATGCTCTTCTAGGATATGAGTGCATTAATGAAAGGTTTCTTACAGCAAAATTTCAGACAAGCATTAAAGACTTGAATGTTATCTGCTGTTATGCCCCCACTGAGGATGCCGATGAGGATGAGAAGGATAGGTTTTATGAACAACTTCAGGATATTTTGAATTCTGTCAAGAAAGGAGATATTACCCTTGTTCTTGGTGACTTCAATGCCAAAGTTGGTACTGACTCTGACTTTTGGGGAGGGGTGATAGGCCCTTTTAGAATTGGTAGCTGCAATAGGCAATGTCTCTTACAGGTAGGCAAACTTGATGGTTTCAGAATAACTAACACTTATTACAAGCACCGCGACGTACATAAGTACACATGGGTTTCACCAGATGGGCTGCAAAAGAATATGATAGATTATATATTAATTAACAGCAAATGGGCTAGTTCTGTTAGGAAATTGTAGTGATTGGTTTAGCATTGCTTCTGATGTTCAACAAGGGTGCATTTTGTCCCCTTTTCTCTTTAGTTTGGTTATTGATTATGTTATGCAAATTCTTTGCAAGGGAAAGATCTTGACCTTAAATGGTCTAGAGATTTCAAAATTTCTGATTTAGATTATGCAAATGATTTTACCTTGTTGACTAATGATGATGAGATTAATTTTTTCGTTAGGGCTGTTGATGAGACTTTTAATAGTTAGTTTGGTTATAAACAGAGAGAAAACTAAAGTGATGAAAATTGGTCAGGCAGGGTGTGATTCAGTTAATCTGAATGGTTGCAGTCTTGAGCAGGTGTCACAGTTTAATTATCTTGGGAGCTATGTAACAGATACTGGTGATGTGCGGCATGAGATTAACAGATGAATAGGGATTGCTGCCGGGACTTTTAAGAATCTATGGAGAGTATGGAGAAATAGGCGTATACACCTAAAGACTAAAATTAGACTGTATAATAGTTTGGTTCTTTCTAGGGTTAGTTATGGTAGTGAAACTTGGACACTTTGTAAACAAGATAACAGGAAACTAGATGCTTTTGATTCCAGATGCTTATGCAGTATCTTGGGCATTAGGTGGTTCAACTTTGTAACTAATGATGAGGTTAGGCAAAGGAGTTTGCAACCTCCTTTAAGCAGCATATTGTGCAGAGAGAGACTCCGTTGGTTTGGCCATGTTGCCCGTATGAATAATTATAGATTGGCGAATAGGGTTATGAACAGTGTGCCTAAAGGCCTCAGAAAGAAGGGGAGACCTAGGATGCGGTGGGCTGACAATGTCAAACAGGACCTTGTTAGAATTGGTGTGCAGTGGCCAGATGCAGTAGATGTAGCTCAAGATATACTTGCTTGGAGAACTAAATTGCACCGTCTGGTTGGACCTCCGTAGCCCATGGCTGCTTGAGAATGATGATGATGATGATATATAACTTATTGAGCTCAGTAAATCAATAGTCAGAGCAGGTGGCACACAATGATTGGTTGTGATTTAAGTGTTACTAAGTCATAAGAAATTCTATTGTTTTAAAAAATTTGTTATTCACTGAGGATACATTTTGTGATAGAAACATTCTCAAAAATATGTTAACTTCACCAAATATGCAACAACATGCAAATATGTGTGATTTAAATTACAATATTAAAATCTGTATACTTACAGTGACAGCAGCTGGTTGTCGCCCTGACATCAGCTGGTATAATGTTTGAAGGGGATCATTCAAAGCTAGAGAATTAGCAAACCTAGTCATCACATTGGCATATGTTCGTAAATCCATCTTTGAAGCTAAAAACAATGCATGACCCCACAGTCCATGTTTCATTGCCCATTCCAAGGCATCCTGCAGATATGAAAGAAATTTAGCTTAATTAAAATACAATAAAATTACATGCTAACTGCTTAAATTAATAAACATATTATACAATTTATATATAGGTTGGGTAGTTTTACCTCTGAGCGGCACTTTTTTGCACACCATGGGCTAAATGGCCAGGTCACATGGACCCCCAAGGGCTCAGAGAAGGTTGGGGAAGGGAACCCACTGAAACAGCTGTTGAGAGACAGATGGTAGCCTCCCAGCGTGTTCTTTAATGTGCACATGGTACGACTCTCCTGCACTGCCCCATCCATGGCTTAACGTCCCATCCGACTGACGGTGGCCTTTCCAAGCCAATCGGTGTCCCCTACTGACCGTGGGCAGGGCGGGGTGTTTTGCAGAGATAAATCTCAACGCTGACCCAGCTGGGACTCGAACCTGGGAAATACAGATTATGAGCCTGGCGCGCTACCGACTGCGCCACCCCAACACACACACATACATATGAAATAATTCAATTATGCAATTATACAACTTTTACAATTTATACCCAAAATTAATCACATATGAGACAGTAATTAATTTTAAATCTCTGTGGCATAGTGATAGTTGATTAGTATGATCTAACTCTAAAGCAAACGTGATCTAGGTTTGCTGCAATTGTAGCAAAGAGCTCCGAAATAACCCGATAAGCAGAAAATAATATTGAGTTGTTCTATCCTTGAACACTTTTCTGTTGTATAATGGCCTAAATAGCAAGGCCATATGGACTCTATGGCTCAGAAGAGGTAACCAATTGAACAACTGTTAGGAGCAAATGAGAACCTCCTATCAAGGCAACCCAGCTTGTCATCAATATCCATTGAGAATAGTACACAATATGCTAAATACAGAGTGTATTAAAACATATGCATGATTTCAGTTGTTCTTAAAGCATGATTCTTAGAACATAGAGTTGTGGCTTTCATATCTTAACCATTGGAATTTCCAAGTCCTTCAGTGTAATATTATTTGTGCAGTAAAATAGAGCCTATATAGCATGTCTTTCTGCACAAATTATAGTAGCCCAGCATTTGTCAAACTGTTGCTTATGACCCATATGGGAGTCATGAAACTTGAAAGGGGATTGCAAAGATATTTTACATGTTTAAAAATTTAATATTTTCTGTTGAGTAGTTTTTAACCACACTGAGAGTAATTATGTAAATGTTTTTGATATATTTAATTTAATAAACAAACTTAAATGTTCTATGAAATCAAGTACTTTAATCACAGGTGTGGGAGGGTTGGGTTGTTTTACCTCTGAGTGGCACTTTTTTGCACACCATGGGCTAAATGGCCAGGCCACATGGAACCCGAAGGCTCAGAGAAGGTTGGGGGAGGGAACCCATGAAACAGCTGTTGGGAGACAGATGGTAGCCTCCCGTCAAGGCCATCCAACTTGTTCTTTAACATTGGGTTGGTTTACCTCTGAGTGGCACTTTTTTGCACACCATGGGCTAAATGGCCAGGCCACATGGAACCCGAAGGCTCAGAGAAGGATGGGGGAGGGGACTCACTGGAACAGCTGTTGGGAGAAAGATGGTAGTCTCCCATCAAGGCCATCCAGTGTGTTCTTTAACATGCACAGGGTATGGCTCTCCCCCACACAGGGCCACAGCTTAACGTCCCATCCAACGGACAGCGACCTTTCCAAGCCCATCGGTGTCCCCTACTGACCATGGGCAGGGGATTTTGCGGAGATAAATCTCAACGCTGACCCAGCTGGGACTTGAACCTGGGAACTACAGATCACAAGCCTGGTGCACTACCGACTGAGCCACCCTTGCCCCAGGTGTGGGAGAGTTAAGTAAATTTACTTTAGGTGGGTTATGGTGTCAAAATATTTGCAAAAAGCTGCAATAAGCAAAATATTAAAGTTATAAGGATAAAACACTTAATGTGTCTATTATACTAATGAAAACAGTACAGATCAATCTTACACACTTTTATAAGATACCAAACAGAGTACATACATATATACAGTCGTATCAGAATAATATGACCACCTACCATACATAAACTATGGTAGGTGGTCATATTATTCCGATACAACTGTGTATATCTAAAAATTAAATTAAAAAAATATGTTTCAAATAGTTACCTTTTTGTGGCCAAAGAGTAAGAATTCCCTAAACTTGCGAGTCACTTTGTCCACACTTAAAGACTGTGTAGTGTTGAGAATAGTTTTGTCCTGAGAAACAACTATTCCCTCATCTGGTGATGAAGTATCACCAGAAGGAACATTGCTTGCAGATTCACTAATTTCAGGCAAAGAAACTTCTCCTTGAGGAGTATCAGCAATGTGCCTAGAAAGCAGTTGTGCTGGACGAAGTACTTCATGGTCTTTCAATAGGAGTTCAGCAATGTCACTACCTGCAACTGACTGAAAAAATCCAAGCCAACTCATTACTTATAGAAAAAACCACTTGCATTTCAATGTAAAATTACATTTTCAAATGCTTTGCATATTGTGCATTATAATTACATTGCCATTGGTAACGGAGAATATTAACTTTTCTTACAATGGCTTATACATTTAAAAAACAAGTCATTACTTTCAGCTATTTGTTATGTTGTTTTTAAAATATATAAATATATATATTTAAATTATCAAATAAATGAAACTTTGAAAATTTACATGTCTTATTTCTAGTTAAAAATTAAATAATATGAAGCAATATAAATCTATTGTGGATAACATGCAGATCCTCACAATTTTAGTATCATTGCAATAAAGCTAAAAATAACAGTATACACCAAAGAGCCAAAACATTATGACCAGCACTTCTTTATGCAAATCGAAGCAACTGCAGATAAACGAGGGTGTGTGTGTGTGTGTGAACGTCATGAAATGGTATAAATAACACCTGATACTGAGTTCTGTTAATCAGTGTTATTCTTGTTCTTCAGATGGGAAAGGCAGCGAACTCGAATGAGTTTGACAAAGGTTAAATTGTAATGGCCAGACAACTGGGTCAGAGCATTTCTGAGACTGCAAGGCTTATGGAGTGCTCACGGACAGATGGCATGGTGATGGGCATGTGAGCATCAAAACTGGACTTTGAATGATTAGGAGAAGGTTGTCTGGTCACATGAATTTCATTTCCTGTTGCACCATGTGGACTGCTGGGTACGATTGGATTGGATTGTTTTACCTCTGAGCGGCACTTTTTTGCACACCATGGGCTAAATGGCCAGGCCACAAGGACCCCGAAGGCTCAGAGAAGGTTGGGGGAGGGGACCCACTGGAACAGCTGTTGGGAGACAGATGGTAGCCTCCCGTCAAGGCCATCCAGGGTGTTCTTTAACATGCACAGGGTATGGCTCTCCCGCACACGGGGCCACGGCTTAACGTCCCATCCGACGGACGGCGGCCTTTCCAAGCCCATCGGTGTCCCCTACTGACCGTGGGCAGGGCGGGGAAATTTTGCGTAGATAAATCTCAACGCTGACCCAGCTGGGACTCGAACCTGGGAACTACAGATTACGAGTCTGGCGCGCTACCGACTGAGCCACCCCCGCCCCTCTGCTGGGTACGTTTGTCATTTACCTGGGGAAGTGTTGGTACCAGGATGCACTGTGGGATGAAAACAAGCTGGTGGAGGAAGTGTAATGCTTTGGTCAATGCTCTTCTGGGAAACCCTGGGTCTTGTTATTCATATGCAGGAAACTATGATGTCTACCACCTACCTAAACATCATTGCAGAGCAGGTACATCCTTTCATGGCAACGGTATTCCCCTCTAATAGTCCTTCTTTCAGCGGGATAATGTGCCATACCACACTGCCTGGATTGTTCAAGAATGGTTTGCGGAACATGAAGACTTCCAGGTATTGCCTTGGCCTCCAAATTCCCCAGACATCAATCCAGTCGAGCATCTGTGATTTGCGTTGGAACAGCAAATCTGATCTGTGGCAGCTCAACCACATAACTTACAAGAGTTAAAGGATCTGCTGGTAACTTGTTGGTACCTGATACCACAAGACACCTTCAGAAATCTTGTAATGTCCATGCCTCGCTGGGTAAGAGCTGTTTTGGCAGCACGTGGAGGACCAAGGGTAAGTGGTCAAATGAATGGTGCATGTGAAGGACCAAGGCAGGTGGTCATAATGTTTTAGCTCTTTGTTATATGTTTGTGGTCTGAGCAGTTAGCATGCTTGGTGGAATAACAGGACTAAAGTACAAGTCCCCAATAAAAATATATGCTTCTTTTCTGATGTACTTCTTTCTACTGAGGTCTTGCTTCCTCAAAAATCTTCTCTATGGCCTAAGTATACTGATATGCTCCTGTCAGAGAGCATATAAGATGCACTACCCACCACACCCCCAAAAAAGGCTAAAAAAACATCCTACATTCAATATGTGAAGCCACGAGTATCCCATAAGTTAATGAATTCTCCTAAATAACACTGGGTTGTTTTACCTCTGAGTGGCACTTTTTTGCACACCATGGGCTAAATGGCCAGGTCACAAGGACCCCGAAGGCTCAGAGAAGGTTGGGGGAGGGGACCCACTGGAACAGCTGTTGGGAGACAGATGGTAGCCTCCCGTCAAGGCCATCCAGCGTGTTCTTTAACGTACACAGGGTATGGCTCTCCCACACACGGGGCCACGGCTTAACGTCCCATCCGATGGATGGCGGCCTTTCCAAGCCCATCGGTGTCCCCTACTGACCGTGGACAGGGCGGGGAAATTTTGCGGAGATAAATCTCAACGCCGACCCAGCTGGGACTCCAATCTGGGAACTACAGATTACGAGCCTGGCGAGCTACCGACTGAGCCACCCCTGCCCCTAAATAACACTGGCAGCAATAACCATAGTTGCATAGTAATGAGGATGGCTTTGCATTGTGCTAATCATATAATTAAACATTAACAAAACTCTTTTCATCAGCCCATTAATTTCTTTGTCATGAACTGCAATTTTGGATTAAAAATCTCAAATACCACAAAAACAAACATTTTTTTAAAGCTTAATTAAAATAGCATTAATGAGTACAATAAACTACTTTTTTTAACATTTGTACAAAATTTTAATGGTAAGCTAAGAGAAATGCTTTGTGCAATTTATTCCTCCAAACAAACAGAATACAGCAGACTAGTTTGGCTTTTGTAGCCCATGGCTGCTTGAGGATTGAATGTCTGTCAGTCAGTGTGTCTGTACATCCAGATGTATGCATGCACAAACATTTTATACAGTAGAAAGGTTTAAAGTTTATTTCATCAATAGCTGACTTACACATTCTATTTTCAGTTATACAAACTGTGCTGATAAGTTAGGTTGGGTTGTTTTACCTCTGAGTGGCACTTTTTTGCACACCATGGGCTAAATGGCCAGGTCACATGGACCCTGAAGGCTCAGAGAAGGTTGGGGGAGGGGACCCACTGGAACAGCTGTTGGGAGACAGATGGTAGTCTCCCATCAAGGCCATCCAGCGTGTTCTTTAATGTGCACAGGGTATGGCTCTCCTGCACACAGGGCCACGGCTTAACGTCCCATCCGACGGACGGCGGCCTTTCCAAGCTAATTGGTGTCCCCTACTGACCGTGGGCAGGGCGGGGAATTTTGCGGAGATAAATCTCAACGCTGACCCAGCTGGGACTCGAACCTGGGAACTACAGATTACGAGCCTGGCGCGCTACCGACTGAGCCACCCCCGCCCCATGTGCTGATAAGTAATATTTGTCTAAATATTTATTATACTATCTCTATATGCTAATTAGCTTCATTTGAATTTTTTAAGCAAGATTTTAATTATATATACTATTATGATGCATCAGATTAAAATTAATTTATTTTATGATTTTAGCTAAAATTTCACTTACTCCATTTTGCCTTAGCAAAAGAACCATAAGTTCCCACAATAAAATGTAAGATTCACGATCAGGAATGTCTTTCTTTTCTTTAAAATGCATTATCTTTTGGATACAAAATTCAATTATATCATTTTTGTGAGTTGCACCCCTAAAATAAATGAAAGAAATTACATTTGAAACATTACTGAAATATTTCATGCACTTACACATCATAACATAGATTTAAAAAAAATATTAACAAAGTCTATACAAGGTGATTCAAAACTTATCGTTCAAATTTCGTGGGGAGGTAGGGAATACGTCAGGAAACCGATTTCACATAGGAAAGTATGTCCGCAAATGTAAGCATGCGTATGTAGAGGGCGCTGTGTGTACCCAACCAGTGTACAGCTCGCCCAACCACTCCCGCTGTCATCAGCGATCGCTTGGCCACCCAGGTCACCTGATTTATCGCCCATGGATTTCTTTTTGTGGGGGGCCATGAAATACCATGTGTACGAGACCCCTGTCGACAGTGAAATGGACCTTGTTGCACGAATAGTGGCCGCCGCAGCCATTGTCCATGATATGCCAGGCGTTTTTGAAAATGTTCGGCGGTCAATGCAACGGTGCTATGAATCCTGTGTCCGTGTAAATGGTCGCAATTTTGAGCACCTACTGTGAACCTGTACTTTACCTAGTTGGAATAAAAGTCACATTCGTTACCACTTAACTGTACTGTTTCCTTGTGTTTACTTGTCCATTTTGTTCATGTAGATGACGTTTGCGGACATACTTTCCTATGTGAAATCGGTTTCCTGACGTATTCCCTACCTCCCCACGAAATTTGAACGATAAGTTTTGAATCACCCTGTATATTTGACTAAAATTTCATGTTAGGTCTATGACATTTAACTTCAAAAACTTTAAATGATACTGTTAGAAACAGAAAAAAATAGAACCATGCAAATGAAAAATAATAAACTTAATTTAAAAGCAAACAATAAAGTTTGGGTGGTCAAACAGTTATGACAAACTAGATAGAAACATTCCCTTTGATCTCAAGAACGATCACCAAAATTTGGTTATGAATCTTAAGAAGCAAGAAATGCATAACAAACAAATTTTTCAAAAAATATATATGTGATACGGATATTCACATAAAATACATGGTTCAATTCTTCAAATAGCAAACTGCTATGCAAATATAATTAATTTTGCTCGTCACATTAAGATTTCATATAAGATCAGTTTCTTTGCTTTTATAAACTAATTCTGTTACATTCGTCTAGATCTTGCTTTTTTAAAAGGGTAATCACTGCTGTTTCTGTTATCATAGCTTGACAAAGAAATTAAACATGAAAGCCACTAGCAATACACATGCAGTTGTTTAATATTTGTCTATATATAGTAATCAAATAATTTAAATTAAAAATATATACAATGCAATAAATATAATAGTTTCTTGCTGCAAATGATGAGACGAATTAAAAATTCTCAATATTTACTATAAACATATACGAAACTTAAAGAACGAAAACAAAGTTTATAAAGTATACAAACCTTACAAGTGGTCCTTGGAATTCCTTAAGTTCTTCAAATGATGCTTCAGACTCCATAATGATCTAAAAAAAATGCAAAAACTTTACACAAATTTTATGTTTTATTACAGTAATGTATATGACACTAACAGAGGAGATGCATTTGAGTGATAAGATAATGGAGCTTATTTCTGAAAGAAAGACATGGATAAATTGAATCAATGCCCTATCAGTTCTTAACAGGCAGAACTATAGAGCTTAATAAATGGAAAAAGGATCAGTTTAAAGCTGATAGGAACCATTGGCTTGATAGCATAACTGAAAAAGAAGAGAAAGCTGCTACACAGAGACCGCTGGTTTGGCCATTTTGTTGCATGCAGTACTACTAATTAATAAATCAAGTTATGAACAATGTCCCTAAAGGTCTCAGAAAAAATGTAAACCTAGAACACAGTGAAAATGCAATAGTTTAGCTCAAAATAGACATGTTTGAAGGACTAAATTAGTCTGTTGGGTAGTTTTAATTCTGAGCAGCAGTTTTTTTGCACACAATGGGCTAAATGGTCATGCCACAAGGACTCCTAGAGGCTGAGAGAAGGTTGGAGGGAGAGGACCCACTGGACAGATGTTGGGAGACACAGATGGTAGCCTATTGTCAAGATCATCCAGTGTGTTCTTTAACTCTTTCAGGACCATAAGGTTTCTAAGAGTAAATATTAGTATGTAACTGTTTATTTTAGTTTGTTTAGACGTAAAATAAATAAAAATCATAAGAAAAATATATAACAATGTGTAGTTTTTTTGGAATTTTATGGGAAATATTTTTCCCAATAGACTATAAAGGTAACACAAATTATAGTTAGGCTTATTATGCAATGTCTTTTATTTATTGGTTTATTAGAACAAAATGTTAACTAAAATAATACAAAATTATGAAATAAAATTACTATACAAAATGATGTGCTAATTATGATATTCTGCGAAGCAATTTCTTTTGGTAGTGAGGCAAAGATGGACATTGCACATAGTACATATATTATGTGTCCTGACAGTTCTGTTTTTGTTTTCTAAACGTTCCTGTTTACGTAATTGCGTTCAGCATACGTTCTATTTTGACATTCTGTATAAAAAATGCAGATAAGGTTATAATTAAATACGACAATCACCAATTTTAAAATGGGAAAAATGTTTCCCTTGGTCGTGAAAGGGTTAACAAGCACAGAGTACGACTCTCCCACACATGGGGCCACAGTTCAACTTTCCATCTGACGGGCAGTGGCCTTTCAAAGTCCATTGGTGTCCCCTACTAACTGAGGGCAGAGTGGGGAGTTTTGTGGAGATAAATCTCAACACTGGCCAGGTGACCTGGGAATGCAGATTATGAGCCTGGCATTCTACTGACTGATTCCCTCCCCCCAAGTCTGGTTTAACTTTTAACCCATGGTTACTCGTGGATTAGGTATGTATGCATGAAGTATTCTGTACTAATGTCTTGCACCAATGATTTACTGCCATAACGATGTAACCACTACAGTGCTACTGCTGGTGAAAATTATACTATAGATGGTAGATAATGTAAAAAAGAGACTCAAGCTGGAGTTTCAAGACGGCATCAGAGCAGAAACTTACTCCTATCATATGTTTCATAAACTACCTTGGTGGTATACAGGTAGGCAGTAGTATATGTAATGGATGCATAATGGGTGTGTGTATAACACATCTCTCTCTCTCTGTCATTAAGAGAGTGAAAAAAAGTGTGCAAAGCTTATAACAGTAGCCATGGCATGGTATTATGTTTTCAACAGCATTTCACCAATAGTAACTTTCCCACAAAATATGATTTTCAGGTACACTTTTGAATATATCATCTTCCAAAAGTCAATAACTACGAGTTCCCAATTTTTTCAGTCAGCATACTACTACTCTAATATTAGAACATATAGCTATTATAAAGTTTAACCTCTATTTGTGATAAAATCATATAACAGCCATAATTCCTAGGCAGATGGGCAGGCAGACAGGTGAGATGTCATCATTGGCAGAAATTGTCAGTTCTCTATTATTCTGTGGGTACTTGAGCAATGTTCCCACCTAGTTCTAAACCTGTTGGGATTAACTGATTGGATTCCTAGCTGCTGTGGGCCAGCTGGAAAGTGCCCAAAGTTCCTGGGGATGCTGCCATTGCCTACCTTGTCAATGGAGTGGTACAATGTGAGCAGTATGGTGTGAAGCTGTGAATAAAGTTATTGATTAGAACAGTTATTGATGGAGTATATTAATATTCAGCACCAATTAAATGTTAGTGAAATATTTAATACAATATAAGAAGAATTTAACAATAAAAAACTAGATACCTGCATATTATGGAATTCCACTGGAACTGGCTGTGTGCTACCTGCTTGTCTGGGTATAACAGTAATGAGAAAGCCACTTGGAGTAAAACAACCAATTGGATGAGAGCATGAAAATTTAGCTGGTGTCAGTCGAGCAGCCACAGTAGAAATTTGCTCTATGTAAAAGTTAGTTTTTTAGTATATATATTCATAGTGCTATTTACTAAAGTCATTATAAACATTATTTTCATGAGATACAGATTAACATAGAAGAACATTTTCTGGGAGGTGATAGGAACTGGGATCATCAACCTTTATAGGAATGGAGAACACAATAAAACTTAAATCCCTGAGTAAGGGCAACATAGAATTATCACAACACAAAGAACATGTCTCTCTTGTCAATGGATTTATTAAGTTGTAACCATGGGTGTCTGATTATCATGATACAACTTATTGTAACATTCACATTACAATGTTTTTTCTTTTGGAAAGGATTAAAAAAAACAATTGCAATAAAATTCGCTTGTTCTTCGTCAGCCAACTACCGCTTGAATGAGGAAATCCGAAATTTCCCCTCTAGCGCACTGATGAACAGCGCCGCCTAACGACTTACGTTGACGTTTCCGGTTATGGGTTCCTATGCAATTCTCATTCCTTTAGATGTTATCTACCTCCCTAAAAGTTTGTACCTATATTTTTGAAACACCCTGTATATTTAAAAGTGCATTAGAATGAAATTTCAGGGGAAAAAAACTGTAAATGAGCTCTTGCAATTATCCTTCAATTGCATCTTTTGCACCATTCTCCCCAAAATAATTAAAAATAAAATTAAAAAATTGATTTTGTTTTGCCAGATCTGGCCAAGTTGAGACGTATCACAAAATTTACATCATAAAATCACTTCATCGAAAAAAAAAATAATCGCACTTTACCCAACGATCCCGTGAATTTCATAACATTCACATTACGGTGTAAAAAAAAAATCGCAATAAAATTTGCTTGATCATGATTTTCCAAGGCAGAGGAATTTCTCCCACCCACCCCAGTTCAAACGAGTGAAATCTGATACCATCTATCAGTGACAATTTATTCTAATTACATTCATTGTACAAGTAGATAATTAAAAAAAAGGCAATATTAAAATTCTAAAGAGCAGAAAGATTTACCTAGTGATTATTGAGTCGTACATGCTTTTCCTGAATGAGATGATACAGATTCTTTTTTTTAACAAAAATGTTACTCCTTCCTCCCAACCATCAGAAGAATGTCAAGAATTTGTCCCCTTTACATCAGGTATCCAAAAAATTTTTATTTTTCAAGTTAATGAAATCTGATCCCCGAATGGGGTTTTTTTTTTTAGAATAGCTTGCCAAAGAAAATTTTTTTTTTCATTTCATTTAAATTTTTTAATAGTTTTCAAGTTTTCATAATTAAAAATGAAAAGTTGTGTTTATATATATTAATTATTATTTGCCTTTGCACAAGTTTCCAAAAAAAGGCATTTTCATTTAAACTTTTCTGTTAAATTTTTCAAGTTTCTTAATTTACAGTTGTTTATTTCAACATTTTTTTTAAAAGGAGAGGTCACGAACATATCATTTTACATATTTTTTTGCTAAAACACCATATATATATATATAATTATCATAGCAATAATTTGCATAATTATATTGAAAAAAAACACTAGTTCCCATTGCTCGCCGACTGTGAAATTCATTTTTTTGGTCCCAATTAATCACAGTATGTGGACACTCACAGTAAAATGTTTATTGAATGAACCTATATATCTAACAAAAGATTTGTCCCTCATACGTTCATTAAGTCTATGAATTTAATATGCTCAATTAAACTTCATTTTTTTAAATGTAGTTTAATAAAGTGATATGGGTTGGGTTGTTTTACCTCTGAGCGGCACTTTTTTTGCACACCATGGGCTAAATGGCCAAGTTACATGGACCCCGAAGGCTCAGAGAAGGTTGGGGGAGGGGACCCACTGGAACAGCTGTTGGGAGACAGATGGTAGCCTCCCATCAAGGCCATCCAGCGTGTTCTTTAACGTGCACAGGGTATGGCTCTCCCGCACACGGGGCCACGGCTTAACGTCCCATCCGACGGACGGCGGCCTTTCCAAGCCCATCGGTGTCCCCTACTGACTGTAGGCAAGGCGGGGGAATTTTGCGGAGATAAATCTCAATACTGACCCAGCTGGGACTCGAACCTGGGAACTACAGATTACGAGCCTGGTGCGCTACCGACTGAGCCACCCCCGCCCCCTTTTGCAATAGGAATCCATATTAATTTGCAATCATGTCTGCAATGTACTAATGCTAATCACTTCCCTTTATATTTAAGTCACACAACTAACCTCCAACTTGTGTGTCACAATAATTTTAAAACTTTTTCATCCACATTTTTCAGTTAACCCAATTTTTAAGCTCCACAAGAATCTACTTAAAGATATTACTTACCACTTGACATTTCTAAACTTGATGGTTTTGATGATAATTCACCACCATATGGATAATATTGTTGATTATATCCAGAACCTTCTGATTCATTAGAATCACCATCATGATATACATAGCCACTACTGAAATAAGAATAAAATTCTTTTATGCAATTAACTCAGCAATTTATAACATTACTTTTTTTTTCTTTCTTAACTATTAGAATATACACTCAGCAGCCACTTTATTACATACAATTCCATGTTATGCAGTAGTAACTCAAATACAGAACTCTGAACTTTTTAAATAAGCTTTTTATGAAAAAAATGTGACTGAAGATAATTTAAAGCTCTCAGTTAAATCTATTTCAATCTTGTTTTTTTACCAATATTCATTCAATATTTAGAGTGTTACAGAAATTGGGATATTTAATAGTAACCATGGCCATTTAAATAATTGCTCTGAGAAGTTAATAAAAACAAGTTAAAACAAAAAATAAATATCAATAACCATCACGCTAAACTTTACTAACAGGCATGAGAGTACTTTTAGCAGTTCACACAATAATTATGTTAATTTTCACCAATTTTGAATTTTTTTACAGAACGAGCTAACTTGCTAAATGTTTCAGCTTCCATTACTCTTTAAATACCGAATGCTTAAAGATGGAAATCAAGATTTAAATATATTCGATTCAGATCTATAAATTATCTTCAGCCACATTTTTCTGCAAAAAGCTTAACACACTGACTGCCATGCCAGTCAAATGTAACTTGTGGCGATTTTTTGCACTGGAGGTTGTGTGAGTTAAATGCAAAACATTATTTACTAGGTACCATGTTATTGACATAACATGATGGTACCTAGTAAAGTAGCTTCTGAGTATACATTGCAAAACATTATCATGCGATTCATTATATTTTTATGGCTTCTTCAGCCACTTTTACTTCAAATTCTAGCCAAAGTATTATAACCAAACATTCTGAATTCATTTTGTACATTAACTCTCTTATTGCTTTAAAAAAATTAAATTTAAAACTTTTTTTAAGTACAATATAATAATATTAATTTGCAGGTAAATGTTCTGTTACCCTGTAATAATTGAAAAGTTAGATAAACCATACATATAAAACAAAGCAGTTTCAGGTTTTATATTTGCACTGTAAATGAAAGGTTCATTTTTTTTTCTTTTAAACTAGTGTACTTTAGGTCTGTAATATGAGTTACACATAAAATTGGAAATAATGATAATACTGAAGAAGCAAAAAGACTTACTAATCATATTAATGTAATAAGACAATATTACTGATATGTAATGTACTCATAAGAATGGATAACACTTTTTTTGCCAATTAGATTTATTTACACAAGTACTGCAATGTGCTATTTACATGCTTGTAGGAGCTGAGCACTTTCGACTGCACTCAGCAGTCATTTTTAGGGCGATGTACAGTTCCTTGGAGAGGTGGATCATTGGTAAAAGGTTAGGATAAGCAAAAATAATACCTTTTCCTTGCAGATATTTTTGCTGATGAAAAAATCTGCAAGAATTTTTTCTTATTCTAACCTTTCACCAATGATTAGCCTCTCCAAGGAACTGTACACCACCATGAAGATGACTGCTGAGTGCAGTTGAAAGCACTCGGCTCCTACAAGCATGTAAATAGCATATGGCAATACTTGCGTAAATAAATCTAACCGGCAAAAAAAAAAACGTTATCCATTCTTATGAGTTAATAATGATGCTGTGAAATCATTTATTGATTTACCAATGCATTCTTCTACAGATGTAATGTACATTTTGCAAATAATCATGGAAGTCAATATAAGAATATTTGTGATGCAATCTTTAATAAAAATACTTAATTTAAAAATTTTAATTGAGCCAGTGAAATGGCAAACTTACCTAACTTGAGTTTCCTTAACAAGTTCAGTTGCAGAACTACGTCCAGAATGAACACTTGATCTTTCATAATCTGTTTCATAACCTAACTGTGCGTAATACTGTCGATAACGTTCTTCTAATTGCTGCCTGTATCTGCAATTAAACAAAAAAAGTTGAAGGTTAAAGTAAAATAGTAATGAATTATAACTGTCAAATTCATAGTTTTTAAATATGCATAAATTAACCTCAGCCACAGTGGCCAAGACTGAAATCTTGTATGTATGGCATACATAGAAATTTCTAAGAGGGTTGGTGGTTGACATGTTTAAATCCAATGGATGGATGCTTGTTTCCGATTTTCAGGAACTGCCAAAGAAATTATATACCAGGTGGCTATTTTATTATATATGCCTACCAAAGGGCAAGTAGCTC
Organism: Ryuthela nishihirai; assembly: GCA_038380435.1. NCBI lineage: Eukaryota > Metazoa > Arthropoda > Arachnida > Araneae > Heptathelidae > Ryuthela > Ryuthela nishihirai. Next base: position 107,407,594 of record JAWZYU010000006.1, read on the forward strand.
TCCATTTTTTCCTCAGAATAAGTTGAATTCATCAGGGCATTAACTCAACGAGATATCAAAAGTGTGGCACAAGGATACTGATCCATGTCAACTCCATTTGTCATACGTGTTATATATTGGCTAGTGGTGGATCTCTACTCCGAATAGCTCATTCAATCTCATCCCATAGGTGCTTGATTGGATTGCGTTCTGGTGATCACAGCAATAAGCTGATATTATTGTCATGTTAACAGAACAATCCTAACCTTGTATAACATGGAGCATTATCCTGCTGAAAGAATCCATTTGCAGATGGATACAGAATTGCCATGAAATGATGCACCTGATCAGCAACAATGTTCAGATATTCTGTGGCATTCAAACATTCCTCCAGTGGCATCAAGGAACTTAACATGTGCAATGAACACACTCTCCACACCATTATTATACTACTATGGGCTCCTTAAGCCTAATTTAAAAAATTGCTTGACTAGCTTTGAGTACTTAAAGGGTTAAGGGGAAAAAATGCAGACCAAAGGTTTATTATGTTATCAGCATTTGCTGACAGATTAGATTAACAATTGAGATATGAAGTTAAATTATGTTGAAGACCTATCAGTGGTCAAAAACAGTACTACAGTGGACCGTCGTTATAGCGCTGCTCGCTATACCGCGCACTCGGTTATAGCGCGGGCAATGTTCGCGATAAGTTATAGATAGTGTTTGTTTTTACATATTTTCAAGCATACGGAGCGCTGTCTTTGCTCCGAAAAGCTTCTGAGAGTTTTTCTCCTAAGAACATTCAACATCCAAATAGTTTGAAGGATAAACTCTGAAATTTTATTGCTCAATGACAGAGAATTTTTAAATTATTTTAAATTATTTTAAACATACCTTATGTACGTAAATAAAATAATAAATATATGTACTTATTAAGATGTATAACTATGTTATGTGAATTTTAATAAATAAATTGGTTTTTTTATTAAAATACATAATATATATAGTTGATAGGATGTTTCAGTATATAGCTCAAATCGTTCTGAGTAAATTTATTGTGTCGCCACCACGCCGCTCGGTATAACGCGGTTGACCTTATAATGCGGGTGTTGTTTCCCACCCAACATATGCGTTATATCGGGAGTCCACTGTATAATGCTTCTGCTGCTGTTGAAAATCAATTAACAGTATTGAAATGAAAATCTTTAAATTTTAAGTATTTTTCTGTTAATTTTCATTTTCTACATAGTTTTGAAACATGCTTTTTAAAGAACAATATACTTCTCAATTAGCCAGTACCAGAAATATACTATCTCACTAAGTAAATACATCTATGTCAAGCAACTTTTAACAAGATAAAATATGTAAAAAAAAACAACTCAGGGCTTGAATTACATTATATATGCTTAGATCAATTGCTTAGACTTAGTTTCAAAACAATCAGCAAACACTGACAAATGCAAAAATGTGTCAGATTCTGCTGCTTATCCAATATCCAAATAAAATTAAGGTGCATTATTTATATCTTAAGTTTTGCTTATAATGAATTTATTTCAGTAAAAAATAAAAAAGTTCTATCACTTTTTGGAAAACAAATATGATTTTATATGAATTTTTTACATTATTTCTGATGTTCAATGATTTATAATATTCCAGTTGGTCTTTACTATAATTTAGTGAAGACCACCAAATTATGGTCTTTGGTAAAAGATGTAATACAATGTTATTTAAGTATAATTAACAGAATTTATAATTTGAAAAACACAGGATATAAATGCAAATGAAAGCAGTCAAACTATAAACTCTAAATTTCTGAAAGAAGTATTATGAAGAATCTTCATTATAAATATTTGCACTTTATTATACAGAAAAAAGGTGATAAATGAAGGTAAATAAATAATACAGTGAAAAATGTTTACCACAGATATTTCATGGTACATTAAATTCATTATACCTCATATTTGTAGTACCTTTATAGAGTTGGGTTGGGTTGTTTTACCTCTGAGCGGCACTTTCTTGCACACCATGGACTAAATGGCCAGGTCACATGGACCCCGAAGGCTCAGAGAAGGTTGGGGGAGGGGACCCACTGGAACAGCTGTTGGGAGACAGATGGTAGCCTCCCATCAAGGCCATCCAGCGTGTTCTTTAACGTGCACAGGGTATGGCTTTCCCGCACACGGGGCCACGGCTCAACGTCCCATCTGACGGACAGCGGTCTTTCCAAGCCCATCGGTGTCCCCTACTGACTGTGGGCAGGGCGGGGAATTTTGCGGAGATAAATCTCAACGCTGACCCAGCTGGGACTCGAACCTGGGAACTACAGATTACGAGCCTGGCGCGCTACCGACTGAGCCACCCCCGCCCCACCTTTATAGAGTAAAAAAAAAACAAAAAAAAAAACTGCATTTAACTGAATACAAGTAAACTTGAATTACAAACCTTGGATCGTTTCGATACAGTTCATCATAAAAACCATAATTATAGCTGCTGTAGCTATACCTATATGGATCATAGTATGGATAGTAAGGATGTCTCTCTTGCCTATATACATCATAATCATATCCTGCAAAATAAAATTTGTTTCTCAAATATTTTTATTATACAATTTAGGAAACATTTTTTTTTTGTTAGAACAAAGTAATTAAACTTCATCAGTGGAACTAGAGGAAGTTTCTAGACAAAAAAATAAATACAAAAAAATTAACGCAGTTATAAAGCACAAAATTTTCATTGTTAAAAATACAATTAGCCCTTAATTTGAATATTTACTTTTCAATTCATTGCATAAAAAGCAGGTCCACACAAGAATACATTATACATTAAGTAATGGCAAGTCCCAGTTGCACCACAACATATGGCTACACACCAACCATGGGGAGAATACCTTAATCTCCACTAACTATGTTGGGGCAAGACAGTGCCACAAGGACACAGCTCATCCACGACTATCTACGGCGAACAATCCTACAGAAGGAAGGTTCATCCATCGGTCAAAACCTAAATTTAATCTGTTCCCCGGTTAGCCACAAAAATTGATATATAGACCCAAGTTGACTCGGCTCACAGGGTGGAGACCCTTGGTTTGGCTTCTCCATTGATAAGCCCGTTGACCGGGAATCCCACTCCCAGTCACGAGCCTTCAACTTCTACCTCTCCATAAAGCCAACCCACAGCCCTCCCAGCACACAAGATGTACCCTGCTGGGATTGCAGCGAACCTTCTCAGGTGCCAGGATGAGACTGCCTAATCGGGCCCACCCAAAACCCTTTCGACAGACCCTCCACTTCACGGCACCTCCACCAAGTCACGTGTGTGATGAGTACGCCCAAAGGAAAGTGGGCCACCCCTACTTCACAGAGGCACCGTAAGCCCCCCCCCCCCCATCACGTCAAGGTGGTCCCCTATCGAGGGAGCACCAAGAATAATGAGATATCAAGAGAGAGACATATTTCAACAGTTATGCTGAGTTGTTATCTCTGAGCAGCATTTTTTTGCACACAATGAGCTAAATGGCCAGGTCACAAGGACACAGAAAAGATTGGAGAAGGGGGAAGACTAGACAGCTGTTAGGAGACAGATTGAAGCCTCCCATCAAGGCAATCTAATAAGCTCTTTAACATACACAAGGTATGACATGCAATGGACAGCAGCCTTTCCAAGTCCATCAGTGTTCCCTCTCTGACAAGGTTGGGTTGTTTTACCTCTGAGTGGCACTTTTTTGCACACATTGGGCTAAATGGCCAGGTCACAAGGACTCTGAAAGCTCAGAGAAAGTTGGGGGGGGGGGACCCACTGGAACAGCCATTGGGAGACAGATGGTAGCCTCCCTCAAGACTACCCGGAGTTTTTTAACATGCATGGGGCAATGGCTCTCCCGAACATGGGACCATGGCTTAATGTTCCATCCAACTGACGGCAGCCTTTCCAATCTTATCAGTGTCCCCTACTGACCGCGGGCAGAATAGGGAGTTTTGTGGAGTTAAATTTCAATGCTGACCCCAGCTGGAACTCAAACCTGGGAACTGCAGATTACAAGCCTGGCACACTACTGACTGAGCCACCCCCACCCCCCTTTCTGACCTAGGGCAGGGTTACTGGAGAAAAATCTCAATGCTGGCACTCAAATGTGGAAAACACAGATTACGAGCCTGACATGCTGCTGACTGAGCCACCCCCCACCCCACTTTACTGACTGTCTACATGGTATGAAGATTCTAGTTATTAGACGCAAAGGTCTCATTGGTGGTCAGTAGCTCAGTGGCAGAGCACCTGGCATGATATCAGATCTCAGGTTTGTATCTAATCTAGCTCAAGACAATTTTCCCTCTATAATGAAGACTGCCATCCCCTTACAGGCAGCTACCAGACATTTCTTAGTATTAACAGCAAATAGATGTTTCACATTACTAACATTTTCCAGATTGTCTCTTAATATTTAAAGTGACAGGCAATTTATTCACTGATCTAAGTGACCTGGGTTCGAGTCCCTAGTAAGCGATGGATGTTTGCATTGTTTTTCTGCTGAGATCCCGCAATCCTCAGACCTTCTGTTGTGGCATAGAAATTGACAAGCAGCTGCTTGAGGGGAGGTATTTATTTTTTTAAAATTTTGAAAAATTTTGGTGTAAAGAAATAAAACTGCTTATGCCTAATTTTCTTTTTCACAATTGGAATTTTATATCTTACACCATCAATTCTAGTATATAATATTTCCACATTCACCATTAAATTATTTTTGTATCAAAGTTTTTTAATTTTATAAATGTCTAAGCAGTACTAAATTTAATCTAAAAAATTGCAGATTGCATCACTTTAGATTCTTTATAATTTACTATGAAGTTTAATGATTCCGTTTTGAAGAGAAACCACGAAACAACACACTTTAACATTATATGTCTCTCCCTAACTTAAATTACTAAGTTGCATAACTGATAGTATCAATGAAAAATAAAGCATTTTAGACATAACATACACCAGTGTTTTCAAATTCATGATCATTGGATTTATTGGCCTGCTGCTAAGGTTAAGGGAAGAACAAGAAAAAAAAAAAATCAATTTAATAGATAAACCTAACTATATACAAAATAAAACTTTTTTTTTTCAGGCAATGCCAATGAATGGTTACTTTCTCTTTTCAAAGTTAAATAGGTTTAAGTTTATATATCTGCTGTCTTTATCTTATTTTAGTGAATTCATGCCATACTTTATTTCTTTGGGTTTTTCACACAGATTGCAAAGAAAAAAGTTTGAAAAACACTATCACAATGAATAGTAAATTTAGTACTGATATTTTCAAATAATTTGTGAATAAAAATGCATTTAACAATACCTCTGTAACTTCTTGCCCTGTTATAATAGTCTTCTTCTCTCTGGTAACCGGCATATCGTCCATCATAATATTGTTCGTAACTAGGATACTGACTCTGCTTAGCAGAATGTAAATGCTCTGCTTCACTCAATCGAGATGGGGTTCGATCATACTCTGAAGGATAAGGTTTCCTATATTCTCTCTCTCTATACATCCGATCATCTGCTGGCTCATGAAGTGACATTCGACTAGATGGTCTTGACCTGTCTTTATCTGTGTAATAATTTCTTTCATCGAAACTAGCACACCTCTGATCACTAGACTTGAGCTTTCTATTTTCACTAAATTGTTCCCAAGATCGCGACGTATCATTCACACTACTATGTAACACTTCAGGTCCTGGAGGAATACGATTCAGTTTCTTATTTTTGTCTGCTTCAAAAGAAGGTTGTATCCTTTCTAAACTTAATGGTTCAGAATTACTAGCTGGGTTTTTCTGAAATGTACTGTGAAACTCTTTGACGTTTGGTTTCGAGCCATGCAAGTCCATAGGCTGATTTTCAATAGCATTCTTCTCTTTCTGAACAAGCAGTTCCCTTGAGTTATTAATTTTATTGATATTAGGTAATTTAGCATCAGCTGGCTGATGCTGATATTTCTGGATGTCTTCTTGAGAAATTTGAGATACACTGCCATCACTAAGCAATGAATGTGAACCAGACAATTCTGTACTGCTAAATGTTATTTCTTCAGGCATAATAGATTTATTGTCAACTGGATGCCTTGTCAAATCCTACAAAAATTGTAATAAATACATTTTATTACAGAACAAAATAATCATAGAATGGCACACACACACACACATATAGACGATATTATAAAAAGTATTAAGGACACTTCCATGTTTACTAGAGATAAATAAAAAATCTTAAATTTATACAAATCTTGACTTTCAACAATATTTAATTTCTAAAGCTTTATGAAAGTTTAAACATTTTAGAATATCAATGTTAATAACATGAATTTACTTCAAGAGTGTATTAAAGCACCTATAATATCTATAACAAATCATTAGCTCTGCCACTGAGCAAGATCTCCTCTATTACCAGCTATGAACACTATACCATGAAATCAGTTATTACAAGTACTTTTGACTGAAATTAAGATTACATTTATAGAGGTCATCTGATTATTTTGAGAACAAAAAATGTATGGGATTTAAAAAAAACAAACAAAGTAGTTGCATTATAATATTTAATCAGAGTAGCTGAGGATTAAATTATGTTTCATCTCTAAAGAGTAAGTTAAATTGTTTTGCATTTAAAAAAAACAACAACTGATAACCATGCAAATGGCACAAACTTTCAGATTTCTCTTATAGTTAGTTGACAAGTGCGAATCATTCTTAAATCATCATCCTCAAGCAGCCAATGGCTACGGAGGTCCAACCAGACTGTGCAATTTAGTTCTCCAAGCAAGTCTGTCCTGTGCACACCAATTCTAACAAGGTCCCGCTTGACATTGTCTGCCCACCACATCCTGGTCTCCCCCTCTTTCTGAGGCCCTTAGGCACACTGTTCATAACCCTATTCGCCAATCTATAATTATTTATTTGGGCAACATGGCCAAACCAACGGTCTCTCTCTGCACAATATGCTGCTTAAAGGAGGCTGCCAACTCTTTTGTCTAATTTCATCATTACTTACAAAGTTGAATCATCTAATGCCCAAGATACTACATAAGCATCTAGAATCAAAAGCATCAAGTCATCATTCTTAAATACTTTAAATAACTGTAACATAGCTATTACTGTATTTCACATCAAAATAAATATATGCTGATGTAGCCATAGTAGTAGGTCAACAGTAAAATATGCATTAATTTATAAGAATGGATGTCTTTCTAGTTCCTTTCTTGCTCTTACAGGTGAATATCACTCTAAAATTCTATTAAAGACCAAAATTTAAATTTGCTTCAGAAAATTTCTAAAATGGAGGAATTTACAGAATGGGTTGGATTGTTTTACATCTGAGTGGTACTTTTGTGCTGCAATGGGCTAAATGGCCAGATCACAAAGACCAAGGCTAAGAGAAAGTTGGGAGAAGGGGGTTCACTCAACAGTTATTAGAAGACAGATGGAAGCCTCCCATTAATGCCATCCAGCGTGTTCTTTAACATGCATGGGGTATGGCTCTCCTGCACACAGTACCATGGCTTAACATTCCATTTGTATGGGTTGGGTTGCTTTACCTCTGAGCGGCACTTTTTTGCACACCATGGGCTAAATGGCCAGGTCACATGGACCCCGAAGGCTCAGAGAAGGTTGGGGGAGGGGACGCACTGGAACAGCTGTTGGGAGACAGATGGTAGCCTCCCGTCAAGGCCATCCAGCGTGTTCTTTAACGTGCACAGGGTATGGCTCTCCCGCACACGGGGCCACGGCTTAACGTCCCATCCGACGTACGGCGGCCTTTCCAAGCCTATCGGTGTCCCCTACTGACCGTGGGCAGGGCGGGGAATTTTGCGGAGATAAATCTCAACGCTGACCCAGCTGGGACTCGAACCTGGGAACTACAGATTACGAGCCTGGCGCGCTACCGACTGAGCCACCCCCGCTCCCCATTTGTATGGAAGTCAATGACCACTCTCTCACAGAGGGCAGGGCGAGGATCTAGTGGAAATGAAGCACAGGTGGGGAAAACACTTTCTTCATATAGACACACGTGCAAGTTATTTTATCAGTCATTTTTTGCCATTTTAGGAAGTTTTTTCTATTAACATGATCTTTGCAATTTTTTTTTAGCTCTGACTACGAACCTATTTTCCTTTATCTCTTCCATTTGATATTATAGACTGAGGAAGACATTAAGGGTTGGATTGTTTTATCTCTGAGCGGCACTTTTTTGCACACCATGGGCTAAATGGCCAGGTCACATGGACCCCGAAGGCTCAGAGAAGGTTGGGGGAGGGGACCCACTGGAACAGCTGTTGGGAGAAAGGTGATAGCCTCCCGTCAAGGCCAGCCAGCGTGTTCTTTAACGTGCACAGGGTATGGCTCTCCCACACACGGGGCCATAGCTTAACGCCCCATCTGACGGACGGCGGCCTTTCCAAGCCCATCAGTGTCCCCTACTGACCGTGGGCAGGGCGGGGAATTTTGCAGAGATAAATCTCAATGCTGACCCAGCTGGGACTCGAACCTGGGAACTACAGATTATGAGCCTGGCACGCTACCAACTGAGCCACCCCCGCCCCAACATTAAGAAAGGACTTTGAAAGTACTTATTAATATTTTATTTGAAACTTAACCATTAGTGGGTAAGAATGATTTAAAGTAGAGATGAGCAAACTTTTCTCATCAGCAAGATGGATGAGAATTTTTTAAGAGTACTATGGACCAGAATCTTAGTTACTGCATAAAATACTCTAGCCCACTTCCCCTGTTTGATGCCCTGAGCAGACAATTTATTTTTATAATCAAGGTAATTGTAAATACAGATTATGAACATAAACAATTAAATTTTCACATATACATATTCATTGTGAAAATAAAAATTAAATATGCAAGAAATTAAATATCAAAATATAAGCTGTTGGCCTAATTTGCCCACAACTGAGTCAAAGCATAAAATAGGATTTTAAACAACTTTTAATGATTACTGTAAATTCTGTAAAATTGCCTTTAGTATACAGTATAGTAATAGGTGAAGGGTTTAATCATCGGTAACCAAATTTTTTCTACAACAGTTCAATGTGCAAAAAAAATTCTACTCTAAAATAATTTTATTATGCTGAAGGATTAAAAATATTTTAGTCTTCACTAAATTTTCTACACTTGGCACTGTACTTGTTCTCTTTACAGTGAAAATTTTGAATCCAGTTAAAAAAAAAAACACTTAAATATTTAGTGCAATACTGCAACATAATAAAAAGAAAGGCTAAATTAATGTAATTCTTAAATGGTTACCTCACTGATGATGGTATTTTCAACAACTGTAGAATATGCCATTTGTTCTGTAACTTGCACTGATGAAGCATGGCTCTGTTCCTGCAATGCATTTTGATCTTTATCAGGGTAATGAGAAAGTAATGGAAATGGAGGTGCAGCAGGAGCAAGAGTTACACAAGGAATATCTGGACTATCCCATAACGTAGTGCTAGGAGAACTATCGCACTGATTTCGTACATAATGCCTATGCAAAGAAGCATGCCATGACGACTGTTTCTGTTGTTCTTCAGCATCTGGAGGCCTTTCTAGGTTGTCTGGTACAGTTTCCATGTTTACTTCTTGAACAGAACTAACATTTTCAGGGACAGAAGATTGCAAAGGAGAATGCAAGCTTATTTCTTGCTGTACAACAATTCCTGTTAAAAAAAAAGCCTTAATAAATATATATACAAATTTTTATATACATATTAATATTAAAATTGTGTTAAAATATTTCATTGAGTTAAAACCATTAGCTATGTCTATGAATTAATAAGTTCTAGTTTGCTATATGAACAATCAGCAGACACTTTTACGTCGATTTTAGTTTTTGAGGAAAAATTGTCTTCAGCCGGGTGGGATATGAACCCACGACCTCCTGATAACATGTCAGGTGCTCTGGACCACTGAGCTACCGGCTGCCGATCAAGATTTCCTCTAATTGATGATATGAACATTCCTTCTATGTTTCCCGTTGGCGCTTTTGTCGACAATATTTCCAGCCACAAGCGGCACTTATATTGCCCAATAGATGAAAGCATATACGATAAGTATGTCTGCATATTAAACTATATCTGTATACTTATCGTATATGCTTTCATCTATTGGGCAATATAAGTGCCGCTTGGGGCTGGAAATATTGTCGACAAAAGCGCCAACGGGAAACATAGAAGGAATGTTCATAGCGCTAGTTAGAGGAAATCTTGATCGGCGGCCGGTAGCTCAGTGGTCCAGAGCACCTGACATGTTATCAGGAGGTCGTTGTTCGTATCCCACCCGGCTCAAGACAATTTTTCCTCAAAAACTAAAATCGACGTAAAAGTGTCTGCTGATTGATCTGAATATCTGTCGAGTTAACTCTGATGAGTTATTTCATTAATGAAGTCATTTCATTAATTAGCTATATGAACATCTGATTCTATTTAATTAGCTTATAATTCAGACTGTATTAAGTTCAAAAATAAAAGATGCTCATTTTTATAAGAATTAAAGCTTTTTTTACCTTTTATGTTCGATTGTTTAGAGGGTGGTTTAAATGGACTTTCTTCTCTAGCTCTAATTACTACACGTTCCCTTTCTTGGGCTGCTGAATTAATATTTTCCTTAGACTCTTCTGGTACTTGTTGGTTAGGAGGTTCATCTGTAGATTCTATTTCTACAAGCTGTTGACAATTTAGAAATTTATGTTAAATTCAAACTCAAAAAATAAAAAATCATAGATAAAAAAATTCACTGGAGAAATACCAAATAAATCAGGGCAAAAACACTGATCTACATATTAGAGATCTCAGTATTGTACTTTCAAAAGTCTAAATAAGCAGTAGCATAGATTTTACTAGTGGGTGTAAAGCATCAGGATCTTTTTTTTCTCCGTTTCTAAAGCAATACAACTCCTAATGCTTCAGAGTTAAGAGTCTGAATCTAGTTAGCATGTTCCACTGTATTTTGTTAATTTCCAATAAGGTTAGATTGGATTATATCATTGAGTAGTACTTTTATGAACCCAACAGACAGGTCATAAGGGCATTGAGGGCTCACAGTTCAGTAGATGAAGGAAACCCACTCAACAGCTGTTACTAGATGGAATCTTCTGTTGTAGAGTATGAACAGAGAATATGACAAGTCCAGAGATATGTTTAGTCAATCTCTATAGAGCTGTTGGGGCGGGGGTGGCTCAGTCGGTAGCGCGCCAGGCTCGTAATCTGTAGTTCCCAGGTTCGAGTCCCAGCTGAGTCAGCGTTGAGATTTATCTGCGCAAAATTCCCCGCCCTGCCCACGGTCACTAGGGGACACTGATGGGCTTGGAAAGGCCACCGTCCGTCGGATGGGACGTTAAGCCGTGGCTCCGTGTGCCGGAGAGCCATACCCTGTGCACGTTAAAGAACACGCTGGATGGCCTTGACAGGAGGCTACCATCTGTCACCCAACAGCTGTTCCAGTGAGTCCCCTCCCCCAACCTTCTCTGAGCCTTCGGGGTCCATGTGACCTGGCCATTTAGCTCATGGTGTGCAAAAAAGTGCCGCTCAGAGGTAAAACAACCCAACATTAAAGAACACGCTGGATGGCCTTGACGGGAGGCTACCATCTGTCTCCCAACAGCTGTTCCAGTGGGTCCCCTCCCCCAACCTTCTCTGAGCCTTCGGGGTCCATGTGACCTGGCCATTTAGCCCATGGTGTGCAAAAAAGTGCCGCTCAGAGGTAAAACAACCCAACGTTAAAGAACACGCTGGATGGCCTTGACGGGAGGCTACCATCTGTCTCCCAACAGCTGTTCCAGTGGGTCCCCTCCCCCAACCTTCTGAGCCTTCGGGGTCCATGTGACCTGGCCATTTAGCCCATGGTGTGCAAAAAAGTGCCGCTCAGAGGTAAAACAACCCAACATTAAAGAACACACTGGAAGACCTTGACGGAGGCTACCATCTGTCTCCCAACAGCTGTTCCAGTGGGTCCCCGCCCCCAACCTTCTCTGAGCCTTCGGGGTCCATGTGACCTGGCCATTTAGCCCATGGTGTGCAAAAAAGTGCCGCTCACAGGTAAAACAACCCAACGTTAAAGAACATGCTGGATGGCCTTGATGGAGGCTACCATCTGTCTCCCAACAGCTGTTCCAGTGGGTCCCCGCCCCCAACCTTCTCTGAGCCTTCGGGGTCCATGTGATCTGGCCATTTAGCCCATGGTGTGCAAAAAAGTGCCACTCAAAGGTGAAACAACCCAACCCAACCTATAGAGCTGTCATCAGAAGTTAACTTCACATAGAGTAGTAGTGTTGATTGCATAAAGCAATCAACACTACTACTCTATGTTTCATATCGCATCCAGTTCAAGGGAATTTTTCCTCTAAATTTGGTATCGATGTTAAGTGATTTCATATCTTACAACTGAAGAAACATCAATAAATTTAGTTAAATTAGTATACTCATAACATAAATTGCCATCTACTTCCAGTTGCTGTTTATAAATAGAGAAGACACTGCCTTCAAGTGGCATAGGAATTGTGCACTGCAAGTAGAAAAGCTCGTATCTTTAAATACAAAACATCTCAATCAGTGGCCAGTAGCTCAGTGGTCAGAGCACCCAACATGTTGCCAGGAGGTCATAGGTTCATATTCCACCTGGTTAAACACAATTTTTCCTCTAAATTTGATATTGATTTCTTACTTTTCACATAAAATAAAATGTTAGAATTAAGGTTAATTAACTGAGGTCCCATCATCTTCACAGACCTTCTACTATGGTTTATAAACTGGCAGGCTTCTGACAGACCTTGGGGGGGCTCAGTCGGTAGCGCGCCAGGCTCGTAATCTGTAGTTCCCAGGTTCGAGTCCCAGCTGGGTCAGCGTTGAGATTTATCTCGGCAAAATTCCCCGCCCTGCCCACGGTCAGTAGGAGACACTGATGGGCTTGGAAAGGCTGCTGTCCGTCGGATGGGACGTTAAGCTGTGGTCCCGTGTGTGGGAGAGCCATACCCTGTGCACGTTAAAGAACACGTTGGATGGCCTTGATGGGAGGCTACCATCTGTCTCCTAACAGCTATTCCAGTGGGTCCCCTCCCCCAACCTTCTCTGAGCCTTCGGGGTCCTTGTGACCTGGCCATTTAGCCCATGGTGTGCAAAAAAGTGCCGTTCAGAGGTAAAACAACCCAACGTTAAAGAGCACGTTGGATGGCCTTGATGGGAGGCTACCATCTGTCTCCCAACAGCTGTTCCAGTCGGTCCCCTCCCCCAACATTCTCTGAGCCTTCGGGGTCCATGTGACCTGGCCATTTAGCCCATGGTGTGCAAAAAAGTGCCGCTCAGAGGTAAAACCCAACCCAACTCTGTCAGACCTCTGTAACAAGCAGCTGTTTGAGAGAAATTTTTTTTTTAATGGCACTTTTTCATTATTGCAGGGCATGATTTAAATCAAGTAGCAAAATCAAAGATTGCAGTACTGTGCAAAAGCACTGCACTGAAATGCAAAATTGAAAATGTCACTGAACTTGGTGATCTGGTCGAATTCACTTAGATTATGGGTGGCCAAGCAGTCAATTGCAATCAACTATTTGATCCTAAAGTAATTTTTTTACCTCTTTATAAATTCATTCAAAAAATATTTTTAACAAAATTTATATTTTTTAATTACTTTATTCCAATTTAATTCCGTTTCTAACAGTCAACAGTATTTATTGTTTTGTATGCATTTGCTCATTGTATTTTGTTGTGTGAGTACAGGGAAAATTATTTTGGGAGAGAGGTCAATATCCCTGCAATGTAAAAATAAAATGTCGATCCTAAATTCATAAAGGATGGCCACCCCTGACTTAGATAGTGGCTTGTTCAGTTGGTTTCTCTCAGTCCCTTGGGTTACAGTGAATATAGAAATTTCACTGTAGTAGTTGGGTTGGGTTGTTTTATCTCTGAGCGGCACTTTTTTGCACACAATGGGCTAAATGGCCAGGTCACATGGACCCTGAAGGCTCAGAGAAGGTTGGGGGAGGGGACCCACTGGAACAGCTGTTGGGAGACAGATGGTAGCCTCCCGTCAAGGCCATCCAGCGTGTTCTTTAACGTGCACAGGGTATGGCTCTCCCGCACACGGGACCATGGCTTAACGTCCCATCCAAAGGACGGTGGCCTTTCCAAGCCTATCGGTGTCCCCTACTGACCGTGGGCAGGGTGGGGAATTTTGCGGAGATAAATCTCAACGCTGACCCAGCTGGGATTCGAACCTGGGAACTACAGATTACAAGCCTGGCGCGCTACCGACTGAGCCACCCCCGCCCCATAACTAAAAGTTACTTTAAATATTAATATAGAGTGAAATTACAGTACTGAAAAAAATTACCTTTTTTCTGGTTGGTTGCTGTTGAGTAACTCCTGACAATGAACTCGTATTACTTGAATTACTAGCTGAAGGTGATGGTTCTGGTACTTCTTGGTTTAAAGGTTCTGTAAAAAGCACACACCAATTTTGTATAGTTTAAAACAGAATTTTTAACAAGTTCTAATATTCATGATGACAATTGTTTCCTATGAACATCTGTGGTAGAAAAATCCTCAAAAAATATATCTAATTTTTAATGATATAAAAACTTAACCATATAAAGTACAACAACATGTTTAATAAAGGTATTCAAGAATAAGGAATCCCATTTCTTTGAAATAATAATTTTTTAACAACCTATGCATTTGGCTACTGATCTACGGGACCTGGGTTCGAGCCCCGGGTAAGGCATGGATGTTCATGTTTTTCTGCTGAGGTCCTGCCATCCTCCAAGACCTTTTGCTATGGCATATAAACTGACAGGCTCCTGTCAGACCTCTGTGGCAAGCAGCTGCTTGAGGGGGTATTTTTTTTTTATGCATTTCTATTGATACTTGGAACAGTACAACAGTGTGTTGGGCATTAATATACTTTATAAAATATTCATGAAATATTAAGTTAATTACAGGTTGTCTTAAATATACCATGAAAGAGACAGAAATAACTCGTGTATTTTGGTTTTTTTTTTTTAATTTGTGATGACCCACGAAGCCATTAGCTTATCTTCAGATTATGACAGAACAAATGACCATGCCATCCCAGGACTCAACTCATGACAATTTTTCTATACTAAATTGGTTCATCCTACAGGTGCTTACCTATGTTTGCCTGTTAGTAACCATATTGATAAAGCGTAATTGGCTAAAACAAAATACCATGTCAGATAGCATTTGAGGTGTTGATGGTCTAGTACACATGCATCAGAAGTGTTATTATATCAACCAGAATCTTCAGTTGCACTCGAGATAAATTCTAATGACTGATCCCATGGTAAAATATTTAAAACCATTTCGAGCTCCGGGTAAGGCATGGCTGTTTGTGTCGTTTTTCTGCTGAGGTCCTGCCATCCTCTCAGACCTTCTACTATGGCATATAAACTGACAGGCTCCTGTCAGACCTCTGTGGCAAGCAGCTGCTTGAGGGGGTATAGAAATTTTGATCAGTGGCTGATAAGTCAGTAGGAAGAGCACCTTGCATGCCATCAGGAGGTTGTGTTTGTATTCCACCTAGCTGAAGACAATTTTTCCTCTATATTTGAATTTGATCATCTTTATTGGAGGTGTAGTTAAGTTGGGAGTGATTTTGATGATAAGTGGAGAATCTAGATGCCTTATTTACTTTGCAAAATTGAAGTTCAGATTCTCTGCCTATTATTGGAATCACTGTAAAACTGGTGAAATGACACAGCTTGCTCCAAAAATGATTTCTCTGATCACAAGGTTACTAAAGACCTTAAACTACAGTACTCATTAATATTAACCAGTTTACAGAACCTTATACTAATATTTAAATATTTTTATTTCAAAAGATTAGAAAACATAGTTTAAATCCATGGGTACAACTAAGTGATATATATATATAGAGAGAGAGAGTTTGTGTGTCTGTTTGTTTGACATTCCGCCTAGATGCGCTCAGAGTTAGGTCCACCAAACTTCATCTACAACTTCATCTCAATGTAACTTAGTGCATTATAAGGTTTTCAACCCCAGAAAATTCGGCCCTCCCCTAAAAATTGGCCACCAAATGTCTGCCCATTGATAACTTGGTGCATAAATAGTATACTACTTCATAACCCTCAAGTCCCCATTCACAAGGTAGACAATAGCAATGCCCCCAGTTGTTCCAGAAGCAACACATTACAGCTAGGTATCTGATCTCCAAGCCCTATGCATCACATTCACATCCTGAATTAAGTGGGGACACCACACCAAATTCGGGGCTGATTGGTCGACTACCTGCAAAATTATGGGGAGACACAAACTTCTACCACTGGTGACATCACCTTGGACATGAATGAGTGTCTGCTACTCTGTCTTTTGGGTTGTTGTTTTACCTCTGAGCAGCACTTTTTTGCACACCTTGGGCTAAATGGCTAGGTCACATGGACCCCGAAGGCTCAGAGAAGGTTGGGGGAGGGGACCCACTGGAACAGCTGTTGGGAGACAGATGGTAGCCTCCCGTCAAGGCCACCCAGCGTGTTCTTTAACGTTGGGTTGTTTTACCTCTGAGCGGCACTTTTTTGCACACCATGGGCTAAATGGCCAGGTCACAAGGACACTGAAGGCTCAGAGAAGGTTGGGAGAGGGGACCCACTGGAACAGCTGTTGGGAGACAGATGGTAGCCTCCCGTCAAGGCCATCCAGCATGTTCTTTAACGTGCACAGGGTTATGGCTCTCCCGCACACGGGGCCACGGCTTAACGTCCCATCCGATGGACGGTGGCCTTTCCAAGCCCATCGGTGTCCCCTACTGACCGTGGGCAGGGCAGGGAATTTGCTACTCTGTCATATTATGCAATTCTGCTAGTAATAATGCACAAAAAAAATTGAGTTAAGAAAACTTACCCTCTACAAATCCTGTTGGAGAATTTAGTGAAAGAGATTCTAGACTTTCTTGAAGTAAGACATTTTCATCCTGAACAAAATCAGCACTTTCTTGAAACAAATCTTTAACTGGTTGATAATTTGTATCTCCTATTTTAACATTATCTTCAGCACCAGTCTCACTATTAATTTTCTTCTCATCAGTAACAGGCTCATCATTTTTAGAATAATTTTCTTCTATTTCTTCCATAGCCAAAGACTTGTCATGGATAATATTTGCCGTTTCTACACAAGGAATTTGATCTTGTACATCGTTATTAAAAAATGCAGACAATCTACCACTTCCATGCTGTGTATCATCAAGATCCTTCTGCACTTTATTCTGTAGGTCCTCTTCTTGATTAACTCCAGTACCAGAACTACACGTTTCCACATATTCTGAAAAGTTACTTTTATTATGAAGATCATTAGAACATTTATCTACAATATCCGATTCACTACATATGTCATGAACTTGTTTTTCAAGAGGATAATTAATGTTCTGTTCAACATGTGTTAGATTTTGATTTGGAGCATTTAACAACAGATTTGGTTCTGATTTATTCAACTGTTCATCTTTATGTGACGGCCAGCCTTCCCACATTTGACTGTTCCAGTTAGAAGCAATTACCTGAGAAGAATCTTGGTGTTGAGCAATGTTACCACTGGGCCATTCAGATTGATCATAATGCTGCTGAACACCATATGTCCAATTTAACTGTTCTGTTTCTGCAGTACCATGTGCAATATTATCCCATGGCTGCTGCTGCTGATTGTGAATTTGAGGATCTGTTATTTCATTTTGCTGCTGGTCGGCTATAATAGTACTTGGATGATGTTGATGAGATGTATATTCCATGTTGCTAATGTTAGAATTTGGCTGGTTCTGATAAGTGGTATCTGGTTTACTAGGTGCATTACTGTATTGTGGTTGATGATGATGATGAACTGATGGTTGCCATGGATCAAACTGCTGCCAATTTTGCTGCTGTTGATGGTTGTTTAAATTTTCAGTACTATTATTAACACTCCATGCCCATGGATCAGCTTCGGGAACCTGTTTAGAAAAAAAAAAGTATGAAAAAAATGAGCTGTAAAAAATTCAGATAACTATTTTATGCTGTTTAATATTTGCAATTTCCCAACAGAAATATTTTTTGTAAGAACTGAGAAATCATAAATTTAAATTTTTATTCATAGCTTTTAACAGGCATTTTAAACAGAAAGAACTGTTTTGCCATGAGTGGGATTCGAACCCACGTCTCCCGGAAACATGCCTGTTATGCTAACCACTACACCATCAATTGATGGTGTAGTGGTTAGCATAACAGGCATGTTTCCTGGAGACGTGGGTTCGAATCCCACTCATGGCAAAACCAATTTTTTTCAGCTCCTTATTTCATGAGTTCCATGTCTACAGGACTTATCCTGTGATTCTTTACTACTGAGAAAGAACTGCATTTAAATAAGTACTATCTGCTGGAAAGTGATTTTCAAATTACAATAAAAGTTCATTATAACTAGTGCCAATACTTTGCAAACTTTGCAAATTCATTTGAATTATATTTTTAAAAGATCCTATGCTAATTATATACACTACATGTATTATTCCTATATAGCAAAATATCAAGCCTGAACCCTTTAGTTAAAGCAAACTTTATTTCATGGTTCCTTCAATCTCACTACAACAAACCTTTATTTCACTTAATTTTGAATTCTATAGGAAAAGACATTTTCAGGATTAAATTCATCTTTATTGAATAGCCCTTGTAATTTTTTAATATACAATGTTCAACAGGTGGATTAATTTACAATACATGGTTTATCTAAAATGTCTTAATTAATGCGCTTCATGCCAGCTTTAATATGCTATGAGTTGGGTTGTTTTACCTCTGAGCAGCACGCATCCACCTTTGGCACACAATGTTCCAAACAGCCAGATCACAAGGACCCCAAGGGCTCATGGAAGGTTGTGGGAAGAGATTGGGTTGTTTTACCTCTGAGCGGCACTTTTTTGCACACCATGGGCTAAATGGCCAGGTCACATGGATCCCGAAGGCTCAGAGAAGGTTGGGGGAGGGGACCCACTGGAACAGCTGTTGGGAGACAGATGGTAGCCTCCCGTCAAGGCCATCCAGCGTGTTCTTTAACGTTGGGTTGTTTTACCTCTGAGCGGCACTTTTTTGCACACCATGGGCTAAATGGCCAGGTCACATGGACCCCGAAGGCTCAGAGAAGGTTGGGGGAGGGGACACACTGGAACAGCTGTTGGGAGACAGATGGTAGCCTCCCGTCAAGGCCATCCAGCGTGTTCTTTAACGTGCACAGGGTATGGCTCTCCCGCACATGGGCCCATGGCTTAACGTCCCATCTGACGGACGGCGGCCTTTCCAAGCCCAGAGGTGTCCCCTACTGACTGTGAGCAGGGCGGGGAATTTTGCGGAGCTCCCCAAATGCATATTTTGTGATGAAAATCTAATTTGTGTACACATTACATATTTAAAGCTTCTTGCCTCACCTGCATTGGAGGGACAGAAGAATCTCTCTGCCAATATTCTCCACTTTGTTGAGAAGCAGGAATGCCATGATGATAGATTGGTTCTGTCCAGGGACTTCCTATATTCTGTCCACTCTAAAAGTTGATAAAGGAATTGAAAACCGAGGGTAATAGAAAAAAAGCACTAAAATGATAATAAATAAAAAAAGACAGCCACAATTATCACAAATTTCTCTACCTGTTTCCCCTCATTTTCACTTTCTTCATCTAATGTATCTTGTTTAGTCACCTACAAGATAGTTTCACAAATATCTTTTATTGAAAAAAAAATCAATATATATATATAAAAATATGAAAAAATAATAAAGAGAGAAATGAAAAATAAATTAAAATCTACTCCCAAGTGTTCTTTTAACATATTTTTCTTTTACAATTAATATCAGTTATGGATGCTAATTTAATTAATATCTATTTATAACCATTAATCTTTTATTATTGTAGGTACCCACATATAATACTCATAAAAATCTTAGAAAAGCAACTTTCTTCGTGTTCTTCAATATAGTGAAGTATTGCATGGTGGTATATGCATATAAAAGTATATCTTTCTTGATATAATTATAATGTATTTTAATTAAATATATATTGATATAAAATATCTCATATATAAATTGCCGATTTTTTTTTTGTGCCAAACTGAGAAATATTTGTGCAGAAGTAGGATTTTTGGGTTGTTTTACCTCTGAGCGGCACTTTTTTGCACACCATGGGCTAAATGGCCAGGTCACAAGGACCCTGAAGGCTCAGAGAAGGTTGGGGGAGGGGACCCACTGGAACAGCTGTTGGGAGACAGATGGTAGCCTCCCGTCAAGGCCATCCAGCTTGTTCTTTAACGTGCATAGGGTATGATTCTCCAGCACACGGGGCCATGGCTTAACGTCCCATCCGACGGACGGCGGCCTTTCCAAGCCCATCAGTGTCCCCTACTGACCATGGGCAGGGCGGGGAATTTTGTGGAGATAAATCTCAATGCTGACCCAGCTGGGACTCGAACCTGGGAACTACAGATTACGAGCCTGGCGCGCTACCGACTGAGCCACCCCCGCCCCGCAGAAGTAGGATACAGATAATTATTGCTAATGAAATTCTAAATTTAAAACATGATGAAAACTGAAGATTTTTGTTACGTTTGTAACTTTTGTATTCAACATCACTAAAGTTTGACATATTTGAATGTTATATGCTACTGAAAAGTAGTTAAATATATTTTTCTTTAATGTTTGAGCTATACATTAAGTTACATATGTTGGTATCTTTGCTTATATTGTATACATATCACCTTAATAGTTTCCTATTCATAAATAAGGTTATTGCAGTATGGATTCTTTCTATAATTTCATTTTTCTTATGTTTCTAAGTCCACACAAGGAACAGAGGCCAATAACACCATACTGGTGTCAGAATGCCTCTAAAGAGGTTAACAAACTAAACATCTTGTAACTTAGTAGTGACCAACAGACAATGAATTTTCATGCAGATTTAATCATTTGGAGAAAAAGAACTTTGAATTTAGTAATAATGAAATTGTTTCATTGTAGAATATTCAAAAATTGCTATTTGCACATTTATCGCATATAACTTGCTTTCCAGTTTTTCATTGCTTATGTTGTTCAAAATACATCTTTTTCTTTGTAATCCTGGACTAAAATGCCGTGAGTTGCATTCAAGAATTTACCTCTATTACAAATAACTAGCATATCACTATCCACTAATGAACTGCAACAGCCATTTCCAATATAAAAACACTAAATTCTCTGAAATGAATTGTTTGACGGAAAATAAAACTATCAAGGGCTGTCAGTAGCAAATAAAAGTACCTAGAATGAGATTATATGGAAATTCAAAACTTTACAAAGATACTTGTTTCAAAGTGGTCTTCGACAGTGAAAAATGTACCTTTCAATTTAATTTTTGACAAATGTCTAATTTTTCTTGAAGAAATATCAAAATATATTTATGGCTGTATTGGTATAAAAATTTAACTGGCTGCAGGAGTTCTCCAGTTGGTTGAAGGTCAGATAACTGGGTTTTTACTGCATAAGAATTCTGTAGGGATGTTGTTAAGAAATGTGCTAAAAGAAAGTTTGCTTTAACTAAATTTTACTATATTGCTTTTCCAACTCTTATTTAATATTTTAAAATAAGCATCTTAGCTCATTACTTTAATTTTTATAGCCCACTGTACAGAAAAACAGTGTTGGCTCAAGTATAAAAAACATTATTTTATTACTCTTTCTTAGCACTGAAGTTTCAGAATTTGCTTTATTGGACTTATATGGCATGAAAGTATTAGAATCTAAAAATATAAATAAGGATTATTATTCTTCTCTGTATACAGATAGCAGTAGTTGTGCATACTACAAGGGGAATGTTATTTCATTAGATTCAGTAATAAATTATCACGGAAAAGTCCTGTAAAAAACAGGTTGCCCAACTCCTGATAATAGATGACACCACTGGTGAGTCAAACATAAAAGCTTATATGTCACCTAGTTGAAGAGTTTCAGCTCCTTGGTGATCTAGCGGTTAAAATATTCGGCTTGCTTCTGGGAGACATGGGTTCGAATCCCAGACAGGATAACCAATATTTTTCAATTCATTTTTTTAAGTATCTCATTAGATAGCACACCAACAAATTTTAAAGCAACTATTTTCTAACTCTGCTTCTTGTATAATTATGCTGAAGACCAAGTGTCTGAGCTCATCATTATGTCACGGAAAAATTTTATTGTGGACTGTAACAAAAGCAAGTAATCATGCAACCAGAGAGCAAAGTTGGGTTGTTTTACCTCTGAGCGGCACTTTTTTGCACACCATGGGCTAAATGGCCAGGTCACATGGACCCCGAAGGCTCAAAGAAGGTTGGGGGAGGGGACCCATTGGAACAGCTGTTGGGAGACAGATGGTAGCCTCCCACCAAGGCCATCCAGTGTGTTCTTTAACATGCACAGGGTATGGCTCTCCCACACATGGGGCCACGGCTTAACGTCCCATCCGATGGACGGCAGTCTTTCCAAGCCCATCGGTGTCCCCTACTGACCATGGGCAGGGCGGGGAATTTTGCGGAGATAAATCTCAAAGCTGACCCAGCTGGGACTCGAACCTCGGAACTACAGATTACGAGCCTGGCACGCTACCGATTGAGCCACCCCCGCCCCCAGAGAGCAAAGAGAAATTAAGAAACTATTAAGGAAATCAAAAACTACCATTCTGGAACAGCAAAGCACTTCCAAGAAAATTCGACTGGAATACATAGGGTGAAATTAATTTTGCAGGGCAGATAGCTATCACTGCTATTTATTTTAATGAAATGCAGAAAAATGAAACATTCTTGTTGTTTACCACTAAAGAAAACTTCAATTTGCGAAAAAAAAAAATAAAGTTCTATCACTAGCGAGTAGAAAACAAACAAATTATTTCAGAAAACTGAGAGCATACAACAAATAAATAGTAATATTTGGTAGTTAGGTATGTAGTGGATGAGACAGTTATCTCTGAGCATACTTTTAGTTACAATGGGGTAAATGGCATGGTTACAAACATTTCAAGGGTTCAGTGCTAAATACAAGAAGGGGATCCCTTGAACAGTTGTTAGGATACAGATGGAAGCCTCTCGTTAAGGTCACAATTGTGCTGCTTAAATGTGAACAGGAAATAATTCTCTTGCACATAAAACCAAGATTTATCCCATCTGATGGATGGCTGTCTTTCCAAATCCAGCCCTGCCCTCCATGGTCTCCAAAACCACTGAGGCTGGTGTTAATATAGAAGATTTCAACACATACATAGTGGGGACACAAACCTGGGAGCACCAGTTATGAGCCTGGCATGCTACCAACTCAGTTAACTCTCACTCCAAAATATAAGACTTTGGGTTGGGTTGTTTTACCTCTGAGCGGCACTTTTTTGCACACCATGGGCTAAATGGCCAGGTCACATGGACCCCGAAGGCTCAGAGAAGGTTGGGGGAGGGGACCCACTGGAAGAGCTGTTGGGAGACAGATGGTAGCCTCCTGTCAAGGCAATCCAGCGTGTACTTTAACGTGCACAGAGTTTGGCTCTCCCTCACACGGGGCCATGGCTTAACGTCCCATCTGATGGACGGCGGCCTTTCCAAGCCCATCGGTGTCCCCTACTGACCATGGGCAGGGCGGGGGATTTTGCAGAGATAAATCTCAACGTTGACCCAGCTGGGACTCGAACCTGGGAACTACAGATTACGAGCCTGGTGCGCTACCGACTGAGCCACCCAAAACATAAGGCTCATCCAATATTTACAGAAAAGAGGTTTCACTGAAGAAAGTGATGTGATTTCAAAATCATTTTCACTGCTTTTTCCTCTGGTTTCTTGACTTGAAAATATCAAATTAAGAAATTCATATGGTAGTATTAGTTGACTGAATGCTCAAGCAATATATTAAACTCTGGTGAAAGTAGGATCAAGACATTGGTATCATTAACTGGTGTTTAGTATGCACATTTTGCTTCTTGACAAGCATACAAGCTTCAGAACATCTCTTGGCCATTGCAATCACCATCTATTGGGCAGTTGCATTGTTTTACATCTGAGTGACACTTTTTTACACAATGGATAAATGGGCAGGTCACAAGGACCCCAAGAAGGTTTCAGAACACTGCTGTTAGGCGACAGATAGTAGCCTCTTGTCAATGCCATCTAGAGTGTTCTTTAACATGCATGGGATAAGGGTTGGGTTATTTTACCCCTGAGTGGCATTTTTTGCACACAATGGGTTAAATGGCCAGGTCACAAGGGCCCTGAGAATGTTGGGGGAATGACATCCACTGAATAGCTGTTAGGAGACATGGTAGTCTACAATCAAGCCATCCAGCAAGTTTAACATGCACAGGGCATGTCTCTCCCATACACACACATAGGATCATGGTTTTATATCCCATCTGATGGATGACAGCATTTCCAAGCCCATAGCCCATCAGTGTTCCCTACTGACTGAGGGCAGAGTGGGGATTTGAACACTGACCCAGGTGCAACTCAAGCCTGAGAACTACAGATTACAAGCCTGGAACCAACTGAGCACCCCCTCACTCCCAAGGGATGACACTCCTGGACATGGAACCACAGTTTAAATCCCATCCAACAGATGGCAGACTTTATAAGTCCAATGATGTCCCTTTTCTCACAGAGGGCATGAGAGATGTTAGCAGAGATAAATCTCAACATAGTTACAGTTGGGACTCAAACTTGGGAACTGAAGATTAAGAACCTGGTGCACTACTGACTTAGACATCCCATGCCACTAGTGGAGAGTAAAATGGGTGTTATAAAAAATGCTTTGTGATTACATTGCAATCGATGCTGTTGGAGGGTGGGAAGGTTTACATTGGTTTGAGTTGTTTTACTTCTGAGTGGCACTTTTTTTGCACACAATGGGCTAAATGGCCAGGTCACAAGGGCTCAGAGAAGGTTGGGGGAGGGAACCCACTGGAACAGCTGTTGTGAGACAGATGGTAGCCTCCTGTCAAGGCCATCCAACATTTTCTTTAATGTGCAAAGGGTATGGCTCTCCATGGCTTAACATCCCATCCAATGGATGACAGCCTTTCCAAGCCCATCAGAGTACCCTACTGACCATGGGAAGAGCAGGGAGTTTTGCAGAGATAAATCTCAATGCTGGCCCAGCTGGGACTCGAACCTGGGAAATGCAGATTATGAGTCTGGCATGCTACTGACTGAGACATGAGGTAATATAAAGCAGTGGTTAATATATACACATAGTCGTATCAGAATAATATGACCACCTACCTAAAAATGGAAATAACCACCCTTGGGCCAGATGACATCAGTGAGATGCGTGGCATGGACGTAATGAGGACCTGAAAGGTTGCCAAAGTGTCCATTCAGACTCTAGCAGAGCGCGGAGGTTCCGGAGATACATGGTTGTGGGTCTGCATGCCAAACCTGTCAATCCAAATGGTCCCACAAGTGCTCTATGGGATTTAGATCAGGCGATTTCATTGGCCAAGGGAGCCATTTCATTTACCAGTCGACGGAGGTGACGTTCTCCTCTGGGGTCAATGGCCTTTGGGGCTCCACAGTTATGATGTCTGGAGGTACTCAGTGTGCCAGTGATCCATTCTTGGTACACCCTTACTACAGCACCTCGTGAACAGGCCACGAAGCCTGCTGTTTCTGAGATGCTTCCATCCTTGGCTTACCAGTAGACGGAGGTGACGTTCTCCTCTGGGGTCAATGGCCTTTGGGGCTCCCAAAGTTATGATGTCTGGAGGTACTCGGTGTGTCAGTGATCCATTCTTGGTACACCCTTACTACAGCACCTCGTGAACAGGCCACGAAGTCTGCTGTTTCCGAGATGTTTCCATCCTTGGCGTGGTAGCCAATGATCATTCTTTTTTGTACGTCCATCAAATCAATATCTCTGCCCATTGAGCTCACGTAACACACTATGGATCATCTGTCCTGGCTGGCCACTTATATCCCTGTGTGGTCGACCTTGTCATGTGCACTCTGTGATAAGCTTCGGAGGGTACACTGTAATTCTATGGGTGGTCATATTACTCTGAGACGACTGTCTATATATAAACCAATTGTTGGGCAACAATAGGTAATATATAAACTTTGCAGAATTCCTGCCAGACTCAAGATTGTTATTACATTGTGACAAGCATTTTGATAACTGAAGATTTCTATTATTATTGTACATTTAAGTTAAATCTGTGACAGAAATACTTTGCATAACTATAGGTACATGTCAATGTAGATCTTAAATCAAAGAAATGCACGACTTACATGAAATAAATTCACTATTAAATGCAAATCATAGTAAGCTATTTAAGAATTTCATTTGCCACCTGGTAATAAAAAAAAATTTACAGTTACAAATATTCTTCTTCTTTTATATAAAATAATCAAAATACATAACTACAAGTAGATATGCTACCCATAAAAATTTTTAAGCATTTATGTAACTTACTAACCTGCTGCTCTGGTTGAACACTGTAAAATTTAACTTCAGAAGTTTCTGGATAATTCATAGAATTCTGTGGTAGCTGTTGTGGACTTCTGTTGTAATAGGAAACCAAGAGTTAATTTGGTAAAGAGAAATTTGGGTATTGAATATAAATGTTTTAAAACAAGAAATTAAAATAAAATTTTGCTATAGTGTCCATAAAGTTTGGGGAGAGAAAAATTGAAAAAAATACATATAAGAACTATTGAAATTGATAAACAATACATACAAGAACTATTGCAATTGATAAACAATACATATAAGAACTATTGCAATTGATAAATAATACATATAAAAACTATTGAAACATAAATACATATAAGAACTATTGAAACTGATAAACAATACATATAAAAACTATTGAAAGAAAAATACATATAAGAACTATTGAAAGATAAATACATATAAGAATTATTGAAATTGATAAATAATACATATAAAAACTATTGAAACAAACACATATAAGAACTATTGAAATTGATAAATAACACATATAAAAACTATTGAAACAAACACATGTAAGAACTATTGAAATTGATAAACAATACATATATATTTATGTTTCAATAGTTTTTATACGACTATTGTGTTGGTGATGGCAGTCCATGAATTAAATGATCAAGTTATGCATTTATTCTTATTGAAAATTTTTGTTTCCAATATTATCAAACCTTTCCTTACTCATCTCTATTAGATGTATTTTACTTATGCCCAAGTTTGTGAATAAAATTATGCAAAGGATAGTTAATATCAAAATGTAGACAGCTGTTAAAAATATTGAAATATGATCAAATGTTACTTCCACATCAAAAATCATTGGTTCATATTTCTGTCTTAATTGCCAAGCTTTCATTGTTGTGATTCTTTTGATTCATGAATAGAAATAATCACACCAAGCAAATTGTCTCAGGGTATAACATTAACCAAATAAAATGCCAAACATTAAAAAAGGAAACTATATAACTACAATTTTTATCAATGTTTTTCCAAATAGGTATGAATTTCTGATGTAAATGTAACAGAATTGTGATTAAAGACAAAACTCCTCAAGCAACTGCTTGCCATACAACTGAGAGAAGCTGTCAGTACAAATATACCATAGAGAAGATTTGCAATGAAGACAAGATCCCAACAGAAGAACAACACAAGAAAACAAACATCCATACTTTTCCCAGAGCTCAAAACAGGATCCTTTTGATCAATATACAAGCATGCTAATCATTAAGCATGTTAATCAATTAATGTTTTTGCTCAACTGCATGTGCAATGTCATTAAATTATATTATTAATTATTTCCAAAGCTACTGAAAACAATTGCAACTGTTTTAGTTAATGTAAAAGTATAATGGTTTTAGTTCTGCATCTGTTTTCAAACAGATCTTACTCACCTGTGTTAAGAGAAATCCTAGAAAAAGATGTTTTATATTAAAAAAAGAGGTGTGCATTCAGTGATCAAGAAAACTACATTCAATCAGCTTTTAAAAGATCCTCATTACTGAACAAAGAATGCATGCTTATTTAACACAAACAGGCCATAACAAATAAGAACTTTATGCAATTACTTAAGTCAATGCCCACAGTCAGTATCTGAGAAGTTCTTGGTTCATCAGTTTGAGTCCTAGAAGCTCCACCTTGGCAATGCATTCTCTACTGAACAGAGCAGCCAATGCCTATATTTGGTACAGAAATAATGTTTGGTGATTTTACGAGATTTTTTCATATTGGCTCATTGCTATAAGAGGAATCAATAGCAGGGTTAAGAATTCAGGCACTAGTTCCCTGGCATGAACCTAGATGGCAGCACCTCCTATATAATAAAAGGATTTTGCAGAAATTGATGATGGAGATCGACTGCTCACTACTTGGAAGATAAATGGATATTTATGATGTGTAGGAAAGAAATAATGAAAACTCAAAATAGGAATGAATTATTGAGGTAATGTCTCTGCTAAAACATTGCAAGCTTTGTATCAATTTTCAAACATCTCCATAAAACTCAGATTGCCACTAAGCTTCTGTATACATT
This sequence comes from Ryuthela nishihirai, assembly GCA_038380435.1. Taxonomy (NCBI): domain Eukaryota; kingdom Metazoa; phylum Arthropoda; class Arachnida; order Araneae; family Heptathelidae; genus Ryuthela; species Ryuthela nishihirai. The sequence goes on from JAWZYU010000006.1 coordinate 107,436,066, forward strand.
TAGCTATTCAGAAACCATTAAAAAAAAATTAGACATATCACGGACAAGAAACTCAGAATTGTGAAGTCATCATACTAATCAGATTTTGTTGGTTGCCTCTGAGCAGCACCTTTTTGCACACAATGGCCAGGCCACAAGTATCCTGAAGGCTCAGAGAAGGTTGGGGAAGGAGACCCACTGGAACAGATGTTGGGAGACAGATGATAGCCTCGTGTCAAGGCCATCCAATGTGTTCCAAAGCGCACAGGGTATGGCTCTCTTACACACAGGGCCAAGACTTAACATTCCATCTGACAGACGGTGGCTTTTCCAAGCCCTCGGTGTCGCCTACTGACCGTGGGCAGGGTGGGGAGTTTTGCAGAGATAAATCTCAATGCTGGACCAGCTGGGACTCAAACCTGGGAACCTGCAGATTACGACTGAGCCACCCCTGCCCCATATTAGTCAGAAGTAGGAAAAAAAAACATCTACACCAGCTGCCTGTCAGAATTGAACACAGAACCTCCTGGTTACATGCCAGTTACTCTACTGGTTTACAAAGGCAATTACTGGGTTCAGTTGTTTTACCTCTGAGTGGCCCTTTTTTTTTTACACAGAATGGGTCAGGTCATAATACCCCATGGGCTCAGAGAGGATTGGGGATAGGGAACCCATCAGATAATTGTTAGGAAATAAATGGTAGCCTCCAGTCAATGCCATCCAGTATGTTCTTTAATGTGCACAGAGTATGGCTCTCCCAAACACAGGGCCATGGCTTAATATCCCATTCGATGGATGGCGGTCTTTCTATACCCATTGGTGTCCTCTACTGACTACTACTGTGAGGGTAGGGTGGGGAATTTTGCAGAGATAAACCTAGTTAGTTGATGGGAGGAGGATGGTGTGGTTTATTTCATGCATGCCTACCCAATTAAAATTATGACATACAGGTAAATCCCATTAAAACGTAATTCCACTTATAATGCGATGGAAGCATGGTTCCCTTTCTTTATCATACGAAACATAATTTTTCACTCAAGAACTACATATTGGATTCCTTGTGTAGTTTTGTGTACATGTGGGCGATATTTTCACTCCAGCGCAAATCCATGATGCTTGTTATCATTTGACATCCAAAAGAATACTGGCAATTGATTCATTCACTTGTAACCTTTTGTTGGCAACACCCATTTGATTTGCGGCTGATGTATGAAGTTTGAATGATGAAAAATGACTTGAATTTTTGCTAACGCGATCCTGCTTATATTGCGATGCAATTCTTTGGACCCCGAGCACCGTATTATAATGGTATTTACCTGTGTTTCAACTGATGATCAGACATACAATGCTGCTATGCTTGTCTGCAGGTTATAACAGAAAAAACAACCATGCCAACCTGATCCAGGACTTGAACCTGGACCCCAATAGTTGAATTCTCACTGCAAAACAAATCCAATACCACTTCACCACTGAAGAAGTTATAGTTTACATTTCAACTTTATTTATATGGATATTAAAATATACAGACTTACATTTCACTGCCTGTATTATGAGTTGGAGAAACTGAAATGAAAAAAAAACAAAAAAACAATTAGCATAACTACAGTTCAATCAATGCTATTCTTCTATAAATTTCTTACAAAGGGAAGTCTTTACATGTAACTTTATTAATATGAATATAGATACATTAAATATACATATAGATACATTTAAACTGGAATTTTTTTAATAATTAAAAATATCTCAAAGTTAACACTATAGAATAGGATATAGCCATTTATAATTATCAGATGTTAGCCATGCATTAATAGTAGAGCATTCTGATAAATCATTCCACCAACCCTTTTCTAAGTCATTAAGCCAACTTTTGCATTAACAAAGTAGATTCTTATCTTCAGTACATTTTAAAATAATTCCTTATTATACTTAAAACATACATTAATAGATCAATATATGACACATTGATTATAATTTACAAATCAACATACCAGATAAATCCATGTTATTATCAAAATAAGCTGCAGAACACTAGCAATATTACCAAAAGAAAAAATTACTGAACCAAACTTTGAGAATAAACCACAAATAAAAATTTCTTTCAAAGCATTTTACACAAGAGGGAAAAAATACATTTATCACATTATGAAGTACTAAAAAATATAATATATTTTCTTTGTAATAACAATATGCATACACAACCCTCAAGCAAATATAGCCTATGGAGGCCCAACCAGACTGTATAATTTAACCCTTCAAACATGTTTATTCTGATCTACAACTGTTACATTAAGAAACTGCAGCTAGTTCTAATATAGTTCAGTTTTGACATTGTCTGCTCATTACATTCTAAGTCTCCCCCTTTTTCCTAGGCCTTCAAGGTGCACTGTTCATAATTCTATTTGCTAAGTCGTAGTTATGCATACAGGCAATATAGGCAAACTAATGCAGTCTTTCTCTCTGCAAAATTGTTGCTGACTCCTTATTCTAACTCATTATTATGCACAAAGTCAAATCACCTAATGGCCAAGATACTGCATAAGCATCTAGTATGATCTCACAATTCAGTATGAAGACAATGAGTTTAAACGAAGACTTCATGAGAATGCACGTAACCTGCAGTATGTGATATTACTATTTTTTAAAAGTCTAACAAATTTAAGCATCAATAGTGAAGTTTAAAGAAACTGAATAAGAAGACAGTAATATTACTCACCCTAAAAGAACATTAAAGCATTTTAAACATGATGCCATTAACTGAGTTAGGTTGTTTTACCTCTGAGCGGCACTTTTTTGCACACCATGGGCTAAATGGCCAGGTCACATACCCTGAAGGCTCAGAGAAGGCTGGGGGAGGGGACCCACTGGAACAGCTGTTGGGAGACAGATGGTAGCCTCCTGTCAAGGCCATCCAGCATGTTCTTTAATGTGCACAGGGTATGGCTCTCCCACACACGGAGCCACGGCTTAATGTCCCATCCGACGGACGGCGGCCTTTCCAAGCCCATCGGTGTCCCCTACTGACCGTGGGCAGGGCGGGGAATTTTTGCGGAGATAAATCTCAACGCTGACCCAGCTGGGACTCGAACCTGGGAACTACAGATTACGAGCCTGGCGCGCTACCGACTGAGCCACCCCCGCCCCGCCATTAACTGAAATGGCCTGCAAGGGCCCCAATGCAAATGTCAGTTTTGACTTCAGGTCCAACTGAAAATAGAGGACTGAACAGTTCAGGGGAAAGGCCAATTATCCCACACATTCATTTTTTCACAGATTCAGTTTCTTTAATGATTCTAAGCATGGCAAGCCTTGATGAATCACTGTTATGCTGGCATAGTTTGTGCAATCGAATAAAATAAGAAATAAAAACACAAGTGGGCCAAGAAATGTAATTCTTAATTTAAATTTGTGAGAAATTGAAATTTTACATATTAAAATCACTTATACATTTCTAGTGGGCAGGTGAACAGTTAATCAATGAAATATCTATTACAACACAAGAGAATAAACTTCATGATAAAATAGCTTTGTATAAAACTCTCAAATGCACTCTGATCATAAACTGTATTACTTGAAATCTTACTCTTGCCTGACTGTTATGAACTCTAGCCTGTTTTTCACTGTAATACCATCTACATAACCATAAGAACACAATCACTTTAGTAATAATGGGATGCTTTCAAAGAGAATGCAGTTTATATTTTTGCAACTTTAATATCCACTAATAACAGTAACTTTAATTAATGGATGAATCAGAAAATGCAAATCATAACATAGTATTAGTATCAATAAAACAAAAACGAATGTTTTATTTCTTAAAACAAAAAGAAGGCCAACGTCTGCAAACAAACAGATAAAAGAGTGAAAATAACAACAATTTTTAATAAAACTAGCTATAACAAATAGCCACATTTTATAAGGCTCTGAGTGTGCATCTTGCTGTCTGCATTTGATGGTGTTAAATTGTAGCGCTTCAAAGATTAATAACTTTTTAAGTTTCGGACCTTTTATCTGATCCAATATTTATTCAAACTCCAGATAACTCGGGTGCCAGGCAATCATAACTTGACAATTCAAGTCGAAATTAGGGTTCTAATATTATACCAGCATGCGTTACTTAGCGAGTAAGAATTAAAAAAAATGATTGTCAAGCTAAATTTTAAATACAATCAAAAATTATGAACTAATGTTGCTCAAGAGAAAAAATAGCAAAGATTCAAAAGTTTCTATAACAAACAAAATTTATTTCCAAAATTTTAACTCACCAACATCAAATGAAAATGTCGACTACATCTCTACTCATCACACCAACTAACTTCTACTACTAACTTCCTCTACTACACTTACTTCTTCTGTCTAACTTCCAACTATTTCTCTTCTAACTAACTCAGTGACCTAATGTCACTGTTATATCATGTGTCGTACAAAGGCCGACATGTGTCATGTTGCACGCTGGGAAAGACATTTACATAAACTGATGAGCACGCAAGCTATGACGTAAGATAGGGTGTGTCCTTGTATACGCGCGCTTTAGCGGTTAACAGTCAAAAGGTTGTAGTTGCACATGCACAACTCCTACAGCTCGGAAGGAGGTTGGAACAGTCCACTAAAAAGGAAATAAAAATCCCCAAACTCATAAATACAGGGTGATTCAAAACTTATCGTTCAAATTTCATGGGGAGGTAGGGAATACGTCAGGAAACTGATTTCAAATAGGAAAGTATGTCCGCAAATGTACGCATGCGTATGTAGAGGGCGCTGTGTGTACCCAACCAGTGTACAGCTCGCCCGACCACTCCCGCTGTCATCAGTGTACGAGCTGACTTACTAGTGATAAGATGAATCGTTTTACGCATCAAGAGCTAGCGGATATGCATCTCGCATATGGGGCAGCTGGCGAAAGCGGCCGCCGAGCTAGGCAAGTTTCCGAAGACCGATACCCCAACAGAAGAATACCGCAGCATCAAATGTTTTCATGTGTGCATCGCAATCTGCGCGAACGTGGTTCCTGTGTCCGTGTAAATGGTCGCAATTTTGAGCACCTACTGTGAACCTGTACTTTACCTTGTTGGAATAAAAGTCACATTTGCTACCACTTAACTGTACTGTTTCCTTGTGTTCACTTTACTTGTCCATTTTGTTCATGTAGATGACGTTTGCGGACATACTTTCCTATGTGAAATCGGTTTCCTGACGTATTCCCCCCCCCCCCACGAAATTTGAACGATAAGTTTTGAATCACCCTGTATAATGTAAATAAAGCAAAACTGGTTAAGGTAAAGTAAAAGTGAATGGGTGGATCATCACAAAATGAAATTACAATTTATTTCACAAATTTTTAGCAGATTTTGGGGACATCAGAACTTTTTAGAAAATTATCTGCTTGGTCTCAAATTATCTGTATAGAGTTCCAGGCTCCCCTTGGGAAATAGCATATTGCATTTGAAAATGAAGTCTCTTAATTTTAGTATTTTTTTTTAACATTCTCCCATCTACAGATATAATAGAACCTGAGTTCAATTTTAAGACTGCCAAATGAAATATGTATTAACATTCTGCCAAAACTTCTGTAGGCAATGTGCTAATTAAATACACAATTTACAATTAAAACTTTTTGAATGGATAAATCATGATTAACTTATTAATTTCTATTTTCATTTACCTTGCTTATGCTGTCATACATACTGGATGACAACCCAAGGGAATAATCTGATTGATTAGAAACAATAATAATTGTAGCATCATATTTTAGGTGTGTATACATCATCTGTACTAATGCGAGAAACCTTAGATTCCATTACTTTAATCTGCTCTTTTTGAAAAGAGCTCTGCACATTTATTTTTTCGGGTGACGCTTCCTGGTTTGCAGTAGGATCCACTCTCTTCAACTTTGCAACCAGTATGTCATAAGATTCATGTTTTTATTTATTCTGTTATGATAATATTTATTTACATGGACTTATTCTCATGTAAGAGTTAAATAAATTCCAAATGAAATCTTTCGCACACTGAGTTACATTCACCAAAGCATGAGCCAACGAATGTAGGCAACAGCACACAAGACAGATGTTTGCATTATGAAAACTTGAGTGAACTGAGGATCACCCTTCGGATGGCACCACAAATGTCAAATGACATTTCAGATTGCCTGTTCAGTAGATCTTTTGCCATTCCAAAAGTTTTTTCAGTCTGGTATTTTGGCCTGAACAGTCCATTCAGGCATCCACACACACGTAAGCTGAATCAGATCAACCGTGGACTGTTCAGTTAGACCTGAAGGCCAAACTGAACATCTGTGCAGGCCTTTAGTCAACATGTTTGGCACCTTCCACAAACACTTCATTAGGAACACATCTCTGAATGGGGGCGGGGGTGGTTCAGTCGGTAGCGCGCCAGGCTCGTAATCTGTAGTTCCCAGGTTCGAGTCCCAGCTGGGTCAGCGTTGAGATTTATCTCCGCAAATATTTCCCCGCCCTGCCCCCGGTCAGTAGGGGACACCGATGGGCTTGAAAAGGCTGCCGTCCGTCGGATGGGACGTTAAGCCGTGTGCGGGAGAGCCATACCCTGTGCACGTTAAAGAACACGCTGGATGGTCTTGACGGGAGGCTACCATCTGTCTCCCAACAGCTGTTCCAGTGGGTCTCCTCCCCCAGCCTTCTCTGAGCCTTCGGGGTCCTTGTGGCCTGGCCATTAAGCCCATGGTGTGCAAAAAAGTGCTGCTCAGAGGTAAAACAATCCAATCCATCTCTGAATGGATAGTTAAATAAATCATAAGTGCAGGTGTGCATCTAATTTATGTACATAAAGCAGATTTAGAGCTTAAAGTATAAATGTGTATTGTGTTAATAAAAGTTTCCAAGACAAGAAGATTAGGTGGGTGAGGAATTAAATCAGCGTTATATATGTTGTTTGTACTGATATATACAAGAAAATTTTCCATAAATGAAGTGAAAGTTTTATCATTGATAAAATGATAATTCTTACTTTGATAAAACTAAAATTGAGATTATGATACACACTCCACTGAGTTAAAGCTGTTTTCTCTCAATACATTCTTTAATTGCACTTTAAAGTGTCCATATTCTTAGTTTTCTCTCATAGTTGGTTGGAATTATAATCATTCTTTGTATTTATAATACTTTCAATATTCAAACAGGACTTTTCCAAGTGGTAAGATAAGGAGTATAAATATAATGAAATTATATCAGTTATTACATATTAATCATAAAATAGCTAAACCTTTTTTTTCCCAGTTTAGGCACTATTTAATAGTAGAAGTTAACAATTTTTTATGAGATTTTCCAAGTAAAGGTATGTATTGAAATCGGAACAGATTGTGCTAGAGGTGCATCTTGAACATGTGAAATATTTTTCAGCACTGGATTGTGTCGTCTCTGAGCAGCACTTTTTTGCACAGAATGGACTAATTGGCCAGGTCACAAGGACCCCAAGGGCTTAGAGAAGGTTGGTGGAAGGGACCCAGTGAACAGTTGTTAGGAGACAGATGGTAGCCTCTCCTGCACATGGGGCCATGGCTTAATATCCCATCCAACAGATATTGGCTGCCTTTCCAAGCCCATTGGTGAACCCATTCTGAGGGCAGGGTTGTGTGTCTGTGTGTGTGGGAGGGGGGGGGGGTTAGTGGAGATAAATCTCAGCCCTGGCCCAGATGAAACTAAAACCTAGGAACTGCAGATTACGAGTGGCACATTACCATGTGAGCCACTCCTGCCCCATTTTTTCAAAGTAATCAACATACAACATATATTAATTAATCAAATATATTTGATATATGTTCTTCTATACATGAAGGAAATTATCTGAAAATTTTCCTTAATATTTTTTTAGAATCTAGTTGAGAGAGACATGAGAAGTATAACAAAAAGTCCATTAAGTAACAAATGAACTGGTGGGTGCAAAAACAATCTAACTTTATTTTTGCCTGTAGTAGAATTAATTGCTGTCATCTATTAACCCTTTAATGCCAATAACAGCTGAAACTGGAAATGGACTAGTCTGGATAGTGCTATTCCATTGTCTTTATTACCTTATACCCCTTTTTGGGTTATTTTGGCATTAAAGGTTTAATAAGACCACAAATTTTGTATCTAAACACTTAGAACAACCTTAGGAATATCTATTTCAATTTTATATACCATGAAAAAACAAAAAATTCCTGCATAGTACTACACAACTAAATGCTTTAAAATATACATTGAAATATCCCATGCTTTCCCACATTTTAATTAAGATCAATAAAAAATTTAACTACTTTACAGCCTCAAATATTTTACTATGTTGATTATAATAATTGTAATAACAAATGAGTAACTATAACAGGAGAATGGTGTCAACCATAAAACTTAAACTTTAAAATTTGAAAATTAACAAAATGATATAAACTAAAAATGAAAGACGAAAGTATAAAAGTAAAAATATGATTACAAGTAAATCTGAAATGGAATATATTTTACCTTCACAACATATTCACTGTTAATTGAGCAATCTACACTTTTAGCATTTTTTTTCCTCACCAATTTTAAGATATAAAATAATATAAAACTTTAAAATATTTATTTACCTTTAGGGTATCTTCCTCTCTGAAGCATTCGTTTACTCATTTTACTGACCTGAAAAAAATATATAGGAATATAAAATAAAGTTTAAACTTCTCTGAACTGTAATGCCTAATACTCAATAATTAAAAAAGACCTTCTTGCTCAGAAATTAATTAAAAATAACTTAAAATTCTGTCATTGAGCAATAAAATTTTAAAGTTTATCCTTCAAACTATTTGAAGGTTGAAAGTTTTTAGGAGAAAACTCAGAAGCTTTTTGGAACAATGACAGCACTCTGTATTCAGTGAGTGACACTATGTATTTCTTTCAGTGAAGTGACTTCAGTCTTCATCTTCACTGAATATGGAGCGCTGTCATTGCTCCGAAAAACTTCCGAGTTTTCACCTAAAAACTTTCAACCTGCAAATAGTTTGACAGATAAACTTTAAAATTTTATTGCTCAATGACAGAAAATTTTAAATTTTTAATGCCTAATACTTCATTACACACAAGAAAAAAAAAGTGTTCAATTTATGTTAATAACCAAAATGGACAATAAGTTATTCTGAACTTTAAAACTTAAAAGCAGAGCTGGTGCAAAACAGAAATAATAAAGGGCTCATAACCTGCAGTTCCTGTGTTCGAGTTCCATTGTGCAAACATTGAGATTTATCTCCACTAAACCCTCACCTTGCCCTTGATTAGTGAGGTTGCCTATGGGTTTAGGAAGGCCACTATGTCAGATGGGATGTAAGGCTATGGCCCCATGCATGCGAGAGCCATACCCTATACACTTATAAGAACATACTTTATGGCACTGACATGAGGCTACCGTCTGTCTCCTAACAGATGTCTAGTAGGTACCCATCCCCCACCTTCTCAGAGCCCTCGGGTACTTATGACCTGGCCATTTAGCTCACTGTATGCAAAAAAATGCTGCTCAGAGGTAAAACAACCCAACCCAATCCTTCATTTAGCAGCACAAGTTTTTCGTTAGATTAGTGAGATAGACAGCATATTTGCAATTAAACTTGCATTCCAGGTGTTAGCAGCTTTGCCGAGTGATTTACGAAAATTCAATTTTTAACAATTTATGTAATATTTTTGTGGATTTTGTGTCGCAGATGATGGTGTATGTGAGAAAAAGGGATAATAATAGACTGATTATGTTCATGAAAAAATGTACTAAAATGGATTACATAGAAGGAAAGATTCTAATGATAAGAATAATGACATCCCATTAATACCCTGTAGCAACCACAGGGTATTAGTGGGAAATTTTCCTCTTTATGTGCAATGTTTACAATTTTGTAGTACTGACTTTATTATCAAATATTGATGTGAAAGTTTTACCACAATCATATTAGTTGTTAGATTACCATTATCAAACTATATAGGAAACCAAATTTTTAACTTTTTTATTTTATGTACTGATGTTGGGGTACAATGAAAAAGCTGGATCATTTTAAAAATTTAAAAGAACAATTTATCATCATTTGCATGCTAATTTTTCTTTATACTACTAGTTTTAATTCTATGCAATTTAGAAAATAATTAAATATGCATAGAATTTCCCATTGTAGATTCTGTAGCAAGTATGGAATGCACATTTTTAAAAAGAATAGAATTCATTTTCTGAGGGGTGGGATTGGCTCAGTCAGTAGATGTGCCAGGATCATAATCTGCAGTTCCTAGGTTCGAGTCCCAGCTGGGACAGCATTGATATTTATCTGTGCAAAACTTCCCGCCTTGCCCTTGGTCAGTAAGGGACACTGATGGTTTTGAAAAGGCCACTGTCCAATGAATGGAATGTTAAGCTACGACCTCATGTGTGGGATAGCCATACACTGTGTACATTAAGGAACACCATCTAATGTGTTCCTTAACAGAACACATTAAATGGTCTTGACGGAAGACTACAGTCTGTCTCCCAATGGCTATCCAGTGGGTTCCTTCTCTGAGCCCTCAGAATACTTGTGACACATCCATTTAGCCCACTGTGCACTCCCAGCTGGGTCAGTGTTGAGATTTATCTCTGCAAAACCTCCCGCCCTGCCCACAGTCAGTAGAGGACACCAACGGGCTTGGAAAGACTGCCGTCCATTGGATGGGACATTAAGTCGTGGCCCCATGTGTGGGAAAACCATACCCTGTGCACATGAAAGAACACACTGGATGACCTTGATGGGAGGCTACCATTTGTCTCCCAACAGCCATTCCAGTGGGTCCCCTACCCCAATCTTCTCTGAGCCTTTGGAGTCCTTTTGACCTGGACATTTAACCCATTGTGTGCAAAAAAGTGCCACTCTGAGGTAAAACAAGCAACCAACCCACTGTGCACAAAATTTGCCACTCAGAAGTAAAACAACCCAGTGTTGACCAACCCATTTTCTGGCTTTATCACCTTTAGTGGTAAAATTTCAAAACTAATAGGTGATTCAGAAAATGAGAATATTTCATTAGTACCTATCCACCTTAAATGAATTTTTAATTTCTCTTTACTCATTGCATTGAAATCACAACTCACACTCAAGCTGCATAACGGCATCCATATTTGATAACAATGCATTGTGGTATTTTTTACAAATTTGAAATAATATATTTTGGATACTCTTTAACAAGAGGCAATAAAAACAAAGTTTGTTTTAAAATCACAAATGGCTGAAATTTAGATAAATGAATCTTGCACACTTGGCTTGCATATTGTGCACTACATTTCAACACACAAAGGTTGTGTTGCTATTGTATGTGAAATGGAAGCCTGCACTGAGCACTCGCCTGTGCACTTTAAGCAACATGTATTGACTGAATTTTTAATTGCAGAGTCTCCAATTGAAATTCACTGCTGAATGCAGGTTGTTTATGGTGATGACTGTGTTGACATAAGCACTGTTCATTGCTGGGCAAAAAATGTAAAGATGGTAAACCAGGAAGATCTATTTTGTGATAAACAATAAAGTGGACAACATGTGACAGAAACTGAGTTTCACATGAAAAAGATTGATGAATTAAGGACAACTGACGAATGACTCAAAGGAAAATTGCTGTCAAGCTTGGCTTTTCACAAGAATGTGAGGGTTACATTATCCATGTTCTTCAACATTGGAAGGTTTGTGCAAGATGGGTTCCTCACATGCTGATAGCAGAGATAAAAGCTTCAAAAGTTCAAAATTGCCAGCAACTTTTGGCACACTATGAGAAAAATGGTGAGGAATTTCTTCACAACATCATGACAGCTGATGAAACATGGATGCAACATTATAAACACAAAACTAAATGTCAGTCCATGGAATATCATCACAAAGGTTCACTTGTCAAAAAAATTTTCAAAATCCAAGCTTCAGCAGGAAAATTCATAACTACAGTTTTTTGAGATGCAGATGGCTATTCACATGGATTTCCTTGAATCTGGGATGACAATCAAATTTGAGTACTACATTTCAACACTCAAAACTTTGAAACAATGACTAAGAGTTCGGAAGCCCAAGAACATTTTGCTGTAACAGAATGCTAAGCTTCATACCTCATGAACCACCATGGAGGCGATTGAGAAATTGGATCTCACCATCTTACCACATCTGCCATACAGTCCAGACTAAATGCCATGAGATTTCCACCTTTTTCCAAAAACTGAAGGAAAATCTTTGTGGATATCTGTATGATTCAAAGAGGTAGAAAGGACTATCAGGACACGAAGAAACAAAGTGTGGAATTCTTTCATGAGGAGTTGGGTTGTTTTACCTCTGAGCGACACTTTTTTGCACACACATGGCCAGGTCACAAGGATCCTGAAGGCTCAGAGAAGGTTGGGGGAAGAGACCCACTGGAACAGCTGTTTGGAGACATAGTAGCCTCTCATCAAGGCCATCCAATGTGCTCTTTAATGTGCACAGGATATGGCTCTCTCATACATGGGGCAATGATTTAATATTCCATCCAACGGACAGCAGACTTTTCAAGACCATTAATGTTCCCTATTGGCCGTGGGAGGGGAGTTTTGCACAGATATATCTCAATCTGACCCATGTGGGACTTGAACTTGGGAACTGCAAATTACAAGCCTGGCATGCTACCAACTTGGCCACCCCCACCCCCTACAGGTAATAAAAGAGCTCATTTCAAGAATTATTATGGAGGCATTACATTTCATTCAAACTACATATAATGCTTTGTTTAATACAATTATATAATATTCATGTTTATTAATTAGTTCTGATGTTTAATTACAAAAATAAAAATTTATTTTTTACTTTTTTCTTTCAAACTATATTTTTACAATTGTGGAACATAAATGGAAAACAATTAAAAGTCAAACACAAAATTCTATAAAAACAAAAACCTGTTGAATTTGTTGACAACTTTCAGCATTTGCACTATCTCATGGCACCTATGGAACTAATGCAGATTTTTGAAGCACTTACAATGATCGCTATATTATTGACAATAGCATATACAATATATTGCCCTAAAAATTAAAGTTTTCAACTTTTTGGCACTTTCAGCATTTTCTGTTTACCATTCACAATTCTTTGTTCCTATATTACTGAATCATTCTACATTTTACCTTAAAACTAATAAATTACCTCTCAAATAGCTGCTTGCCACAGAGGTCTGACAGGAGCCTGTCAGTATAATATGACGGAAAAATTAAAAAGAATTTCATCATGATAGTGCTGTGGTGTGGTTAAAACATTAAGAACTTCCAGGGAGTGATTCTCAAACCAGGAGAGTGCCTTACATTTTAGTACCCCTTAAGGTTCTACCTTATAAATATCCTTAATTCTATACATTACTTTCGACATAGCTCTTTTTTTCAAAAGAGCCATTAGAACTTTAAAGTGGAAAACATATTTACCCTATTGCTTTGAGAATCGCTCCCTGGAAGTTCTTAATGTTTTAACCACACCACAGCACTATCGTGATTAAATTCTTTTTAATAACCTATAGCTGTGTGATAACTTATTTGTTTATGACGGAAAAAATCTGTGAGGAAGCAAACCTCAGCAGAAAGAAAACATATTTAAACATCCATGCCTTATTTGAATGCTATTGCTCACATTACATTATTCTTAGCTTGTTTTAAATTCTATAGTGCTTTATCATTTATTTTTTTTGTGGAAAAATTCTTTTTTGCAGCTGATGCCAATAGAGATTGCATTTTGATATTATTAATATGGGAACAATTTTTTTTTCTGAAATTATCATATTGTTATTCTATGAGAAAAAAAAATCTAACTGAGAACTGTGAAGTGCATTTCTTCCACTTATCTAAATAAGAAAAACTTTCAGAAAAAAAAAATTACATATAAGAAATTTAAGTGGGTTTAGGTAACAAAACATTAAAACCCAATTTTTTTTCAGTTAACTTTGCAATTTATATATAAAAAAATTGTTATTTTGGAAAAAAAAAATTATACATCATGCACAAGAAATTTATTATTAAATATATATTAGTAAAATTATTTAAAAGTTTTGTAAATTATAATAAATGCAAATTGAAATATGTACACTTTTTAAATATATATAGAAATTTCCATATTTATATAACAATATTTTACATTTTGATATATAAAGGAAAATGATATGTCTAGTTGCACTGCAGATCAGCACAGATTACATGGTCCTCAAGCAAGAGATGACACTGCATTTTAATGAGTAAGTTGCTAAGATATTGTGCTATTTTGTTGCTAATTACATAGAATCCACTATTTTTGATTAAAAAATCACATATACCCTAATGTTTGTTATATCAAACTCTTTAGTAGATATTATAATACTTCGTCTCATATATACATATATATAACACTTCACTTTCTTCCATTAGCATTTATGTTTACAAAAAAAAAGCCACATTTAAGGAACTATTTTAGTCACTATGTACCTGATGCTTATATGAATTCAATTGATGATTGCACAGATCCATACACTTTTATGATGAAAATGGCTTTTTACACACTTCATACCAAACTGTACAAGGTTCAGAAAGTGAATGCTCAGAAAGGTGCTCACTTCATATAGACGAATAATAGATTAATTTATATAAAGTTAAAACAAATATTTAGAAAATTATAATACTACTTTTGTTAAACCATCAAACCAGCTGGTACGATGTCACTTCCGTCCTCAAATCTACTACGTGTATTATCAGTTATCCTCTTAACCTCACGTAGAGAAACAATCTGTCATTTATAGCATTTCAAAGATCAACATCAACTTTTTTGTTGGATATACTTACCTAGAGTATATTAATAGATGAACATCAAATAGCAATACTCAGTGAATTACAGGCTATTAGGAATTAATGAATACATATGGCCCTATCACATCCGACCATACAGTACACCGTACAGAGATAACGTATTAATGAAATACACTTTTTTCCTGACTTAAATATTGCCAGTTTTGAAGGTAAAGTATTTTCTAAAAACGCTGAAAAGAGCTGGCAACATGTCAGTCCAAGGTAACTAATGGCCAAGTGGTTTCCAAAACTAGCGATCCTGTAGTATTCCGTATCATGGAAGAAGAAACAAGGACAGGCGCTTTATTATTCTTTTTCCCAAGTAGACAGCATTTGCAGACGACGTCGTAATGAGTTTCTCCTATCCGAGTCCATGATGTCGCCGCAACAGAGTGGTGCCATGTTGCTACTTCCAAAACAACCATACTTTTCTCCCCAAATGATTTACTCGGTTCAACTATGTGTGATACAAGATTATTTTGTTTTAATTAACATTCGCTTTATTTTTTTCGCAAATGAATATTCCATTATTGAAAAGCTGCTGCACAAGTTATGTACGTTGCGGTATTTAACTATGACTTTGATTATCGCAAACTTTTCATAAGAATATATGAAGTTGAATGTACCGATGTACAAAAAAATTACACAGTTTGAAAGTTTACTGATATATGTCACCAATAAGTAGTTGAAAACATATTATTCAGAGAACATCCATAAATAGTATGTAACAAATACACAATGTACAACTGAAATTCCAGAATCATAAATCCATTATTAACGAAATAACTGTTTGTCACCCTAACTAAATATTTTCTCCCATTCTATGAAAAAAAAGAAATTCATCAAATGAGACTAAAATTAAAATCAATAATCTAGGACAGTGGTCTTCAAACTCTTAGCATTACGTCTGTAGGACACTTGTAAGTAAACCAAATTTATCGTGGAATCCCTATATAGTAAGTGTACTTTCAAGCACAGAAATTAAACTCTTAAAACATAAATAAAAAATAAATAAATAAATACCCCCTCAATCAGCTGCTTGCCACACAGGCCTGACAGGAGCCTGTCAATTTATATGCCATAGTAGAAGATCTGTAAGGATGACAGGACCTCAGCAGAAAAACAACACGAACATCCATGCCTTACAGGGCTCAAACCCAGGACTCTTAGATCAGTAGCCAAGCGCGCTAGCCACTCAGTTACGGGATGGCTTCAAAATATAACTTTTTAAAATAAGCATACAATATTTACACGGACTTATTCTAAATTTTATTGAATGTTCTTACAAATTATTTCTTGATCCTCAGATGCTTGCAGAAATCCCGAAAATGGTCTGCAGAACCTCAAAGTTTCACAGAATAATTTAAATATTAACGGCCTGCCCATATGCATAGCTGCAGATTGGCCGAAAGATTTCAGGAAAAGAGGGAGACCTAGGAGGCGATTGGCAGACGATATCAAACAGTAACTTGCTAAATTTGGCCTACAGTGGCCAAATGCAGCAGCTGTACTCAGACATGTCTGGAGAGGAAAAATACACAATCTGGTAGGACTTCTGTAGACCCATGGCTGCATGGGGATTTTGTGTATATGTATGTATGTAGAAATCACAACAGTATGCAATTAGACCTCTGTGGCAAGCAGCTGCTTGAGGGGGTATTTATTTTTATTTTATGCAATTATAAATTTTTTCGATATTTTTTAAATTTTGTATTTGGTGAAGTGAGCATATAAAACATACGTGTATTACTTGAAACAAGATGTGTTTTTAACACTGATTTTTATGATTAACACTGATTTTATGATTTAACACTGATTTTTATGATTATTTGAGATGGGAGGAAACTGAAAAAACGTTTTAATCAACTATGGCATCCAAATGAAATTTCAATTTGTAAACATAAACCTGTTTTCCTACACTAAATAACTCTCACTTAATAAAACTTATTAATTAAATTTTATAAAATATTTTCATCATTTCAATTCGAAATTCCTTTGCGATTTTAATTAAAAATGATTGAAAAGCTTTTTTATAAAATCTCATTTGTCTATAAGCCATATTCATTTTTAAAAAATATCCCTTAAGCAGCTGCTTGCCACAAAGATCTGACAGGAGCTTATCAGTTTATATGCGTTAACAGGTCTATGTGGAAGGAGGGAACTCAGCAGAAAGACTACACAAACAATATATTTATTTCCTTAATAAATAGTGGCGGAGGTGGCTCAGTCGGTAGCGCACCACGCTCATAATCTGCAGTTCCCAGGTTCGAGTCCCAACTGGGTCAGCGTTCAGATTTATCTCCGCAAAACTCCCCACCCTGCCCATGGTCAGTAGGGGACACCGATGGGCTTGGAAAGGCCACTGTCTGTTGGATAGGACGTTAATCGTGGCCTCGTGTGGGAGACACATACCCTGTGCACAACATGCTGGACACGAAGGAGATTACCATCTGTCTCCCAACAGCTCTTCCAGTGGGTCTCCTCCCCCAACCTTCTCTGAGCCTTTGGGATCCTTGTGACCTGGCCATTTAGCCCATGGTGTGCAAAAAAGTGCCACTCAGAGGTAAAACAACCCAACCTTAAAAAATAATACATTTGATTACATTGCCCTAATCCAGTGGGCACAAATATTCGATTAGAAATTTACAGAAATCCACAAGAGTTTAAAAACTTGCATGTGGAATTTATTGAAATTCAATATCCGATTAAGTATTTTTGGCAACAAATAGTCTCTAACGTATTAAGCATTTTTAAAGTAATCAATGAAGAAAATTGAGCAAAAAAAAATTGAAAAAAGTTTGAAGAACAATCAAATTATGTAAAATTATATTGCAGAACAATAACTCTATATTATTACCAATATGCAGTAGTCATTTTAAAGATTTGAAGTAAGGCTATTTAATTTTTTTCCATTTTTATGTTGTTTGGCAAAAAATTAAATAATTTTGGTGCAAGGCAAAGGAAATGTTTTCTAACAACAGTTTTCCTAGGTAAGAATTCAATGAGATTAATAGAATTACTGTATCTCATGTTATAATTAGCAAATTTTACATTTTGGTCCTACTAATTTTTAAACAAATGTCTTAAATTAAAATTGAAAGAATATATAATTTTCTAACTGTTAAAATATCAACATCTTTATATAAGTTTTTAACATTTTCATATTTTCTTTTCTTTATAATATGTACCACCCCAAGAAGGAATTCCATATTGCAAATACGATTTAACCGAACAATTATATATCATTTTTAAAGTTGAAATATGTACAAATTTTCTAATATAATATAACCGTGGTATTGCAATATTTATCTTTTTAATAATATTTGCTATATGTTTCTTCCAATTTAATTTACAGTCTATATAAACACCTAAATATTTAAAACAATCCATTCCCTTAACAGGCAAACAGGAACAATTTTCACCAATACATTCCAAAGCATAAAATATTTTGTTATGTAGATAATCATATCGTTGTTTTAATCTAAAACGGATATATTTTGTTTTATTTACATTTAAAAGTAATTTATTTTTTAAAAAACAATTTCTAAATTTAATCATATCTAAATTTGTATTAATTATTAAAGAGTGTAAGGCATTCAGCAGTATAAATTAAAGTTGCATCGTCAACAAAAGCAATTAAATTTCCTACTATACCAAGTTTACATAAATAATTTATATGTATATATACTAAAAACAAAAGATGTACTAAAACTGAACCTTGAGGAACACCAAACTGCACAATTTCTTCCATACTAACAATATCATTTATTTTAACTATCTGGAACCTATCATTTAAATAAATTTTTAACCAATTAACATTTTCCCTCTAAATCCGCATTTTTGAAGTTTAAATAACTTTATATCATATGGAACAGAATCAAAAGTTATATGTATATCCAGAAAAAACAATAACTCTGTAAGGTTATCATTTATAACTTTATGAACTATTGAAGTTAATCTTAAAACAGCGTCCCTGTATTCCTTTTTTTCCTAAATCCAAATTGATTTTCAGTGAAAAAATTTGTCTTCATAAGAATCTTTGCTGTTTTTATTTTCATAATTTTCAAAGTTTTTTGAAAAAATTGATATTATTGAAATTGGATTGTAGTTCACCAATTTTTTCGATCACCTGCTTTATAAACCGGATTTACGGTAGAATTTTTTGAAACATTTTGGAAAACAGCCCTCTGAAATCGCATAATATATTAGATGACATAAGATCTTTGAAATATAAGGGCACATTTTTAAAAAAAATGGCGATAAATAATCATTTCCTAAACTTTTTCTATCTTTAGTGAATTATTGTCTGTATTACTTCAGTTTCAGTTACATAATCAATAAAAATTGATTGCAGTGTGGAATCTAACTCAAACAAATCACAGGTTTCATTTATTGGGATCATTTTTATTAAATCCCTAATAGAGTTGGGTTGTTTTACCTCTTAGCAGCACTTTTTTTGCACACAATGGGCTAAATGGCCAGGTCACAAGACCCTGAAGGCTCAGAGAAGGTTGGGGAAAGGGACCCACTGGAACAACTGTTGGGAGACAGATGGTAACCTCCCGTCAAGGCCATCCAGTGTGTTGTTTAACGTGCACAAAGTATGGATATACCGCACACGGGACCATGGCCTAACGTCCCATCTGAGGGACGGCGGACTTTCAGAGCCCATCGGTGTCCCCTACTGACCATGGACAGGGTGGGGGTGGCTCAGTCGGTAGCACGCTAGGCTCATAATCTGCAGTTCCCAGCTGGATAAGTATTGAGATTTATCTCCGCATAATCCTCCACCCTGCCCATGGTCAGTAAGGGACACCGATGGGCTTGGAAATACCGCCGTCCGTCGGATGGGACGTTAAGCCGTGGCCCCGTATGCGGGAGAGCCATACACTGTTCCAGTTAAAGAACACACTGGATGGACTTAACGGGAGGCTACCATCTGTCTCCCAACAGCTGTTCCAGTGGGTCCCCTCCCCCAACCTTCTCTGAGCCTTCGGGGTCCATGGGACCTGGCCATTTAGCCCATGGTGTGCAAAAAAGTGCCTCTCAGAGATAAGACAATCCAACGTTAAAAAACACACTGAACGGCTTTGATGGGAGACTACCATCTGTCTCTCAACAGCTATTCCAGTGGGTCACCTCCCTCAACCTTCTCTGAGCCTTCGGGGTCCTTGTGACCTGGCCATTTAGCCCATTATGTGCAAAAAAAGTGCTGCTCAGAGGTAAAACAACCCCAACCCATCCCAAAATTTGGACTAATGCAATTGGTCAAATACAATATTTGTCGTTCAAGCTCACAGTTTCCCACTTAGGGCAAAACCAATTTTTTTTCTCAGATAATTATTTAAAGTTTTTCTTTTCTACAGGACATTTATTGTGATATTTTATTACACCTAAAATATCTCTTTACACAATAGGGGTAATTCCGAATGGGCAAGCCAAACGGAAGGATGAACACGTACTTCATGTACATCCACAGAGTGACGTCACGGGTGTCAGACATTTTCGGTTCCCAGTGATTCCGCGGGAATTTGACCAAACAAGAGATCTGGTTCGTAGCTGCCATGGGTTGAAATTAATCCCTCTGCATGTGCCCGAAAGTTCTGGTGGCGTTGTCGCCTACCTTATGATAGAGGCCCTATATAGGTAGAGGTTGGCCATCTCAAAATTGGACGCCATGTTTTGTCGTCGCTCGAATTGTCTAGTTTGTATACCTGAATGGTATTACACGAATACTTATGGATTCATGAAAAGGTAGGGTAATATTGGATAGAGATTTCAGTGTTCATGATTGAAAGCACTTTAGAAAACGGCTAAAAAAAGGAAAAGTAAATTTTACGGCTTTCTTTTTCTTTAAAAAAAAGATTTAACTTCATTTTGTTGTCTTGTCCGTCTGAAGACATCGAACTTTTTTGTTTATACAGAAAAATAAAAAATTCTTTTTATGTTAGATAGGAATTAATGATATATTACGATCTGCATTTTTCGAATCTCCTAAAAGTTATAACTGCACCCTCTAAAGGTGGAAAAATTTGAAAATTCCAAAATATCAAACGAATATTCCAAAGGATATAGTTAAGTTAGAAGTTCAAAATTTTGGTGTTGAAATGTGAAGGTTACAAAGTTACCATTGGCAACAATCACTTGATCCTTTAGACCCAGGGGGGAGGTGAATACAACTTTTTTTTGTTTTAACAGAAAAGTGTATGTTTTTAGAGAAAAATTAAAAATTCTTTTTGGGTTGGTCAGGTATTGATGAAATATTACAATTTGCATTTTGCGAATTTCCCAAAAGCGAAAACTGCGCCGTCTAACGGTGGAAAAAAATCGAAAAATACCAAAAATTTAAAACGAGTATTGCAAACGATGTAGTTATGCTACAAATTTAAAATTTTGGTCGTAGAATGTGACAGTCTCGAAAATTCCATTGACAACAATGAGTTTACCCTAAGCCCAAGTTAGGTAAGAAACGGAACGGTTTTGTTTTAAGTGATAATGGAAATCTCGTTTTTAGTTCGTTACTAATGAAATGTAATTCGCAATTTCAAAGGTAGTTTTAATTTAAGTCGTTAGAGATCACTAAATATCGGAACTGCACAACTTTTAACGAATGTTTCAAGTGATCTCTTTCGGGTAAAAATTTCGGCAAAATAAACAATTCATATTATATTAGTACCTGTAATGTGCAAAAAAAGGTTTTTCATTTATCTCTTAAAGCAGCAGAAAAGTTGCATTTTACTAATGGGACAAATCATTACTATTAGTGTAAATCACTTGATCATTACACTCTATGACCAAAAATTTAAGTTTGTAGCAAAAACAAATCGTTTGCAATATTTATTTAAAGATTTGGTATTTTCCAGCTTCTTCCGCCGCTAGAGGTCGCCTTTCGAGTTTCTATTTACCGTCTTTAGCACTCTCTAACAATGGAAATTGCAGCTGATCGGGATTCGACAATCGTAAATATTAATATTTTTGTGGAAAAAAATTCGCCGACATACGGGATTCCAACCCGCAGCTCTCCAGAAATATGCCAGAACATTCTAAACTGTTGAACTAAAGTCGGCTTTTTTCACAAATAGCATTTATTGATTTATAGACGTTTAAACGTCTACAGGTAATGCTGAAATTATTAAATATTGTTCAAATCATTAATATTTTGTTAGTGTCTGTAAAACAACAACAACAAAAAAAAAAACATTCTTTCGTTCATCTCTTCAAAAAAGTTTCATTTTCGCCCCCCCCCCCCTTTTGGCTAAAATAGCAAAACCTTGTTGCCATTGTGAACCTTCTGACCATAACACTCTACTACCAAAATTTCAGATTTCCAGTGTAAATAGTTTGCTTGTAATATTCGTTTGAAATTTTAGCATTTTCCATCTTTTCCCACCGCTAGAGAGCGCTATTAAAGCTATTGAAAATTTTAAAAATTGCTAATCACAATATTTGTTCGACACCTATCCAACCCAAAAACAATTTTTCATTTATCTCTAAAAGTAAAAAAATTGATTGTCTATAGACGGACAGACAGGTGGAAAGACAGATGTACAGACAACAGTTAACAGAGAGACGGACAGACAGACGAGAAAGTAAAAACATTAGCTCGTTTTTCAAACGAACCTTAAAAGAAATTATTTGTTGGTTTTCAGTTAGCTCGTTTCACTGTTGCAGCAGTTTGCCGTCTTCTGATGAAGTTCCTTGGAAAAAATATTCATTAATTTATTTCTTTGAGAGAAATTTTTACACCCAAATGCAGCGCAGTAAGACATTCATAAAATATGACAGCTTTTGCAGAGAAAAAATGTGGTAGAAATATATAAAACTATAACAACTGAGAAGTTTTAACTTGGTACGTACACTAACTCATAGGCTTTCGTCTCACTGTACGACAAAACATGGCGTCCATAAACCACGTGACTCAATCAACCAATGGCAGTGAATCACCGAGATGGCCAGCCTCTAACTATACAGACCAGCATACTCTACAAATTACATCAACTAGGCATCACAGGAAACATTTTTGAATTTTTTAAAAATTTCCTGACACACAGAAAAATTAAAGTCAAGCTGGGGACTACCCTATCTGACCCATATAAACTCAACAGAGGATTACCACAGGGCAGTGTGGTTTCCCCCACATTATTCAACATCTTACTACATGACCTCCCAACCATTTTCAACAATAAAATCAGATGCTCCATCTTTGCAGATGATATAGTGCTCCGGACCTTTGGAACTAACATCAACAGCATACAAACCAGATTACAAAATGCAGTCAACCAGGTTCTTGACTTTACTACATACAAAATGGGGACTTGCCATCTCAGCACCTAAATCTGCGGTCTCACCCATTACACGTAAACACTTACCTACCAATTCACCAAATATTGCAATTGACAATTGCACCATTCCCACTGTCACCCATTACAAATATTTAGGGCTAACTATAGACCGTAAGCTTACCTGGAAACAACACATTAATAACATTAAATCCACATGCATTGGAGCATACAACATATTAAATTCCATCACAAGAGTGTCATGGAAGGCCAGCGATAAAGTAATGCTTACTTTCATCAAAGCATTTATCAACTCTAGACTAGAGTATGGCCTCCCAGCACTCAACACTGCTTCAAACACACAAATCAATAAAATTGAAACTCTGCAAACACGCGCCATCAGACTTGCCCTGGGTCTTAAAGCTGGCTGCCCAAACCTCGCCACTTGGGCAGAAGCTAACATGCCATCTCTAACAATCAAAAGACACCTCCTCACATGCAAACACTACATCAAACTTAAACACTACAATCCCACTCACCCAGCCATACTTAGAATTGAACCCACCACTAACTCTACTACCACAGCACAAATAATAAAAAAAAACACACTTTACCCCACTTGGCAACAAATTTAACCCTATAAACCCACACAAACACTTCCCTATTGGTTACTTAAAAAACCAAACATTCACCTCACTCTACCACACATCACCAAAAAAAAAGCTCACCTCCCCATTGAACTAAAAATTGCTGCAGACAACTTAATCACACAACTATCAGACACTGACCATACAATTTACACTGATGGATCTCATATTCTACACACCACCTCTGGCTCTGCTGCTTTTTACACCCCTTCCACCAAATTCTCTTATGTTATAAAATTAAATCATGCTGAAAATAGCACCTCTTCAGAGCTAGCAGCAATACATATGGCATTAGGCTGGGCCACCCACCTCAACAAACAACACATTAACATAATCACAGACTCAAGGCCTGCATTACAACTCATTAACAGACTAACAGTAGATCAATCACAGAACCATTCCCTTTTCCACATACAAAACATAGCACACAACATTATAGACAAGGGAAACACCCTATCATTTTACTGGATTCCCTCCCATTGCAACATCATCCATAATGAGACTGTTGACTCACTTGCTAAACAAGGCCTCACACTCACAACCCCAAATTACCACACTGTCACTACATGCAAACATCACATAAGAGAATACACAAAATTTTTTTATCACACATGGACCCAGAATTGGGTACAACACACTACAGATAAAAACACATTCAGAGCCACAATAGCACCCTCTCCAAACACACTACATCTTAATTACCTATCCAGAAGGGCCCAAACAGCAATACACAGACTCCGAACTGGCAGAGCAAACATCAACAAAGACTTATTTATGATTAGAAAAATATATTCTGCACTCTGCCCAAACTACCAAGTGATAGAGGATATCCCCCACTATCTACTATACTATCAAATATACAACACACAAAGACACAACCTCTATCACAAACTTGCTACACTTGGAGTCACCACATTCACCTTACAGACCATCCTAAACCCCACCCATACAAAGGCAAAATCACATTTCAGGGCCCTGGCCCATTTCATACAAAGTACTGCCAAAATCCTTTAACCTTCCAACTTCCTGC
The DNA here is from genome assembly GCA_038380435.1 of Ryuthela nishihirai. NCBI lineage: Eukaryota > Metazoa > Arthropoda > Arachnida > Araneae > Heptathelidae > Ryuthela > Ryuthela nishihirai. Next base: position 107,460,794 of record JAWZYU010000006.1, read on the forward strand.
AGACTCTCCATCTCAATATGTACACCTCCTACTCAAAAGATCCATTGGACATCAAAAGATCCAGATGCCAAAAAGATCGAAAGGGACAAAAAAGATCCAGTACAGGGACTAAAAAGAAGCATTTTGGACACATTATTGCACCACCTTATTTCCCTAGTGCAATTGTATTGATGTTTTCAAAAATATATATATATATATAATTATACTCTGTAACAATAGACTAGAATTCCCAAAGTACCCTTTTTCAAAAATAATTACTAGTGGTGGCAAACCATCTGCCTGACCAATTTTCATCACTTTAGTTTTCTCTCTGTTTATAACCAAACCTACTATACTACCAGTTTCATCAACAGCTCGAATGAAAGAGTTCATCTCATGAACATCATTTGCCAAAAGAGCTAAATCATCAGCATATTGTAAATCAGAAATTTTAAGATCTGCAGACCATTTTAGGCCAGCCTTAATTGCAAGAGATTCGGGGCGTTTTTGAATATTTTCCTTGTACCCTTCTTATCAACTCCCGGCCAACATGGGCCACACAGTGATCACACACGCTACAATTTTCACTCCCAGAAGAATTTTACTCCAAATCTCTCCCCTCTCTACCCCCTTGCCACAAAACTACGACGCAGCACTTCCTTGGCACCAAACTTCAACCACCTCCTTCATTATTAGGCGGCCTGCGGCCAAAAGCCTATCGCCAACATGTAGGGTCGCTAGCACTTCACTGTACTGGTCCCTACTTTTTGACGCATACGAAAAAAAGAAAAACTTTTTCTCGTGGACCAGATGATAAAGGGGCCAAGGTCCCTTTTACAAAATGGTCCAGTTTTTAAAGAAGGATGTTAGACTCTAACTATACAGGACCTCAATGTCAAACTAGAGGTCCTGTATAGTTAGAGGCTGGCCATCTCGGTGATTCACTGCCCTTGGTTGATTGAGTCACGTGTTTTGTGGACGCCATGTTTTCACTTTGTCGTCTGCCTCTGCTAATATTTGTTCGTTTGTCTGTCCATCTCTCTGTTAACTGTTGTCTGTCCATCTGTCTTTCCACCTGTCTGTACGCCTATAGACAATCAATTTTTTTTTTTTGCTTTTAGAACTAAACGAAAAATTATTTTTGGGTTGGATAGGTGTCGAACAAATATTGCGATTAACAATTTTGAAAATTTTCAATAGCTTTAATAGCGCCCTCTAGCGATGGGAAAGATGGAAAATGCTAAAGTTTCAAACGAATATTACAAACAAATTATTTAGACTGGAAATCTAAAATTTTGGTAGTAGAATGTTGTGGTCAGAAGGTTTACAATGGCAACAACTTTGTCGTCTTAGCCAGAAAGGGAGTGCGAAAATGAAACTTTATTTTAAAAGATAAACGAAACACTATATATATATTGTTTTACAGGTACTAACAAATTAGTAATGATTTAAATAATATTTGATAATATTAGCGTTAACTGAAGACGCTTAAACGTTTATAAATCAGTAAATGTTTTTTGTGATAAAAGCTGGTGTTAGTTCAACAGGTTAGAACACTCTGACAAGTTTTTGTTGAGATGCGGGTTCGAATCCCGTATGTTCGAGAAATTTTTTTCCACAAAAAATATTAATATTTACATTTTTCGAATCCCCATCAGTGGAATTTCTAGTGTTCGAGAGTGCTAAAAGGGGTATATAAAAACTCGAAAGGCGACTTCTAGTGGCGGAAAAAAGCTGGAAAATACCAAATTTTTAAATAAATATTGAAGACGATCTGTTTTTGCTTGAAACTTAAGTTTCTGGTCGTAGAGTGTAATGATCAAGCAGTTTACCCTAATAATAATGATTTGTCCGGTTGGTAAAATGCAACGTTTCTGCTTTAAGAGATAAATGAAAAACATTTTTTGCACATTACAGGTACTAATAAAATATTAATTGTTTATTTTCTCATTTATACAGCAGTTCGAATTTCCATTGTCAGAGGGTACTGAAAGTATAAAATAACTAAAAGAACGCATATCGCCTCTGGCGCATATGGAAATCTCATTTTCAAAGAGAATGAAGTTCTTCTTTTGCCTACTTTTTCACTCCTTAAAAGTTTTAATTATGGATGTTCATGTTGTTTTTCTGCTGAGGTCCCGCCATCCTCATGGATCTTCTACTATGATGTATAAACTGACAGTCTCCTGTCAGACCTCTGTACAAGCAGCTGCTTGAGGGGTTATTCATTTTTTAATGTATGATGGGGGAAATGCACATAGTAGTATTTTATTAGTAATTATAAAACATAAAAATTATTTGTCTTTTAGTTCTTAAATTTAAAAAGTTGCTTTTCTTTCGCTCGTCTGAAAATACTGGGCAGATCATTGTGTCAGTGAAATTTCTGCCATAACAGAACTCTACACGCCGAAATTTCTACCAAAAACATGATCTCTGATGATATAAATTAAAACTACCTTTGAAAATGCGAATTACATTTCATTAGTAACCAACTTAAAAAGAGGTTTCCAATTATCTCTTAAAACAAAACCGTTCCGTTTCTTACCTAACTTGGGCTTAGGGTAAACTCATTGTTGTCAATGGAATTTTCAAGGCTGTCACATTCCAAGACCAAAATATCAAATTTCTAGCATAACTATATCATTTGCAATATTGGTTTTAAATTTTTGGTATTTTTCGATGTTTTCCACCGTTAGAGGGCGCAGTTTTCGCTTTTGGGAAATTCGCAAAATGCAAATTGTAATATTTCATCAATACCTGACCAACCCAAAAAGAATTTTTAATTTATCTCTAAAAACATACACTTTTCTGTTAAAACAAAAAAAAGTTACATTCACCTCCCCCCTGGGTCTAAAGGATCAAGTGATTGTTGCCAATGGTAACTTCGTAACCTTCACATTTCAACATCAAAATTTCAAACTTTTAACATAACTACATCGTTTGGAATATTCGTTTGATATTTTGGAATTTTCAACTTTTTCCACCGTTATAACTTTTGGGAGATTCGAAAAATGGAAATCGTAATATATCATTAATACCTATCTAACACAAAAAAGAATTTTATTTATCTGAATAAACAAAAAAAGTTCAATGTCTACAGAAGGACATACAAAAAAGGAAATCTTTTTCGCTTTGTTGTGCGTCCGTGCTGAACAAAATCTTTTTATATAACCCCCCCCCCCCCACTAAAATTTACTTTTCCTTTTTTAACCGTTCTCGAGAGTGCTTCCAATCATGAACACTGAAATCAGTATCAAATATTACCCTACCCTTTTCCGGAATCCAAAAGTACCCTGCAATATCATTCAAGTATGCACGATAAGCCGTCCCATGGCCGAGTGGTTAGCGCGCTTGACTACTGATCTAAGGGACCTGGGTTCGAGCCCCGGGTAAGGCATGGCTGTTTGTGTAGTTTTTCTGCTGAGGTCCTGCCATCCTCTCAGACCTTCTACTGTGGCATATAAACTGACAGGCTCCTGTCAGACCTCTGTGGCAAGCAGCTGCTTGAGGGGGTATTTATTTTTATTTTTTTATGCACGATAAACAATCCGAGGGACGACAAAACATGGCGTCCAATTTTGAGATGGCCAACCTCTACCTTTTGAATGGAGTAGTATGTTATCGATGAAAGTTGTGAGTGTAATATATTATCGATGAAAGTTGTATGTTATCGATGAAAGTTTTCAGTATGTTATCGATGAAAGTTTTCAGTATGTTATCGATGAAAGTTATGAGTATGTTATCGATGAATGCTGTGAATATATTATCGATTAAAGTTGTGAGTGTAATATGTTATCGATGAAAGTTGTATCTTATCGATAAAAGTTTTCAGTATGTTATCGATGAAAGTTATGAGTATGTTATCGATGAAAGCTGTATATTACGATGAAAGTTGTGAATGTAATGTGTTATCGATGAATGTTGAGAATATAATATGTTACTGATGAAAGCTGTGAGTATGTTATCAATGAAAGCTGTGAATATGTTATCGATGAAAGTTGTGAGTGTAATATGTTATCGATGAAAGTTGTATGTTATCGATGAAAATTTTCAATATGTTATCGATGAAAGTTATGAGTATGTTATCAATGAAAGCTGTGAATACGTTATCGATTAAAGTTGTGAGTGTAATATGTTATCGATTAAAGTTGTGAGTGTAATATGTTATCGATGAAAGTTGTATCTTAGCGATAAAAGTTTTTAATATGTTATCGATGAAAGTTATGAGTATGTTATCGATGAAAGCTGTATGTTACGATGAAAGTTGTGAATGTAATATGTTATGATGAATGTTGTAAGTATAATATGTTACCGATGAAAGCTGTGAGTATGTTATCAATGAAAGCTGTGAGTATGTTATCGATGAAAGCTGTGAGTATGTTATCGATGAAAGCTGTGAGTATGTTATCGATGAAAGTTCTGAATATGTTATCATGAAAGCTGTATGTTACGATGAAAGTTGTAAATGTGATATGTTATCGATGAAAGTTGTGAGTATGTTATCGATGAAAGTTGTGAGTATGTTATCGATGAAAGTTGTGAGTATGTTATCGATGAAAGCTCTGAGTATGTTATCGATGAAAGCTCTGAGTATGTTATCGATGAAATTTGTGACGCAACATCAAAGCCGAATACTTACCAATAAATTGAGACAACATGAAGACAGAACATTTTCCAACTAGACGAACTCATAACGCCTCTCGCGCATATGGGAATCTCGTTTTCAAACACACTGAATTTTTTTTTTCTTGTTTTAGAGAACGAGAAAGCAAATGAAAGAAATTCATCGTCTTCTGCATGGAGATCAACGTCTGAAAAGAATTGGTTCTGAGAAACCAATATTACTTAGCTGCAGTTTTGGAGTACAGTCGCTGAAAAAAAGTATCCGAACACTATGGCTGATTACAGAATCCAGAAAAAAAAACTGGCAGCGATTTTTTAAGAAATTAGTGATTCTGGTAACCTTCGCGTCACGTGACACGAAGGTTGCCAGATCCTTACAAAGAGGTCATTTGGTGTATAGTTATGAGGTTTGTTTAAGAATTGGTAAGGTTATTCGATAGATTGAAGGTTTGCTCACAAATATGATTGTGCCACTTATCGAGTGTTGTAAAAAGCCTTATTTAATGCCTTGAGTGGAGATAATACGAATTATAGAGCAAACAACGCTTTGTAGGAATACGAATAAGATGCTAGGTTGAATTTTGGTTATATAAATGTTTTCATTCACACTTTTGTAATAAATTACATTGTTGTAGAATTATTGTTACTAAATATTAATTTTGAACTCACGCTCAATTTCCATCCGTTTAATTCACAACAATATGTTCCAACTATCTCTTAAAACAAAACAGTTGCTTTTACCACCCACCCTGGAGGTAAGGGGTCAACTCATTGTTGCTATTGGAAACTTCACGCCAAAATTTCTAATTTCTAGCATGAGTACACACATGTAAATACCTCCATGTTCGCAATATTCGTTTGAAAATTTTGAAAATTTTCCACCAATAGAGGGCGCAATTATTGATATAGGAAGACTCCAAAAGTGGGTTGAGTTGGGTTGGGTTCTTTTACCTTTGAACGGCACTTTTTTGCACACCATGGGCCAAATGGCCTGGTCACAAGGACCCCGAAGGCTCAGAGAAGGTTGGGGGAGGGGACCCACTGGAACAGCTGTTGGGAGACAGATGGTAGCCTCCTGTCAAGGCCATCCAGCGTGTTCTTTAATGTGCACAGGGTATGGCTCTCCCGCACACGGGACCACGGATTAACGTCCCATCCGACGGGCGCCGGCCTTTCCAAGCCCATCGCTGTCCCCTACTGACCGTCGGCAGGGCGGGGAATTTTGCGGAGATAAATCTCAATGCTGACCCAGCTGGGACTCGAACCTGAGAACTACAGATTACAAGCCTGGCACGCATGATAGTCTCCCGTCAAGGCCATCCATCGTGTTCTTTAACTTTGGGTTGTTTTATCTCGGAGCGACACTTTTTTGCACACCATGGGCTAAATGGTCAGGTCACATAGACCCCGAAGGTTCAGAGAAGGTTGGAGGAGGGGACCCACTGGATGGTAGTCTCCCGTCAAGGCCATCCAGCGAGTTCTTTAACTTTGGGTTGTTTTATCTCGGAGCGGCACTTTTTTGCACACCATAGGCTAAATGGCCAAGTCACAAGGAGCCCGAAGGTTCAGAGAAGGTTGGAGGAGGGGACCCACTGGAAGAGCTGTTGGGAGACAAATTTGTAGTCTCCCGTCAAGGCCATTCAGTGTGTTCTTTAACGTTGGGTTGTTTTATCTCGGAGCGACACTTTTTTGCACACCATGGGTTAAATGGCAAGGTCGCAAAGACCCCGAAGGCTCAGAGAAGGTTGGAGGAGGGGACCCACTGGAAGAGCTGTTGGGAGACAAATGGTAGTCTCCCGTCAAGGTCATCCAGCGTGTTCTTTAACTTTGGGTTGTTTCATCTCGGAGCGGCACTTTTTTGCACACTATAGGCTAAATGGCCAGGTCACAAGGACCCCGAAGGCTCAGAGAAGGTTGGAGGAGGGGACCCACTGGATGGTAGTCTCCCGTCAAGGCCATCCAGCGTGTTCTTTAACTTTGGGTTATTTTATCTGAAAGCGACACTTTTTTGCACACCATGGGCTAAATGGCTAGGTCACATGGACCCCGAAGGCTCAGACAAGGTTGGGGGAGGGGACCACTTGTAACAGCTGTTGGGAGACAGCTGTTTGTAGTCTCCCGTTAAGGCCATTCAGTGTGTTCTTTAACATTGGGTTGTTTTATCTCGGAGCGACACTTTTTTGCACACCATGGGTTAAATGGCAAGGTCACAAGGTTGGGTTGGGTTGTTTTACCTCTGAGCGGCACTTTTTTGCACACCATGGGCTAAATGGCCAGGTCACATGGACCCCGAAGGCTCAGAGAAGGTTGGGGGAGGGGACCCACTGGAACAGCTGTTGGGAGACAGATGGTAGCCTCCCGTCAAGGCCATCCAGCGTGTTCTTTAACGTGCACAGGGTATGGATCTCCCGCACACGGGGCCACGGCTTAACGTCCCATCCGACGGACGGCGGCCTTTCCAAGCCCATCGGTGTCCCCTACTGACCGTGGGCAGGGCGGGGAATTTTGCGGAGATAAATCTCAACGCTGACCCAGCTGGGACTCGAACCTGGGAACTGCAGATTACGAGCCTAGCGCGCTACCGATTGAGCCACCCCCGCCCCAGGTCACAAGGACCCCGAAGGCTCAGAGAAGGTTCGAGGAGGGGACCCACTGTAACAGCTGTTGGGAGACAGATTTGTAGTCTCCCGTCAAGGCCATCCAGAGTATTCTTTAACGTTGGGTTGTTTTATCTCGGAGTGACACTCTTTTGCACACCATGGGCTAAATGGCCAGGTCACATGGACCCCAAAGGCTCAGAGAAGGTTGGGGGAGGGGACCCACTGGAACAGCTGTTGGGAGACAGATGGTAGACTCCTGTCAAGGCCATCCAGCGTGTTCTTTAACGTTGGGTTGTTTTATCTCGGAGTGACACTTTTTTGCACACCATGGGCTAAATGGCCAGGTCACAAGGACCCCGAAGGCTCAGAGAAGGTTGGAGGAGGGGACCCACTGGAACAGCTGTTGGGAGACAAATGGTAGTTTCCCGTCAAGGCCATCCAGCGTGTTCTTTAACGTTGGGTTGTTTTATCTCGGAGTGACACTCTTTTGCACACCATGGGCTAAATGACCAGGTCACATGGACCCCGAAGGCTCAGAGAAGGTTGGGGGAGGGGACCCACTGGAAGGACTGTTGGGAGACAGATGGTAGACTCCTGTCAAGGCCATCCAGCGTGTTCTTTAACGTTGGGTTGTTTTATCTCGGAGCGACACTTTTTTGCACACCATGGGCTAAATGGCCAGGTCACATGGAACCCGAAGGCTCAAAGAAGGTTGGAGGAGGGGACCCACTGGATGGTAGTCTCCCGTCAAGGCCATCCAGCGTGTTCTTTAACTTTGGGTTGTTTTATCTCGGAGCGGCACTTTTTTGCAGGTCACAAGGACCCCGAAAGTTCAGAGAAGGTTGGAGGAGGGGACCCACTGGAACAGCTGTTGGGAGACAGATTTGTAGTCTCCTGTCAAGGCCATCCAGTGTGTTCTTTAACGTTGGGTTGTTTTACCTCTGAGCGACACTTTTTTGCACACCATGGGCTAAATGGCCAGGTCACAAGGACCCCGAAGGCTCAAAGAAGGTTGGAGGAATGGACCCATTGGAACAGCTGTTGGGAGACAGATTTGTAGTCTCACGTCAAGGCCATCCAGTGTGTTCTTTAACGTTGGATTGTTTCATCTCGGAGTGACACTTTTTTGCACACCATGGGCTAAATGGTCAGGTCACAAGGACCCCGAAGGCTCAGAGAATGTTGGAGGAGGGGACCCACTGAACAGTAGTCTCCCGTCAAGGCCATCCAGCGTATTCTTTAACGTTGGGTTGTTTTATCTCGGAGTGACACTTTTTCGCACACCATGGGCTAAATGGCCAGGTCACATGGACCCCGAAGGCTCAGAGAAGGTTGGGGGAGGGGACCCACTGGAACAGCTGTTGGGAGATAGATTTGCAGTCTCACGTCAAGGCCATCCAGTGTGTTCTTTAACGTTGGGTTGTTTTACCTCTGAGAGGCACTTTTTTGCACACCATGGGTTAAATGGCCAGGTCACATGGACCCCGAAGGCTCAGAGAAGGTTGGGGGAGGGGACCCACTGCAATAGCTTTTGGGAGACAGATGGTAGACTCCTGTCAAGGCCATCCAGGAGTTCTTTAACGTTGGGTTGTTTTATCTCGGAGCGACACTTTTTTGCACACCATGGGCTAAATGGCCAGGTCACATGTACCCGAAGACTCAGAGAAGGTTGGGGGAGGGGACCCACTGGAACAGCTGTTGGGAGATAGATTTGCAGTCTCACGTCAAGGCCATCCAGTGTGTTCTTTAACGTTGGGTTGTTTTATCTCGGAGCGACACTTTTTTGCACACCATGGGCTAAATGGCCAGGTCACATGGACCCCGAAGGCTCAGAGAAGGTTGGGGGAGGGGACCCACTGCAATAGCTTTTGGGAGACAGATGGTAGACTCCTGTCAAGGCCATCCAGGAGTTCTTTAACGTTGGGTTGTTTTATCTCGGAGCGACACTTTTTTGCACACCATGGGCTAAATGGCCAGGTCACATGGACCCCGAAGGCTCAGAGAAGGTTGGGGGAGGGGACCCACTGCAATAGCTTTTGGGAGACAGATGGTAGACTCCTGTCAAGGCCATCCAGGAGTTCTTTAACGTTGGGTTGTTTTATCTCGGAGCGACACTTTTTTGCACACCATGGGCTAAATGGCCAGGTCACATGGACCCCGAAGGCTCAGAGAAGGTTGGGGGAGGGGACCCACTGCAATAGCTTTTGGGAGACAGATGGTAGACTCCTGTCAAGGCCATCCAGGAGTTCTTTAACGTTGGGTTGTTTTATCTCGGAGCGACACTTTTTTGCACACCATGGGCTAAATGGCCAGGTCACATGGACCCCGAAGGCTCAGAGAAGGTTGGGGGAGGGGACCCACTGCAATAGCTTTTGGGAGACAGATGGTAGACTCCTGTCAAGGCCATCCAGGAGTTCTTTAACGTTGGGTTGTTTTATCTCGGAGCGACACTTTTTTGCACACCATGGGCTAAATGGCCAGGTCACATGTACCCGAAGACTCAGAGAAGGTTGGGGGAGGGGACCCACTGGAACAGCTGTTGGGAGACAGATGGTAGCCTCCCGTCAAGGCCATCCAGCGTGTTCTTTAACGTTGGGTTGTTTTACCTCTGAGAGGCACTTTTTTGCACACCATGGTTTAAATGGCCAGGTCACATGGACCCCGAAGGCTCAGAGAAGGTTGGGGGAGGGGACCCACTGCAATAGCTTTTGGGAGACAGATGGTAGACTCCTGTCAAGGCCATCCAGGAGTTCTTTAACGTTGGGTTGTTTTATCTCGGAGCGACACTTTTTTGCACACCATGGGCTAAATGGCCAGGTCACATGGACCCCGAAGGCTCAGAGAAGGTTGGGGGAGGGGACCCACTGCAATAGCTTTTGAGAGACAGATGGTAGACTCCTGTCAAGGCCATCCAGCGTGTTCTTTAACGTTGGGTTGCTTTATCTCGGAGCGACACTTTTTTGCACAGCATGGGCTAAATGGCCAGGTCACATGGACCCCGAAGGCTCAGAGAAGGTTGGGGGAGAGGACCCACTGGAACAGCTGTTGGGAGATAGATTTGTAGTCTCATCTCAAGGCCATCCAGTGTGTTTTTTAACGTTGGGTTGTTTTATGTCGGAGCGACACTTTTTTGCACACCATGGGCTAAATGGCCAGGTCACAAGAACCCCAAAGGCTCAGAGAAAGTTGGGGGAGGGAACCCACTGGAACAGCTGTTGGGAGACAGATGGTAGCCTCCCGTCAAGGCCATCTAGCATGTTCTTTAACGTTCGGTTGTTTTATCTCCGAGCGACACTTTTTTGCACACCATGGGCTAAATGGCCAGGTCACAAGGACCCCGAAGGCTCAGAGAAGGTTGGAGGAATGGACCCATTGGAACAGCTGTTGGGAGACAGATTTGTAGTCTCCCCTCAAGGCCATCCAGCGTGTTCTTTAACGCTGGTTTTTTTTTTTTTTATCTCGGAGCGACACTTTTTTTGCAATCCATGGGCTAAATGGCCAGGTCACAAGAACTCCAAAGGCTCAGAGAAGGTTGGGGGAGGGGACCCACTGGGAGAGAGATGTATGGCTCTCCCGCACACGGGGCCATGGCTTAAAGTCCCATCCGACATCCTACGGCCTTATCCAAGGCCATCGGTGTCCTCTACTGACCGTGGACAGGGCGGAGAATTTTTGCAGAGAGAAATCTCAACGCTAACCTAGCTGGGACTCGAACCTGAGAACTACAGATTACGAGCCTGCCGCGCTACCAACTGAGCCGCCCCCCTATGAATAGTTGTTTGGAGACAGATTTTAGCGTCCTATCAAGCCATCCAATGCGTTCTTTAGCGTGCACAGCGTATGGCTCTGCACATTAAAGATGCGGGTAAGACCTTGCATATGCTGTTGTGGATAAGACCTAGCTGATGCAGATATGATTGCGGATAAGAACCTTGCTAATGCTTTGCAGATGCAATTTTTTCAATCAACTCATTACTCAAATTATAGCGCAATACATGATACACACATTACAGCACCAACCCCTAAATTTGGGGGTTTAAAATATTAAATATAAAGCCTAAATTATTAATAAAATTAAATAATACATTAAACCGCCAAATAATTATTATTTTAAACCCACAAATTTAGGGGCGGGGGTGGCTCAGTCGGTAGCGCGCCAGGCTCGTAATCTGTAGTTCCCAGGTTCGAGTCCCAGCTGAATCAGCGTTGAGATTTATCTCCGCAAAACTCTCCGCCCTGCCCACGATCAGTAGGGAACACCGATGGGCTTGGTAAAGGCCACCGTCCGTCGGATGGGACGTTAAGCCGTGGACACGTGTGCGGGAGAGCCATACCTTGAGCACGTTAAAAAACATGCTGGATGTCCTTGAAGGGAGGTTATCATCTGTCTCCCAACAGCTGTTCCAGTGGGTCCCCTCCCCCAACCTACTCTGAGCCTTCGGGGTCCATGTGACCTGACCATTTAGCCCATGGTGTACAAAAAAGTGTCGCTCCGAGATAAAACAACCCAACGTTTAAAGAACACGCTGAATGGCCTTGACGGGAGACTACAAATCTGTCTCCCAACGGCTGTTCCAGTGGGTCTCCTCCCCCAACTTTTTCTGAGCCTTCGGGGTCCTTGTGACCTGGCCATTTAGCCCATGGTGTGCATAAAATTGTCGCTCAGAGGTAAAACAACCCAACGTTAAAGAACACACTGGATGGTCTTGACGGAAGGCTACCATCTGTCTCCCAACAGCTGTCCCAGTGGGTCCCCTCCTCCAACCTTCTCTGAGCCTTCGGGGTCCTTGTGACCTGGCCATTTAGCCCATGGTGTGGAAAAAAGTGCCGCTCAGTGGTAAAACAACCCAACGTTAAAGAACACGCTGGATCTCCTTAACGGGAGGCTACCATCTGTCTCCCAACAGCTGTTCCAATGGGTCCCCTCCCCCAACTTTCTCTGAGCCTTCGGGGTCCTTGTGACCTGGCCATTTAGCCCATGGTGTGCAAAAAAGTGCCGCTCAGAGGTAAAACAACCCAACGTTAAAGAACACGCTGGATGGCCTTGACGGGAGGCTACCATCTGTCTCCCAACAGCTGTTCCAGTGGGTCCCCTCCCTCAACCTTCTCTGAGCCTTCGGGGTCCTTGTGACCTGGCCATTTAGCCCATGGTGTGCATAAATGTGTCGCTCCGAGATAAAACAACCCAACGTTAAAGAACACGCTGGATTGTCTTGACGGGAGACTACAAATCTGTCTCCAAACAGCTGTTCTAGTGTGTCCCCTCCTCCAACCTTCTCTGAGCCTTCGGGGTCCTTGTGACCTGGCCACTTAGCCCATGGTGTGCATAAAATTGTCGCTCAGAGGTAAAACAACCCAACATTAAAGAACACACTGGATGGCCTTGACGGGAGGCTACCATCTGTCTTCCAACAGCTGTTCCAGTGGGTCCCCTTCCCCAACCTTCTCTGAGCCTTCGGGGTCCATGTGACCTGGCCATTTAGCCCATTGTGTGCAAAAATGTACTGCTCAGAGGTAAAACAACCCAACCTTCTCTGAGCCCTCGGGGGTCCTTGTGACATGGCCATTGTGTGCAAAAAAAGTGCCGCTCAGAGGTAAAACAACTGAACATTAAAAAACACACTGAATGGCCTTGACGGGAGGCTATCATCTGTATCTTAATAGCTTTTCTAGTGGGTCCTCATCCCCAGTCTTCGGATCCTTTTTCACCTGGCTATTTAGCCCATTGTGTGGAAAACAAATTGCTTCTCAGAAGTAAAACAACCAACAAATCATTTATAAACCTTGAAAGTATTAATAGAACTAAAATTTTCAAACCTCTCTCTAGATATACGTAACCTTTCCTCGTCAGATTTTATATCAATTTATCAAAAAAGAATTCCTAACATTTTAAATGTATCCAATCCTACACTCAGCATTCTAAATCCATCTATGCGCATTTTAATCTCCGTATCAACGACACGAAACGGAAACATTGCTATTATTACGAACTCAAGAATCCACTGAATCGTAGTTCAAATGGTATCAACCACGCAATACCCTTCACGGCAGTGGCCCTTGTCGGAGACGGATTAAACGAACACTGCGGGATTTGACCCGACCGTAACCGCACAGAGAACCGCATTCGTCGGCGCTGCTGCTTGTTGACCTCCCGTGCTTCGAAAACGCCCAGTAATCTGGTCTCTGGGGAGAATCAGACATCGCTGAGTCCATTAGCGGGACTTAAGTAGGATTCAGGAGCCGACCAATGGGGAGCCGGGAGCAATCCCTCGCGAGATCTGACTTACAGGCTCGTGCAGATTAGTGTTAAGAGTCAACCGCAAGTTCCATTTCATCCGGAGCATCAATCCGTTACCTTCCGCAAGCACGCGCAGACATTCACAATAGGCTTTAAGCGGATGCTGGCTAATTTGTTTGCCAGCGATTACACTCAGCGTTGGAAAGAGTGCTGGTCAACCTCTTAGCTGATACTCAGGGAAAAGATATTACCACAGAAATGAATAATGGAGAGTTTCCGTTTTGCTCTTTTCGACTTTTCCCGTCGCCGATTTCTGACTGTGGATGTTTCATTCCGAAGATGATGGTCTCATCTGTCTAATGGATTGTGACTTTGAACGTTTTTTTTTTTCGGGAGGGGGGGGGGGGGAGAGAATGATCTTTTTTAACATATGGGTTGTTTTTGGAGGATGCAGGTGTTTTCTTAACAGAAGATTTTTTCTTAACGGAAGTTTTCACGATGCTCTCCTTTTTTTTTTGTAATTTGCCTTTTTTTTTTTGGAAAGTGCTCATCTTTCGAAATGGATGTTAATAAAGAGGATGATCTTCGTTTGCATTGGATGTTTGTTTGGATGATGATCTTCATTTGCAATTCACGTTTGTCTAGATGATGATCTTCATTTGCAATTCATGTTTGTCTGGATGATGATCTTCATTTGCAATTCACGTTTGTCTGGATGATGATCTTCATTTGCAATTCATGTTTGTCTGGATGATGATCTTCGTTTGCAATTGATGTTTGTTTGGAGGATGATCTTTCTTTGTAATTGATGTTTGTCTGGAGTATAATCTTCGTTCATAATGAATGATATTTTGGAACACGATCTTCGATTGTAATCGATGTTTATCTGGATGATGATATTCGTTTTTAATCGATGTTTGTTTAGAGAATGATCTTCGTTTGAAATTAATGTGTGGATGATGATCTTCGTTTGTAATGGGTTTTTGGAGGATACTCTTCCTTATAATGGATGATATTTTGGAAGATGATATTCGTTTGTAATGGATGTTTGTTTTGAAGGATGGTATTTGTTTTTTGTAACTGTAGTTTCTTTTGGAGAATAATCTTCTTTATTAACATATATCGCTCTAGTACAGAGGTTCCCAAACTTCTTTGTCCTACCGTCCCCTTTTCAGAAAAAAAAAAACTATTCAATGCCCCCCCCCCCCCCTGGAACTCTACCTTCTTTAAGCGAACAAACAGAAAGATGCAGTGACAAATTTGCGTTCTTTTACGTATCTATATTTCTACCTATGTCCTACAACATAGTAAAGAAAGATGTTGTTGTACATAAGACACCTTAAAGCTTGAAATTATAAAATTATTTATTAAAATCAACCATAGTAACATTCGCATTACACACAGAAAATTAAGATAACGAAGGATAATTTTATGTGTTTACATGGAAAATAAAGTAATCACTACGACTTTATGTTACACAACAGATGAAACATGTACGAACGGTTTTTCAATTTTTTTTTATCTTCCCTTCTTTTTTTATGCTTCCAACGCCCCTCAAATGCATCCGAGGCTACTACCGACCCCCTGGATCGTTCCAGCACCCCAGGGGGCGGTATCGCTCCCTGGGGGGCGCTGGAAAACATTGGTATACATTGGGAAACATTGCTACAGAGGATGTTCTTCTCATATAGATGGGGCGGGGGTGGCTTAGTCGGTAGCGCGCCAGGCTCGTAATCTGTAGTTCCCAGGTTCGAGTCCCAGCTGGGCCAGCGTTGAGATTTATCTCCGCAAAATTCCCCGCCCTGCCCACGGTCAGTAGGGGACACCGATGGGCTTGGAGTCAGATGGGACGTCAAGCCGTGGCCCCGTGTGCGGGAGAGACATACCCTGTGCACGTTAAAGAACACACTGGATGGCCTTGACGAGAGGCTACCATCTGTCTCCCAACAGCTGTTCCAGTGGGTCCCCTCCCCCCAACCTTCTCTGAGCCTTCGGGGTCCATATGACCTGGCCATTTAGCCCATAGTGTGCAAAAAAGTGCCGCTCAGAGGTAAAACAACCCAACGTTGAAGAACACGCTGGATGGCCTTGACGGGAGGCTACCATCTATCTCCCAACAGCTGTTCCAGTGGGTCCCCTCACCCAACCTTCTCTGAGCCTTCGGGGTCCATGTGACCTGGCCATTTAGCCCATAGTGTGCAAAAAAGTGCCGCTCAGAGATAAAACAACCCAACGTTAAAGAACACGCTGGATGGCCTTGACGGGAGGCTACCATCTGTCTCCCAACAGCTGTTCCAGTGGGTCCCCTCCCCCAACCTTCTCTGAGCCTTCGGGGTCCATGTGACCTGGCCATTTAGCCCATAGTGTGCAAAAAAGTGCCGCTCAGAGGTAAAACAACCCAACGTTAAAGAACACGCTGGATGGCCTTGACGGGAGGCTACCATCTGTCTCCCAACAGCTGTTCCAGTGGGTCCCCTCCCCCAACCTTCTCTGAGCCTTCGGGGTCCTTGTGACCTGGCCATTTAGCCCATGGTGTGCAAAAAAGTGTCGCTCAGAGGTAAAACAACACAACTCTGATATAGATACATAAAGAAATATCACCATGTTGATAAAATAAAAAGTAGCCTCATAATATAACAATTATAAAATACGAATAATAACTATTAAATAAATTTTACAATTTAATAATGCACAATTTAAGTCTCTTAATGATCTGAGAACGAGCAGACGATCATCTGGGATGTGGTCCACCGTTGCCAATCGACGTGTGATAACTTCACACTTTCCTTTCTTCTTAACTGCTATCGATGCATAAATAGAGAGGATCAGGAGTTTCGAGTTTAATGCGCATTCGGTGATCAGCGGCAGAGAGGATACCACGTGCAGCATCTTCGCCTCTCCGTGCTCAATGGGCAGCACAGTGACGGAGCACCGAAAGCTCTGCGATTGGAAGACGGACACGTTAAAGCGACTCCAGCTGTTTAACGTTAGGAACTTTTCAAAATTTTATGGCGTTTTTAAAAAAAAAACAATTAACGATAACGGAGTTGATGATTAGAATTTTCTTCAAATTCTTTCACATCTGAACACCATTATCAACAACAAAGGCGGATTTACAGTTCGGTTGGGTTATTTTACTTCTGAGCGGCGCTTTTTTGCACACAATGGTCCAAATGGCCAGGTCACAAGGACCCCGAAGGCTCATAGAAGGTTGGACGAGGGGACCCACTGGAACAGCTGTTGGGAGACAGATGGTAGCCTCCCGTCAAGGCCATCCACCGTATTCTTTAACGTTGGGTTGTTTCATCTCGGAGCGACGCTTTTTTGCACACCATGGACTAAATGGCCAGGTCACAAGGACCCCGAAGGCTCAGAGTAGGTTGGGGGAGGGAACCCACTGGAACAACTGTTGGGAGATAGATGGTAGCCTCCCGTCAAGGCCATCCAGCGTGTTCTTTAACGTTGGGTTGTTTTACGGCTGAGCGGCAATTTTTTGCACACCATGGGCTAAATGGCCAGGTCACAAGGACCCCGAAGGCTCAGAGAAGGTTGAGGGAGGGGATCCACTGGAACACCTGTTGGGAGACAGATGGTAGCCTCCCGTCAAGGCCATCCAGCGTGTTCTTTAACGTTGGGTTGTTTTATCTCGGAGCGACACTTTTATGCACACCATGGGCTAAATGGCCAGGTTACAAGGACCCCGAAGGCTCAGAGTAGGTTGGGGGAGGGGACCCACTGGAACAACTGTTGGGAGATAGATGGTAGCCTCCCGTCAAGGCCATCCAGCGTGTTCTTTAACGTTGGGTTGTTTTACGGCTGAGCGGCACTTTTTTGCACACCATGGGCTAAATGGCCAGGTCACAAGGACCCCGAAGGCTCAGAGAAGGTTGAGGGAGGGGATCCACTGGAACACCTGTTGGGAGACAGATGGTAGCCTCCCGTCAAGGCCATCCAGCGTGTTCTTTAACGTTGGGTTGTTTTATCTCGGAGCGACAATTTTATGCACACCATGGGCTAAATGGCCAGGTTACAAGGACCCCGAAGGCTCAGAGTAGGTTGGGGGAGGGGACCCACTGGAACAGCTGTTGGGAGACAGATGGTAGCCTCCCGTCAAGGCCATCCAGCGTGTTCTTTAACGTTGGGTTGTTTTACCTCTGAGCGGCACTTTTTTGCACACTATGGGCTAAATGGCCAGGTCACAAGGACCCCGAAGGCTCATAGAAGGTTGGAAGAGGGGACCCACTGGAACAGCTGTTGGGAGACAGATGGTAACCTCCCGTCAAGGCCATCCAGCGTATTCTTTAACGTTGGGTTGTTTCATCTCGGAGCGACACTTTTATGCACACCATGGGCTAAATGGCCAGGTTACAAGGACCCCGAAGGTTCAGAGTAGGTTGGGGGAGGGGACCCACTGGAACACCTGTTGGGAGACAGATGGTAGCCTCCCGTCAAGGCCATCCAGCGTGTTCTTTAACGTTGGGTTGTTTTATCTTGGAGCGGCGGTTTTTTGCACACCATGGACTAAATGGCCAGGTCACAAGGACCCCGAAGGCTCAGAGTAGGTTTGGGGAGGGAACCCACTGGAACAACTGTTGGGAGACAGATGGTAGCCTGCCGTCAAGGCCATCCAGCGTGTTCTTTAACGTTGGGTTGTTTTATCTCGGAGCGGCGCTTTTTTGCATACCATGGACTAAATGGCCAGGTCAGAAGGACCCCGAAGGCTCAGAGAAGGTTGGGGGAGAGGACCCACTGGAACAGCTGTTGGGAGACAGATGGTAGACTCCCGTCAAGGCCATCCAGCGTGTTCTTTAACGTTGGGTTGTTTTACCGCTGAGCGGCACTTTTTTGCACACCATGGGCTAAATGGCCAGGTCACAAGGACCCCGAAGGCTCAGAGAAGGTTGAGGGAGGGGATCCACTGGAACACCTGTTGGGAGACAGATGGTAGCTTCCCGTCAAGGCCATCCAGCGTGTTCTTTAACGTTGGGTTGTTTTATCTCGGAGCGACACTTTTATGCACACCATGGGCTAAATGGCCAGGTTACAAGGACCCCGAAGGCTCAGAGAAGGTTGGACGAGGGGACCCACTGGAACAGCTGTTGGGAGACAGATGGTAGCCTCCCGTCAAGGCCATTTAGCGTGTTCTTTAACGTTGGGTTTTTTTTTTTTATCTCGGAGCGACACTTTTATGGACACCATGGGCTAAATGGCCAAGTCACAAGGACCCCGAAGGCTCAGAGAAGGTTGGAGGAGGGGACCAACTGGAACAGCTGTTGGGAGACAGATGGTAGCCTCCCTTCAAGGCCATCCAGCGTGTTCTTTAACGTTGGGTTGTTTTATCTCGGAGCGGCGCTTTTTTGCACACCATGGGCTAAATGGCCAGGTCACAAGGACCCCGAAGGCTCAGAGAAGGTTGGACGAGGGGACCCACTGGAACAGCGGTTGGGAGACAGCCGCTGTTCCCAACCGCTGTTGGCAGACAACGTTAAGGAACACGCTAAATGGCCTCCCGTCAAGGCCATTTAGCGTGTTCCTTAACGTTGGGTTGTTTTATCTCGGAGCGACACTTTTATGCACACCATGGGCTAAATGGCCAGGTCACAAGGACCCCGAAGGCTCAGAGAAGGTTGGAGGAGGGGACCCACTGGCACAGCTGTTGGGAGACAGATGGTAGTCTCCCGTCAAGGCCATCCAGCGTGTTCTTTAATGTTCATAGAGTGTGTTTACTTCGGTGTTTTTCCTCAAAGCAATTATTCTGCGAGGAAAACAACTCCACACGATCTAGTTTGGTTTGAGGAAAGGAACTTCACACACTCCAAATTTTGTGTTAGCAAAGGAACTCTGCATAATCCAGTTTCATCGAAGGAAAGGAACTGCACACGCTCCAATTTCTTGTTAAGGAAAGAACTTTCAACGATCCAGTTTTCTCCAAGGAAAGGAAGTGCACAAGCTCAAAATTTCTTATTAGCAAAGGAACTGTGCATAATCCAGTTTTCTGCAAGAGAAGGAACTGCACAGGCTCCAAATTTTTTATTGGGAAAGAAATTGTACAAAATCTACTTTTCTCCGAGGAAAGGAACTGCATAAGCTACAAACTTCTTATTAGGAAAGGACTGTGCACGATACAGTTTTTCCAAGGAAAGGGACTGCACACGCTCCAAATTTCTTGTTATTAAAGGAACTGTTGGGTTGGGTTGTTTTACCTCTGAGCAGCATTTTTTTGCCCACCATGGGCTAAATGGCCAGGTCACAAGGACCCCGAAGGCTCAGAGAAGGTTGGACGAGGGGACCCACTGGAACAGCTGTTGGGAGACAGATGGTAGCCTCCCGTCAAGGCCATCCAGCGTGTTCTTTAACGTGCACAGGGTATGGCTCTCCCGCACACGGGGCTACGGCTTAACGTCCCATCGGACGGACGGCGGCCTTTCCAAGCCCATCGGTGTCCCCTACTGACGGTGGGCAAGGCGAGGAATTTTGCGGAGATAAATCTCAACGCTGACCCAGCTGGGACTGGAACCTGGGAACTACAGATTACGAGCCTGGCGCGCTATCGACTGAGCCACCCCCGCCCCTAAAGGAACTGTATACGATTAAATATTGTTCGAGTAAAGGAACTGCGCAAGCTCAAAATTTCTCATTACCAGAGGAACTCTACACGATTCAGTTTTTTCCGATGAAAGGAAATGCACGCGCTCCAAATTACTAGTTATCAAAGGAATTGTGCACGATCCAGTTTTTCTTCGAGGAAAGGAACTGTGCACGATCCAGTTTTTCTTCGAGGAAAGGAACTGTGCACGATCCAGTTTTTCTTCGAGGAAAGGAACTGTGCACGATCCAGTTTTTCTTCGAGGAAAGGAACTGTGCACGATCCAGTTTTTCTTCGAGGAAAGGAACTGTGCACGATGCAGTTTTTCTTCGAGGAAAGGAACTGTGCACGATGCAGTTTTTCTTCGAGGAAAGGAACTGTGCACGATCCAGTTTTTCTTCGAGGAAAGGAAATGTGCACGATCCAGTTTTTCTTCGAGGAAAGGAACTGTGCACGATGCAGTTTTTCTTCGAGAAAAGGAACTGTGCACGATGCAGTTTTTCTTCGAGGAAAGGAACTGTGCACGATTCAGTTTTTCTTCGAGGAAAGGAACTGTGCACGATCCAGTTTTTCTTCGAGGAAAGGGACTGTGCACGATTTAGTTTTTCTTCGAGAAAAGGAACTGTGCGATGCAGTTTTTCTTCGAGGAAAGGAACTGTGCACGATCCAGTTTTTTTTCGAGGAAAGGAACTGTGCACGATCCAGTTTTTCTTCGAGGAAAGGAACTGTGCACGATCCAGTTTTTCTTCGAGGAAAGGAACTGTGCACGATGCAGTTTTTCCTCGAGGAAAGGAACTGTGCACGATCCAGTTTTTCTTCGAGGAAAGGAACTGTGCACGATCCAGTTTTTCTTCGAGGAAAGGAACTGTGCACGATCCAGTTATTCTTCGAGGAAAGGAACTGTGCACGATCCAGTTTTTCTTCGAGGAAACGAACTGTACACGATCCAGTTTTTCTTCGAGGAAAGGAACTGTGCACGATCCAGTTTTTCTTCGAGGAAAGGAACTGTGCACGATCCAATTTTTCTTCGAGGAAAGGAACTGTGCACGATCCAATTTTTCTTCGAGGAAAGGAACTGTGCACGATCCAATTTTTCTTCGAGGAAAGGAACTGTGCACGATCCAGTTTTTCTTCGAGGAAAGGAACTGTGCACGATCCAGTTTTTCTTCGAGGAAAGGAACTGTGCACGATCCAGTTTTTCTTCGAGGAAAGGAACTGTGCAAGATGCAGTTTTTCTTCGAAGAAAGGAACTGTGCACGATCCAGTTTTTCTTCGAGGAAAGGAACTGTGCACGATCCAGTTTTTCTTGGAGGAAAGGAACTGTGCACGATCCAGTTTTTCTTCGAGGAAAGGAACTGTGCACGATCCAGTTTTTCTTCGAGGAAAGGAACTGTGCACGATCCAGTTTTTCTTCGAAGAAAAGAACTGTGCACGATGCAGTTTTTCTTCGAGGAAAGGAACTGTGCACAATCCAGTTTTTCTTCGAGGAAAGGAACTGTGCACGATCCAGTTTTTCTTCGAGGAAAGGAACTGTGCACGATGCAGTTTTTCTTCGAGGAAAGGAACTGTGCACGATCCAGTTTTTCTTCGAGGAAAGGAACTGTGCACGATCCAGTTTTTCTTCGAGGAAAGGAACTGTGCACGATCCACTTTTTCTTCGAGGAAAGGAACTGTGCACGATCCAGTTTTTCTTCGAGGAAAGGAACTGTGCACGATCCAGTTTTTCTTCGAGGAAAGGAACTGTGCACGATCCAGTTTTTCTTCGAGGAAAGGAACTGTGCACGATGCAGTTTTTCTTCGAGGAAAGGAACTGTGCACGATCCAGTTTTGCTTCGAGGAAAGGAACTGTGCACGATCCAATTTTTCTTCGAAGAAAGGAACTGTGCACGATCCAGTTTTTCTTCGAGGAAAGGAACTGTGCACGATCCAGTTTTTCTTCGAGGAAAGGAACTGTGCACGATGCAGTTTTTCTTCGAGGAAAGGAACTGTGCACGATCCAGTTTTTCTTCGAGGAAAGGAACTGTGCACGATCCAGTTTTGCTTCGAGGAAAGGAACTGTGCACGATCCAATTTTTCTTCGAGGAAAGGAACTGTGCACGATCCAGTTTTTCTTCGAGGAAAGGAACTGTGCACGATGCAGTTTTTCTTCGAAGAAAGGAACTGTGCACGATCCAGTTTTTCTTCGAGGAAAGGAACTGTGCACGATCCAGTTTTTCTTCGAGGAAAGGAACTGTGCACGATGCAGTTTTTCTTCGAGGAAAGGAACTGTGCACGATCCAGTTTTTCTTCGAGGAAAGGAACTGTGCGCGATCCAATTTTTCTTCGAGGAAAGGAACTGTGCACGATCCAGTTTTTCTTCGAGGAAAGGAACTGTGCAGGATCCAGTTTTTCTTCGAGGAAAGGAACTGTGCACGATCCAGTTTTTCTTCGAGGAAAGGAACTGTGCACGATGCAGTTTTTCTTCGAGGAAAGGAACTGTGCACGATCCAGTTTTTCTTCGAGGAAAGGAACTGTGCACGATCCAGTTTTTCTTCGAGGAAAGGAACTGTGCACGATCCAGTTTTTCTTCGAGGAAAGGAACTGTGCACGATGCAGTTTTTCTTCGAGGAAAGGAACTGTGCACGATCCAGTTTTTCTTCGAGGAAAGGAACTGTGCGCGATCCAATTTTTCTTCGAGGAAAGGAACTGTGCACGATCCAGTTTTTCTTCGAGGAAAGGAACTGTGCACGATCCAGTTTTTCTTCGAGGAAAGGAACTGTGCACGATGCAGTTTTTCTTCGAGGAAAGGAACTGTGCATGATCCAGTTTTGCTTCGAGGAAAGGAACTGTGCACGATCCAATTTTTCTTCGAAGAAAGGAACTGTGCACGATCCAGTTTTTCTTCGAGGAAAGGAACTGTGCACGATCCAGTTTTTCTTCGAGGAAAGGAACTGTGCACGATGCAGTGTTTCTTCGAGGAAAGGAACTGTGCACGATGCAGTTTTTCTTCGAGGAAAGGAACTGTGCACGATCCAATTTTGCTTCGAGGAAAGGAACTGTGCACGATCCAGTTTTGCTTCGAGGAAAGGAACTGTGCACGATCCAGTTTTTCTTCGAGGAAAGGAACTGTGCACGATCCAGTTTTGCTTCGAGGAAAGGAACTGTGCACGATGCAGTTTTTCTTCGAGGAAAGGAACTGTGCACGATCTAGTTTTTCTTCGATGAAAGGAACTGTGCGCGATCCAATTTTTCTTCGAGGAAAGGAACTGTGCACCATCCAGTTTTGCTTCGAGGAAAGGAACTGTGCACGATCCAATTTTTCTTCGAAGAAAGGAACTGTGCACGATCCAGTTTTTCTTCGAGGAAAGGAACTGTGCACGATGCAGTTTTTCTTCGAGGAAAGGAACTGTGCACGATGCAGTTTTTCTTCGAGGAAAGGAACTGAGCACGATCCAGTTTTGCTTCGAGGAAAGGAACTGTGCACGCTCCAATTTTTCTTCGAAGAAAGGAACTGTGCACGATCCAGTTTTGCTTCGAGGAAAGGAACTGTGCACGATGCAGTTTTTCTTCGAGGAAAGGAACTGTGCACGATCCAATTTTGCTTCGAGGAAAGGAACTGTGCACGATCCAGTTTTGCTTCGAGGAAAGGAACTGTGCACGATCCACTTTTGCTTCGAGGAAAGGAACTGTGCACGATCCAGTTTTTCTTCGAGGAAAGGAACTGTGCACGATCCAATTTTTCTTCGAGGAAAGGAACTGTGCACGATCCAGTTTTTCTTCGACGAAAGGAACTGTGCACGATCCAATTTTTCTTCGAGGAAAGGAACTGTGCACGATCCAGTTTTTCTTCGAGGAAAGAAACTGTGCACGATCCAGTTTTGCTTCGAGGAAAGAAACTGTGCACGATCCAGTTTTTCTTCGACGAAAGGAACTGTACACGATCCAGTTTTTCTTCGAGGAAAGGAACTGTGCACGATCCAATTTTTCTTCGAGGAAAGGAACTGTGCACGATCCGGTTTTTCTTCGAGGAAAGGAACTGTGCACGATATAGTTTTTCTTCGAGGAAAGGAACTGTGCACGATGCAGTTTTTCTTCGAGGAAAGGAACTGTGCACGATGCAGTTTTGCTTCGAGGAAAGGAACTGTGCACGATCCAGTTTTGCTTCGAGGAAAGGAACTGTGCACGATGTAGTTTTTCTTCGAGGAAAGGAACTGTGCACGATCCAGTTTTTCTTCGAGGAAAGGAACTGTGCACGATCCAGTTTTTCTTCGAGGAAAGGAACTGTGCACGATCCAGTTTTTCTTCGAGGAAAGGAACTGTGCACGATCCAGTTTTTCTTCGAGGAAAGGAACTGTGCACGATCCAGTTTGTCTTCGAGGAAAGGAACTGTGCACGATCCAGTTTTTCTTCGAGGAAAGGAACTGTGCACGATCCAGTTTTTCTTCGAGGAAAGGAACTGTGCACGATCCAGTTTTGCTTCGAGGAAAGGAACTGTGCACGATCCAATTTTTCTTCGAGGAAAGGAACTGTGCACGATCCAGTTTTTCTTCGAGGAAAGGAACTGTGCACGATCCAGTTTTTCTTCGAGGAAAGGAACTGTGCACGATCCAGTTTTGCTTCGAGGAAAGGAACTGTGCACGATCCAATTTTTCTTCGAAGAAAGGAACTGTGCACGATCCAGTTTTTCTTCGAGGAAAGGAACTGTGCACGATCCAGTTTTTCTTCGAGGAAAGGAACTGTGCACGATGCAGTTTTTCTTCGAGGAAAGGAACTGTGCACGATTCAGTTTTTCTTCGAGGAAAGGAACTGTGCGCGATCCAGTTTTTCTTCGAGGAAAGGAACTGTGCACGATCCAATTTTTCTTCGAGGAAAGGAACTGTGCACGATCCAGTTTTTCTTCGAGGAAAGGAACTGTGCACGATCCAGTTTTTCTTCGAGGAAAGGAACTGTGCACGATCCAGTTTTTCTTCGAGGAAAGGAACTGTGCACGATCCAGTTTTTCTTCGAGGAAAGGAACTGTGCACGATGCAGTTTTTCTTCGAGGAAAGGAACTGTGCACGATCCAGTTTTTCTTCGAGGAAAGGAACTGTGCACGATCCAATTTTTCTTCGAGGAAAGGAACTGTGCACGTTCCAGTTTTTCTTCGAGGAAAGGAACTGTGCACGATCCAGTTTTTCTTCGAGGAAAGGAACTGTGCACGATCCAGTTTTTCTTCGAGGAAACGAACTGTGCACGATGCAGTTTTTCTTCGAGGAAAGGAACTGTGCACGATCCAGTTTTGCTTCGAGGAAAGGAACTGTGCACGATCCAATTTTTCTTCGAGGAAAGGAACTGTGCACGATCCAGTTTTTCTTCGAGGAAAGGAACTGTGCACGATCCAGTTTTTCTTCGAGGAAAGGAACTGTGCACGATGCAGTTTTTTTTTCGAGGAAAGGAACTGTGCACAATGCAGTTTTTCTTCGAGGAAAGGAACTGTGCACGATGCAGTTTTGCTTCGAGGAAAGGAACTGTGCACGATCCAGTTTTGCTTCGAAGAAAGGAACTGTGCACGATCCAATTTTTCTTCGAACAAAGGAACTGTGCACGATGCAGTTTTTCTTCGAGGAAAGGAACTGTGCACGATGCAGTTTTTCTTCGAGGAAAGGAACTGTGCACGATCCAGTTTTGCTTCGAGGAAAGGAACTGTGCACGATCCAATTTTTCTTCGAACAAAGGAACTGTGCACGATCCAGTTTTGCTTCGAGGAAAGGAACTGTGCACGATGCAGTTTTTCTTCGAGGAAAGGAACTGTGCACGATCCAATTTTTCTTCGAGGAAAGGAACTGTGCACGATCCAGTTTTGCTTCGAGGAAAGGAACTGTGCACGATCCAGTTTTTCTTCGAGGAAAGGAACTGTGCACGATCCAGTTTTTCTTCGAGGAAAGGAACTGTGCACGATCCAATTTTTCTTCGAGGAAAGGAACTGTGCACGATCCAGTTTTTCTTCGAGGAAAGGAACTGTGCACGATCCAGTTTTTCTTCGAGAAAAGGAACTGTGCACGATCCAGTTTTGCTTCGAGGAAAGGAACTGTGCACGATCCAGTTTTTCTACGAGGAAAGGAACTGTGCACGATCCAATTTTTCTTCGAGGAAAGGAACTGTGCACGATCCAATTTTTCTTCGAGGAAAGGAACTGTGCCCGATCCAGTTTTTCTTCGAGGAAAGGAACTGTGCACGATCCAGTTTTTCTTCGATTAAAGGAACTGTGCACGATCCAATTTTTCTTCGAGGAAAGGAACTGTGCACGATCCAGTTTTTCTTCGAGGAAAGGAACTGTGCACGATCCAGTTTTGCTTCGAGGAAAGGAACTGTGCACGATCCAGTTTTGCTTCGAGGAAAGGAACTGTGCACGATCCAGTTTTTCTTCGAGGAAAGGAACTGTGCACGATCCAGTTTTTCTTCGAGGAAAGGAACTGTGCACGATCCAGTTTTGCTTCGAGGAAAGGAACTGTGCACGATCCAGTATTGCTTCGAGGAAAGGAACTGTGCACGATCCAGTTTTTCTTCGAGGAAAGGAACTGTGCACGATCCACTTTTTCTTCGATTAAAGGAACTGTGCACGATCCAGTTTTTCTTCGAGGAAAGGAACTGTGCACGATCCAGTTTTTCTTCGAAGAAAGGAACTGTGCACGATGCAGTTTTGCTTCGAGGAAAGGAACTGTGCACGATGCAGTTTTTCTTCGAGGAAAGGAACTGTGCACGATCCAAATTTTCTTCGAGGAAAGGAACTGTGCACGATCCAGTTTTGCTTCGAGGAAAGGAACTGTGCATGATGCAGTTTTTCTTCGAGGTAAGGAACTGTGCACGATCCAATTTTTCTTCGAGGAAAGGAACTGTGCACGATCCAGTTTTTCTTTGAGGAAAGGAACTGTGCACGATCCAGTTTTTCTTCGAGGAAAGGAACTGTGCACGATCCAATTTTTCTTCGAGGAAAGGAACTGTGCACGATCCAGTTTTTCTTCGAGGAAAGGAACTGTGCACGATCCAATTTTTCTTCGATTAAAGGAACTGTGCACGATCCAATTTTTCTTCGAGGAAAGGAACTGTGCACGATCCAGTTTTTCTTCGAGGAAAGGAACTGTGCACGATCCAGTTTTTCTTCGAGGAAAGGAACTGTGCACGATCCAGTTTTTCTTCGAGGAAAGGAACTGTGCACGATCCAGTTTTTCTTCGAGGAAAGGAACTGTGCACGATCCAGTTTTTCTTCGAGGAAAGGAACTGTGCACGATCCAGTTTTTCTTCGAGGAAAGGAACTGTGCACGATCCAGTTTTTCTTCGAGGAAAGGAACTGTGCACGATCCACTTTTTTCTTCGAAGAAAGGAACTGTGCACGATCCACTTTTTTCTTCGAAGAAAGGAACTGTGCACGATCCAGTTTTTCTTCGAGGAAAGGAACTGTGCACGATCCAATTTTTCTTCGAGGAAAGGAACTGTGCACGATCCAATTTTTCTTCGAGGAAAGGAACTGTGCACGATCCAGTTTTTCTTCGATTAAAGGAACTGTGCACGATCCAGTTTTTCTTCGAGGAAAGGAACTGTGCACGATCCAGTTTTGCTTCGAGGAAAGGAACTGTGCACGATGCAGTTTTTCTTCGAGGAAAGGAACTGTGCACGATCCAATTTTTCTTCCAGGAAAGGAACTGTGCACGATCCAGTTTTGCTTCGAGGAAAGGAACTGTGCACGATCCAGTTTTGCTTCGAGGAAAGGAACTGTGCACGATGCAGTTTTTCTTCGAGGAAAGGAACTGTGCACGATCCAATTTTTCTTCGAGGAAAGGAACTGTGCACGATCCAGTTTTGCTTCGAGGAAAGGAACTGTGCACGATACAGTTTTTCTTCAAGGAAAGGAACTGTGCACGATCCAGTTTTACTTCGAGGAAAGGAACTGTGCACGATCCAGTTTTTCTTCGAGAAAAGGAACTGTGCACGATCCAGTTTTGCTTCGAGGAAAGGAACTGTGCACGATCCAGTTTTTCTACGAGGAAAGGAACTGTGCACGATCCAATTTTTCTTCGAGGAAAGGAACTGTGCACGATCCAATTTTTCTTCGAGGAAAGGAACTGTGCCCGATCCAGTTTTTCTTCGAGGAAAGGAACTGTGCACGATCCAGTTTTTCTTCGATTAAAGGAACTGTGCACGATCCAATTTTTCTTCCAGGAAAGGAACTGTGCACGATCCAGTTTTTCTTCGAGGAAAGGAACTGTGCACGATCCAGTTTTGCTTCGAGGAAAGGAACTGTGCACGATCCAGTTTTGCTTCGAGGAAAGGAACTGTGCACGATCCAGTTTTTCTTCGAGGAAAGGAACTGTGCACGATCCACTTTTTCTTCGATTAAAGGAACTGTGCACGATCCAGTTTTTCTTCGAGGAAAGGAACTGTGCACGATCCAGTTTTTCTTCGAGGAAAGGAACTGTGCACGATGCATTTTTCTTCGAGGAAAGGAACTGTGCACGATGCAGTTTTTCTTCGAGGAAAGGAACTGTGCACGATCCAGTTTTTCTTCGAAGAAAGGAACTGTGCACGATCCAGTTTTGCTTCGAGGAAAGGAACTGTGCACGATGCAGTTTTTCTTCGAGGAAAGGAACTGTGCACGATCCAAATTTTCTTCGAGGAAAGGAACTGTGCACGATCCAGTTTTGCTTCGAGGAAAGGAACTGTGCACGATGCAGTTTTTCTTCGAGGTAAGGAACTGTGCACGATCCAATTTTTCTTCGAGGAAAGGAACTGTGCACGATCCAGTTTTTCTTCGAGGAAAGGAACTGTGCACGATCCAGTTTTGCTTCGAGGAAAGGAACTGTGCACGATCCAGTTTTTCTTCGACGAAAGGAACTGTGCACGATCCAGTTTTTCTTCGATTAAAGGAACTGTGCACGATCCAATTTTTCTTCGAGGAAAGGAACTGTGCACGATCCAGTTTTTCTTCGAGGAAAGGAACTGTGCACGATCCAGTTTTTCTTCGAGGAAAGGAACTGTGCACGATGCAGTTTTTCTTCGAGGAAAGGAACTGTGCACGATCCAGTTTTTCTTCGAGGAAAGGAACTGTGCACGATCCAGTTTTTCTTCGAGGAAAGGAATTGTGCACGATCCACTTTTTTCTTCGAAGAAAGGAACTGTGCACGATCCAGTTTTTCTTCGAGGAAAGGAACTGTGCACGATCCAATTTTCCTTCGAGGAAAGGAACTGTGAACGATCCAATTTTTCTTCGAGGAAAGGAACTGTGCACGATCCAGTTTTTCTTCGAGGAAAGGAACTGTGCACGATCCAGTTTTTCTTCGATTAAAGGAACTGTGCACGATCCAGTTTTTCTTCGAGGAAAGGAACTGTGCACGATCCAATTTTTCTTCGAGGAAAGGAACTGTGCACGATCCAGTTTTTCTTCGAGGAAAGGAACTGTGCACGATCCAGTTTTTCTTCGAGGAAAGGAACTGTGCACGATCCAGTTTTTCTTCGAGGAAAGGAACTGTGCACGATCCAGTTTTTCTTCGAGGAAAGGAACTGTGCACGATCCAGTTTTTCTTCGAGGAAAGGAACTGTGCACGATCCAGTTTTTCTTCGAGGAAAGGAACTGTGCACGATCCAGTTTTTCTTCGAGGAAAGGAAATGTGCACGATCCAGTTTTTCTTCAACGAAAGGAACTGTGCACGATCCAGTTTTTCTTCGAGGAAAGGAACTGTGCACGATCCAGTTTTGCTACGAGGAAAGGAACTGTGCACGATCCAGTTTTGCTTCGAGGAAAGGAACTGTGCACGATCCAGTTTTTCTTCGAGGAAAGGAACTGTGCACGATCCACTTTTTCTTCGATTAAAGGAACTGTGCACGATCCAGTTTTTCTTCGAGGAAAGGAACTGTGCACGATCCAGTTTTTCTTCGAGGAAAGGAACTGTGCACGATGCATTTTTCTTCGAGGAAAGGAACTGTGCACGATGCAGTTTTTCTTCGAGGAAAGGAACTGTGCACGATCCAGTTTTTCTTCGAGGAAAGGAACTGTGCACGATCCAATTTTTCTTCGAGGAAAGGAACTGTGCACGATCCAGTTTTTCTTCGAGGAAAGGAACTGTGCACGATCCAGTTTTGCTTCGAGGAAAGGAACTGTGCACGATCCAGTTTTGCTTCGAGGAAAGGAACTGTGCACGATCCAGTTTTTCTTCGAGGAAAGGAACTGTGCACGATCCACTTTTTCTTCGATTAAAGGAACTGTGCACGATCCAGTTTTTCTTCGAGGAAAGGAACTGTGCACGATGCAGTTTTTCTTCGAGGTAAGGAACTGTGCACGATCCAATTTTTCTTCGAGGAAAGGAACTGTGCACGATCCAGTTTTGCTTCGAGGAAAGGAACTGTGCACGATCCAGTTTTGCTTCGAGGAAAGGAACTGTGCACGATCCAGTTTTTCTTCGAGGAAAGGAACTGTGCACGATCCACTTTTTCTTCGATTAAAGGAACTGTGCACGATCCAGTTTTTCTTCGAGGAAAGGAACTGTGCACGATCCAGTTTTGCTTCGAGGAAAGGAACTGTGCACGATCCAATTTTTCTTCGAAGAAAGGAACTGTGCACGATCCAGTTTTTCTTCGAGGAAAGGAACTGTGCACGATGCAGTTTTTCTTCGAGGAAAGGAACTGTGCACGATGCAGTTTTTCTTCGAGGAAAGGAACTGTGCACGATCCAGTTTTGCTTCGAGGAAAGGAACTGTGCACGATCCAATTTTTCTTCGAACAAAGGAACTGTGCACGATCCAGTTTTGCTTCGAGATAAGGAACTGTGCACGATGCAGTTTTTCTTCGAGGAAAGGAACTGTGCACGATCCAATTTTTCTTCGAGGAAAGGAACTGTGCACGATCCAGTTTTGCTTCGAGGAAAGGAACTGTGCACGATCCAGTTTTTCTTCGAAGAAAGGAACTGTGCACGATCCAGTTTTGCTTCGAGGAAAGGAACTGTGCACGATCCAGTTTTTCTTCGAGGAAAGGAACTGTGCACGATCCAGTTTTTCTTCGAGAAAAGGAACTGTGCACGATCCAGTTTTGCTTCGAGGAAAGGAACTGTGCACGATCCAGTTTTTCTACGAGGAAAGGAACTGTGCACGATCCAATTTTTCTTCGAGGAAAGGAACTGTGCACGATCCAATTTTTCTTCGAGGAAAGGAACTGTGCCCGATCCAGTTTTTCTT
Source organism: Ryuthela nishihirai (assembly GCA_038380435.1). Taxonomy (NCBI): domain Eukaryota; kingdom Metazoa; phylum Arthropoda; class Arachnida; order Araneae; family Heptathelidae; genus Ryuthela; species Ryuthela nishihirai. The sequence continues at coordinate 107,492,000 of JAWZYU010000006.1, forward strand.
CGAGGAAAGGAACTGTGCACGATCCAGTTTTTCTTCGATTAAAGGAACTGTGCACGATCCAATTTTTCTTCGAGGAAAGGAACTGTGCACGATCCAGTTTTTCTTCGAGGAAAGGAACTGTGCACGATCCAGTTTTGCTTCGAGGAAAGGAACTGTGCACGATCCAGTTTTGCTTCGAGGAAAGGAACTGTGCACGATCCAGTTTTTCTTCGAGGAAAGGAACTGTGCACGATCCACTTTTTCTTCGATTAAAGGAACTGTGCACGATCCAGTTTTTCTTCGAGGAAAGGAACTGTGCACGATCCAGTTTTTCTTCGAAGAAAAGAACTGTGCACGATGCAGTTTTTCTTCGAGGAAAGGAACTGTGCACAATCCAGTTTTTCTTCGAGGAAAGGAACTGTGCACGATCCAGTTTTTCTTCGAGGAAAGGAACTGTGCACGATGCATTTTTCTTCGAGGAAAGGAACTGTGCACGATGCAGTTTTTCTTCGAGGAAAGGAACTGTGCACGATCCAGTTTTTCTTCGAGGAAAGGAACTGTGCACGATCCAGTTTTGCTTCGAGGAAAGGAACTGTGCACGATCCAGTTTTTCTTCGAGGAAAGGAACTGTGCACGATCCAATTTTTCTTCGAGGAAAGGAACTGTGCACGATCCAGTTTTTCTTCGAGGAAAGGAACTGTGCACGATCCAGTTTTTCTTCGATTAAAGGAACTGTGCACGATCCAATTTTTCTTCGAGGAAAGGAACTGTGCACGATCCAGTTTTTCTTCGAGGAAAGGAACTGTGCACGATCCAGTTTTTCTTCGAGGAAAGGAACTGTGCACGATCCAGTTTTTCTTCGAGGAAAGGAACTGTGCACGATCCAGTTTTTCTTCGAGGAAATTAACTGTGCACGATCCAGTTTTTCTTCGAGGAAAGGAACTGTGCACGATCCAGTTTTGCTTCGAGGAAAGGAACTGTGCACGATGCAGTTTTTCTTCGAGGAAAGGAACTGTGCACGATCCAATTTTTCTTCGAGGAAAGGAACTGTGCACGATCCAGTTTTGCTTCGAGGAAAGGAACTGTGCACGATACAGTTTTTCTTCGAGGAAAGGAACTGTGCACGATCCAATTTTTCTTCGAGGAAAGGAACTGTGCACGATCCAGTTTTTCTTCGAGGAAAGGAACTGTGCACGATCCAGTTTTTCTTCGAGAAAAGGAACTGTGCACGATCCAGTTTTGCTTCGAGGAAAGGAACTGTGCACGATCCAGTTTTTCTACGAGGAAAGGAACTGTGCACGATCCAATTTTTCTTCGAGGAAAGGAACTGTGCACGATCCAATTTTTCTTCGAGGAAAGGAACTGTGCCCGATCCAGTTTTTCTTCGAGGAAAGGAACTGTGCACGATCCAGTTTTTCTTCGATTAAAGGAATTGTGCACGATCCAATTTTTCTTCGAGGAAAGGAACTGTGCACGATCCAGTTTTTCTTCGAGGAAAGGAACTGTGCACGATCCAGTTTTGCTTCGAGGAAAGGAACTGTGCACGATCCAGTTTTGCTTCGAGGAAAGGAACTGTGCACGATCCAGTTTTTCTTCGAGGAAAGGAACTGTGCACGATCCACTTTTTCTTCGATTAAAGGAACTGTGCACGATCCAGTTTTTCTTCGAGGAAAGGAACTGTGCACGATCCAGTTTTTCTTCGAGGAAAGGAACTGTGCACGATGCATTTTTCTTCGAGGAAAGGAACTGTGCAAGATGCAGTTTTTCTTCGAGGAAAGGAACTGTGCACGATCCAGTTTTTCTTCGAAGAAAGGAACTGTGCACGATCCAGTTTTGCTTCGAGGAAAGGAACTGTGCACGATGCAGTTTTTCTTCGAGGAAAGGAACTGTGCACGATCCAAATTTTCTTCGAGGAAAAAGGAACTGTGCACGATCCAGTTTTGCTTCGAGGAAAGGAACTGTGCACGATGCAGTTTTTCTTCGAGGTAAGGAACTGTGCACGATCCAATTTTTCTTCGAGGAAAGGAACTGTGCACGATCCAGTTTTTCTTCGAGGAAAAGAACTGTGCACGATCCAGTTTTTCTTCGAGGAAAGGAACTGTGCACGATCCAGTTTTGCTTCGAGGAAAGGAACTGTGCACGATCCAGTTTTTCTTCGAGGAAAGGAACTGTGCACGATCCAATTTTTCTTCGAGGAAAGGAACTGTGCACGATCCAGTTTTGCTTCGAGGAAAGGAACTGTGCACGATGCAGTTTTGCTTCGAGGAAAGGAACTGTGCACGATCCAATTTTTCTTCCAGGAAAGGAACTGTGCACGATCCAGTTTTGCTTCGAGGAAAGGAACTGTGCACGATCCAGTTTTGCTTCGAGGAAAGGAACTGTGCACGATGCAGTTTTTCTTCGAGGAAAGGAACTGTGCACGATCCAATTTTTCTTCGAGGAAAGGAACTGTGCACGATCCAGTTTTGCTTCGAGGAAAGGAACTGTGCACGATACAGTTTTTCTTCGAGGAAAGGAACTGTGCACGATCAAATTTTTCTTCGAGGAAAGGAATTGTGCACGATCCAGTTTTTCTTCGAGGAAAGGAACTGTGCACGATCCAGTTTTTCTTCGAGGAAAGGAACTGTGCACGATCCAGTTTTGCTTCGAGGAAAGGAACTGTGCACGATCCAGTTTTTCTTCGAGGAAAGGAACTGTGCACGATCCAATTTTTCTTCGAGGATAGGAACTGTGCACGATCCAATTTTTCTTCGAGGAAAGGAACTGTGCCCGATCCAGTTTTTCTTCGAGGAAAGGAACTGTGCACGATCCAGTTTTTCTTCGATTAAAGGAACTGTGCACGATCCAATTTTTCTTCGAGGAAAGGAACTGTGCACGATCCAGTTTTTCTTCGAGGAAAGGAACTGTGCACGATCCAGTTTTGCTTCGAGGAAAGGAACTGTGCACGATCCAGTTTTTCTTCGAGGAAAGGAACTGTGCACGATCCAGTTTTTCTTCGAGGAAAGGAACTGTGCACGATCCACTTTTTCTTCGATTAAAGGAACTGTGCACGATCCACTTTTTCTTCGAGGAAAGGAACTGTGCACGATCCAGTTTTTCTTCGAGGAAAGGAACTGTGCACGATCCAGTTTTTCTTCGAGGAAAGGAACTGTGACGATGCAGTTTTTCTTCGAGGAAAGGAACTGTGTACGATCCAGTTTTTCTTCGAAGAAAGGAACTGTGCACGATCCAGTTTTGCTTCGAGGAAAGGAACTGTGCACGATGCAGTTTTTCTTCGAGGAAAGGAACTGTGCACGATCCAAATTTTCTTCGAGGAAAGGAACTGTGCACGATCCAGTTTTTCTTCGAGGAAAGGAACTGTGCACGATCCAATTTTTCTTCGAGGAAAGGAACTGTGCACAATCCAGTTTTTCTTCGACGAAAGGAACTGTGCACGATCCAGTTTTTCTTCGATTAAAGGAACTGTGCACGATCCAATTTTTCTTCGAGGAAAGGAACTGTGCACGATCCAGTTTTTCTTCGAGGAAAGGAACTGTGCACGATCCAGTTTTTCTTCGAGGAAAGGAACTGTGCACGATGCAGTTTTTCTTCGAGGAAAGGAACTGTGCACGATCCAGTTTTTCTTCGAGGAAAGGAACTGTGCACGATCCAGTTTTTCTTCGAGGAAAGGAACTGTGCACGATCCACTTTTTTCTTCGAAGAAAGGAACTGTGCACGATCCAGTTTTTCTTCGAGGAGAGGAACTGTGCACGATCCAATTTTTCTTCGAGGAAAGGAACTGTGCACGATCCAATTTTTCTTCGAGGAAAGGAACTGTGCACGATCCAGTTTTTCTTCGAGGAAAGGAACTGTGCACGATCCAGTTTTTCTTCGATTAAAGGAACTGTGCACGATCCAGTTTTTCTTCGAGGAAAGGAACTGTGCACGATCCAATTTTTCTTCGAGGAAAGGAACTGTGCACGATCCAGTTTTTCTTCGAGGAAAGGAACTGTGCACGATCCAGTTTTTCTTCGAGGAAAGGAACTGTGCACGATCCAGTTTTTCTTCAAGGAAAGGAACTGTGCACGATCCAGTTTTTCTTCGAGGAAAGGAACTGTGCACGATCCAGTTTTCTTCGAGGAAAGGAACTGTGCACGATCCAGTTTTTCTTCGAGGAAAGGAACTGTGCACGATCCAGTTTTTCTTCGAGGAAAGGAAATGTGCACGATCCAGTTTTTCTTCAACGAAAGGAACTGTGCACGATCCAGTTTTTCTTCGAGGAAAGGAACTGTGCACGATGCAGTTTTTCTTCGAGGAAAGGAACTGTGCACGATCCAGTTTTTCTTCGAGGAAAGGAACTGTGCACGATCCACTTTTTTGTTCGAAGAAAGGAACTGTGCACGATCCAGTTTTTCTTCGAGGAAAGGAACTGTGCACGATCCAATTTTTCTTCGAGGAAAGGAACTGTGCACGATCCAATTTTTCTTCGAGGAAAGGAACTGTGCACGATCCAGTTTTTCTTCGAGGAAAGGAACTGTGCACGATCCAGTTTTTCTTCGATTAAAGGAACTGTGCACGATCCAGTTTTTCTTCGAGGAAAGGAACTGTGCACGATCCAATTTTTCTTCGAGGAAAGGAACTGTGCACGATCCAGTTTTTCTTCGAGGAAAGGAACTGTGCACGATCCAGTTTTTCTTCGAGGAAAGGAACTGTGCACGATCCAGTTTTTCTTCGAGGAAAGGAACTGTGCACGATCCAGTTTTTCTTCGAGGAAAGGAACTGTGCACGATGCAGTTTTTCTTCTAGGAAAGGAACTGTGCACGATCCAGTTTTTCTTCGAGGAAAGGAAATGTGCACGATCCAGTTTTTCTTCAACGAAAGGAACTGTGCACGATCCAGTTTTTCTTCGAGGAAAGGAACTGTGCACGATCCAGTTTTTCTTCGAGGAAAGGAACTGTGCACGATCCAGTTTTTCTTCGAGGAAAAGAACTGTGGACGATCCAGTTTTTCTTCGAGGAAAGGAACTGTGCACGATCCAGTTTTTCTTCGAGGAAAGGAACTGTGCACGATCCACTTTTTTCTTCGAAGAAAGGAACTGTGCACGATCCAGTTTTTCTTCGAGGAAAGGAACTGTGCACGATCCAATTTTTCTTCGAGGAAAGGAACTGTGCACGATCCAATTTTTCTTCGAGGAAAAGAACTGTGCACGATCCAGTTTTTCTTCGAGGAAAGGAACTGTGCACGATCCAGTTTTTCTTCGAGGAAAGGAACTGTGCACGATCCAGCTTTTCTTCGAGGAAAGGAACTGTGCACGATCCAGTTTTTCTTCGAGGAAAGGAACTGTGCACGATCCAGTTTTTCTTCGAGGAAAGGAACTGTGCACGATCCAGTTTTTCTTTGAGGAAAGGAACTGTGCACGATCCAGTTTTTCTTCGAGGAAAGGAACTGTGCACGATCCAGTTTTTCTTCGAGGAAAGGAACTGTGCACGATCCAGTTTTTCTTCGAGGAAAGGAACTGTGCACGATCCAGTTTTTCTTCGAGGAAAGGAACTGTGCACGATCCAATTTTTCTTCGAGGAAAGGAACTGTGCACGATCGAATTTTTCTTCGAAGAAAGGAACTGTGCACGATCCAGTTTTTCTTCGAGGAAAGGAACTGTGCACGATCCAGTTTTTCTTCGAGGAAAGGAACTGTGCACGGTGCCGTTCTATCCAAGGAAAGGAATACAGAAGCAACAAATTTCTTGTCAGCAAAGAAACTGTACACGATCCTGTTCTGTCCAAGGAAAGGAACTGCACACGCTCGAAATTTCTTGTCAGCAAAGAAACTGTACACGATCCAGTTTTGTCCGAGGAAAGGAACTGCACACGATCCAATTTTTTTAGAGGTTTTTCCGTGAAACAAACTGTCAACAGCAAACTGGAGTGTGTGCAGTTTATTTGCAATACACTTCAGTTGATCACTTCCGCAAATTATTATAAGAGCTGAGGTGGCTCCGTTGGTAACGCGCCAAGTTTGTAATCTGTAGTTCCCAGGTTCGAGTCCCAGCTGGGTCAGCGTTGAGATTTATCTCCGCAAAAATTCCCCCGCCCTGCCCACGGTCAGTAGGGGACACCGATGGGCTTGGAAAGGCCGCCGTCCGTCGGATGGGACGTTAAGCCGTTGCCCCGTGTGCGGGAGAGCCATACACTGTGCACGTTAAAGAACACGCTGGATGGCCTTGACGGGATACTACCATCTGTCTCCCAACATCTGTTCCAGTGGGTCCCCTCCCCCAACCTTCTCTGAGCCTTCGGGGTCGTTGTGACCTGGCAATTTAGCCCATGTGTGTAGGAGACCCATACCCTGTGCACGTTAAAGAACACGCTGGATCGTCTTGACGGGAGGTTACCATCTGTCTCCCAACAGATGTTCCAGTGGGTCTCCTCCACAACCTTCTCTGAGCCTTAGGGGTCCTTGTGACCTGGCCATTTAGACCATGGTGTGCAAAAAAGTGCCGCTCAGAGGTAAAACAACCCAACGTTAAAGAACACGCTGGATGGCCTTGACAGGAGGCTACCATCTGTCTCCCAACAGCTGTTCCAGTGGGTCCCCTCCCCCAACCTTCTCTGAGTCTTTGGGGTCCTTGTGACCTGGCCATTTAACCTATTGTGTGCATTACAGCGATACCCTGTGCACATTAAAGAACAAGCTGGATGGCCTTGACGGGAGGCTACCATCTGCCTCCCAAGAGCTGTTCCATTGGGTCCCCTCCCCAACCTTCTCTTAGCACTCGGGGTTCTACAACCACTGTTATTAACGGTTTCAAGACGCCTCAAAATTTCTGAAACGTCAACGACGCCCAAAACGCATTCTGTGTGGCCACTTGAAAAGACGTCGCGAGAGACAATGATCGCGAATTAAAGCGACAAAAACCCGTATTTCCTGACTTCAGCAGTTTAGGCGTGAGTGGCGGGGCGGGGGGGAGGCAGCGAGTGACCAACCGTGACCGGTAATTAGCGTCGTCCGCTGAGTCGAGGATGATTCAATCTGCAGCTCGGGCGTCAAGCCGCGAGAATCCACATTCTCATTATCGATTGGACAGTAATTCGTCGTTCGTACTGAAATACAGCCCACTTCGCGGGGAGAGGTGGGGGGGGGGGGACGTGAAGTCGCGGTTTCGTGCAGCACCACCTCGACACGTTCAATGAGGTGGCAAAACGAGGTGATGCCGAAGATGTAGAGCATTCCTCGGCGAAGAGAAGACGAACAAATGGGAGATTGGCCATTCTGAATGTTTCCTACGATGAAGAGTGGAGAGATATCTGTTCGTGTTTAGGATGGGTTGGGTTATTTTACCTCAGAGCGGCAATTTTTTGCACACCATGGGCTAAATGGCCAGGTCACAAGGACCCTGAAAGCTCAGAGAAGGTTGGGGGAGGGGACCCATTGGAACAGCTGTTGGGAGACATATGGTAGCTTCTCGTTAAGGCCATCCATCGTGTTCTTTAACGTTGGGTTGTTTTATCTCGGAGCGACAGTTTTTTTGCACACCATGGGCTAAATGGCCAGGTCACATGGACCCCGAAGGCTCAGAGAAGGTTGGGGGAGAGGACCCACTGGAAGAGCTGTTGGGAGACAGACGGTAGCCTCCTGTCAAGGCCATCCAGCATGTTCTTTAATGTTCAGTTGTTTTACCCCTGAGGCACTTTTTGCACACCATGGGCTAAATGGGCAGGTCACATGGACCCCGAAGGCTCAGAGAAGGTTGGGGGAGAGGACCCACTGGAAGAGCTGTTGGGAGACAGATGGTAGCCTCCCGTCAAGGCCATCCAGCGTGTTCTTTAACGTGCACAGGGTATGGCTCTTATGCACACGGGGCCACGGCTTAACGTCCCATTCGACGGACGGCGGCCTTTCCAAGCCCATCGGTGTCCCATCCGACGGACGGCGGCCTTTCCAAGCCCATCGGTGTCCCCTACATACCGTGGGCAGGGCGGGGAATTTTGCGGAGATAAATCTCAACACTGACCAAGCTGGGACTCGAACCTGGGAACTACAGATTACGAGCCTGGCGTGCTACCGATTGAGCCACCCCCGCCCAAAAATTATCGCTGACGCGGCGGGAATTCGCTTTTGGAAGAGCCAGAATAATGTTCACTTTTGAAAAGAGCGAATTGAAAGAGTGATTCTTGGTTCTTCAACTGGTGGAGGTGATTCTTCGTTCTTTCCAAAATGGAGGCGATTCTTAATTCTTTAACTGGTGAATGTGATTCTTCGCTCTTTCTCAAATAGAGTTGATTCTAAGTTCTTTCGCAACAAAGATGACTCTTTGCTTTTTCACGGCAGAATGGAAATGATTCTTTGTTGTTTTTTCCTGAAATGTAGGTGATTCTTTGCTCTTTCTCAAAGACATACTCATTTCAACCTAGAATCACCTTGACCTTTTGAAAGAGCGAATAATCACCTTCACTATTTTGAAAGAGAGAATAATCACCTTCACTATTTTGAAAGAGAGTATAATCACCTTCACTATTTTGAAAGAGAGAATAATCACCTTCACCTTTTTAAAGAGAGAATAATCACCTTCACTTTTTGGAAGAGAGAATAATCACCTTCACTTTTTGGAAGAGAGAATAATCACATTCACTTTTTGGAAGAGAGAATAATCACATTCACTATTTTGAAAGAGAGAATAATCACCTTCACTTTTTGGAAGAGAGAATAATCACCTTCACTTTTTGGAAGAGAGAATAATCACCTTCACTTTTTGGAAGAGAGAATAATCACATTCACTATTTTGAAAGAGAGAATAATCACCTTCACTTTTTGGAAGAGAGAATAGTCACCTTCACTTTTTGGAAAAACAAAGGGAATAATCATCTTCACTTTTTTGGGGGGGAAAAGAGAATAATCACCTTCATTTTTTGAAAAAGCAAATAATCACCTTCATTTTTGAAAGAGCGAATAATCACCTTCACTTTTTGAAAGGGCGAATAATCACCTTCATTTTTTGAAAGAGCCTAGAATCACATCAATTGCAGAAGAGCCAAGAACGCGAACGATCATCTTTGCTTTTGGAAATCACCTGCACTTTTGAAAGAGCCTAAAATAACCCTTTTTTTTTTTGAAAGAGATAAGAGTCATCCTCTCTCAAAGGAGCGAAGAATCACCTCCACTGCGAAAGAGCCAACATTTACCTTCGCTTTTGGAAGAGCTAAGAATCACCTTCACTTTTTGGGGGCGGGGTGGCTCAGTCGGTAGCGCGCCAGACTCATAATCTGCATTTCCCAGGTTCGAATCCCAGCTAGGTCAGCGTTGAGATTTATCTCCGCAAAATTCCCCGCCCTGCCTACGGTCAGTAGGGGACACCGATGGGATTGGAAAGCCCGCCGTCCGTCGGATGGGACGTTAAGCCGTGTGCCGGAGAGTCATACCTTGTGCATGTTAAAGAACACGCTGGATGGCCTTGAAGTGAGAACCTACGTGTCACGTGACAGAAAGGTTGCCAGATCACTAATTTCTAAAAAAAATCGTTGCCAGAAAGTTTTTCTGAATTCTGTAATCAACCGTAATGTTCGGATACTTTTTAATATATATAATGCGTATGAATATATAATGCAATGAATATGGAGCGTGTGCAGTTACCGTTCACAGCAAACTGGAGCGGTTGCGGTTAATGTTCACAGCACATTGGATCGTGTGAATTCACAAAGACCTGGATCGTGTGGGCTCACTCACGGAAATATTGAGCGTGTGCAGTTACCGTTCACAGCAAACTGGAGCGGTTGCGGTTAATGTTCACAGCACATTGGATCGTGTGAGCTCACAAAGACCTGGATCGTGTGGGCTCACTCACGGAAATATTGAGCGTGTGCAGTTACCGTTCACAGCAAACTGGAGCGGTTGCGGTTAATGTTCACAGCACATTGGATCGTGTGAGCTCACAAAGACCTGGATCGTGTGGGCTCACTCACGGAAATATTGAGCGTGTGCAGTTACCGTTCACAGCAAACTGGAGCGTGTGCAGTAACTGCACACGCTCCAGTTTGCTGTGAACGGTAACTGGAGCGTGTACAGTTGCTGTACACGCTCCAAATATTTTTCCTGAATTCTGTAATCACGTGACACGAAGGTTGCCAGATCACTAATTTCTAAAAAAAATCGTTGCCAGATATTTTTTCTGAATTTTGTAATCAACCATAGTGTTCGGATACTTTTTTGAGCGACTGTACTCATTTCTATTTTTTAACGTCATCGCGTGAATTACCGAACAAGTTTGCCAGAACAACCTCAGTCACCTTCATACCATTTTCTCGAAAGATTTAAGAATAGTGGCCGTACTATTGTTTAACGACACTTCCGAGGACTTATCCTGCTTTATCAGTGCCTGTTGGCGCAATATATACCGCCTCCGGAGGAAAGTGATGCGGGGAGCAACATCGCCATCCTTCAGAAGCGATGGAGCCAAGAATCATCTCTACTAAGGCCAGTGAAAAACGGCCTTCCCTTTATACGGACTCGCAGCGCGCGCTGTCCGGTTCCGACCCGTGACAGATTGATGCGGACTCCACCTGCTCCGGAGCCGGGATCGGAGGACGTCGGCAGCGAGGCGCGAAATGCCGCGTCCACGTGTGACGGCCGCAACCTCATCCGCAGATTGCTTCATTTGTCAACAGTGGCACGTGTTCGGAGACGCAGTTGTCCGTCATCGAGACCTCCCCATTACCCTGGCGGGAGGAGAGAGAAGGGGGCGGGGGACGGGGATCGAGTTATGACGTCCGTGTGGTCTATAGTTGCCATGGCAACGCATCGCCTACGTTGACGGTAGGAAGGAATGGTCGTGAGAAATGGAAGATGCGGTGTAAGATAAGAGACTGATATTTCCTAAAAATAGATCAGGTCTATATTTGGGTTGGGTTGTTTTACCTCTGAGCGACACTTTCTTGCACACAATGGGCTAAACTGGCCAGGTCACAAGGACCCCGAGGGCTCAGAGATTAGGGGAGGGGACCGACTGGAATAGCTATTGTGATACAAATGGTAACCTCATGTTTTTTAACTGCGTGTTCTTTGTACTGTGCACAGGGTATGGCTCTCTTGCACACAATGTGCTAAATGACCAGGTCACAAGGACCCCGAGGAGGGTTCAGAGAAAGTTGGGGGAGAGGACTCGCTGAACAGCCTACACACAATAGGCTAAATGGCTACGTCATAAGTCCCCCCAACCATCTCTGAGCTCAAGAGCTCAGAGATGGTTGGGAGAGGGGACTCACTGGACGGCTGTTGGGAGACATGGTAGCCTCCAGTCAAGGTCATCCAGCGTGTTCTTTAACGTGCACAGTGTATGCCTCTCCCGCACAAGGGGCAACGGCTTAGCATCCCATCTGACGAACGGCGGCTTTTCCAAGCCCATCAGTGTCCCTAATGACAGAGGGCAGGGCGAGGAATTTTGTGTAAATAAATCTCAACGCTGCCCAAATTGGAACTCGAACCTGGGAGCCTGGCGTGCTACCGACTGAGCTGTGCAAGTTATAGAACACGCTGGATGGCCTTGACGGGAGGCTACCATCTGTCTCCCAACAGCTGTTCCAGTGGGTCCCCTCACCCAACCTTCTCTGAGCCTTCGGGATCCTTGCGACCTGGCAATTTAGCCCACTGAGTGCAAAAAAGTGCCGCTCAGAGGTAAAACAACCCAACGTTAAAGAACACACTGGATGGTCTTGGCAGGAGGCTACCATCTGTCTCCTAACAGCTTTTCCAGTGGGTCCCCTCCCCCAACCTTCTCTGAGCCTTCAGGGTACTTGTGACCTGGTCATTTAGCCCATTGTGTGCAGAAAAGTGCCGCTCAGAGGAAAAACAACCAAACGTTAAAGAACACACTGGGTGGTCTTGGCAGGAGGCTACCATCTGTCTCCCAACAGCTTTTCCAGTGGGTCCCCTACCCCAACCTTCTCTGAGCCTTCGGGGTACTTGTGACCTGGTCATTTAGCCCATTGTGTGCAGAAAAGTGCCGCTCAGAGGAAAAACAACCCAACGTTAAAGAACACCCTGGATGGTCTTGGCAGGAGGCTACCATCTGTCTCCCAACAGCTGTTCCAGTGGGTCCCCTCCCCCAACCTTCTCTGAGCCTTCAGGGTACTTGTGACCTGGTCATTTAGCCCATTTTGTGCAGAAAAGTGCCGCTCAGAGGTAAAACAACCCAACGTTAAAGAACACGCTGGATGGCCTTGACGTGAGGCTACCATTTGTCTCCCAACAGCTATTCCAATGGGTCCCCTCCCCCAACCTTCTCTGAGCCTTCGGGGTCCTTGTGACCTGGCCATTTAGCCCATTGTGTGCAAAAAAGTGTCGTTCAGAGGTAAAACAACCCAACCCAACTCAGTCATAAACATTGGAACATCTGCGGATGGATATCATATTGCAACTCAACGTTACAGGTTTACCTGCGGAAGAGTACAACATGGCCGCTGAGGACTCTGATACACCGTAGTCGAAAAAGAATGCATGGCAATCTTGAAAATTAAAATCGTACCTGAATCTTCTAAAATAATAAAAGATGCCGTGTATGTGTGTGTATGGTAACCATAACTCATCGGGAATTCATAGTAGACCAATCAAATTATCCAGAATATTCCTGGTTGTGCACCGGGTTTGCAGTGTCGAATTTCACGTCGAAATTCCAAATCGGGTGCCTGCAAGAAGTCAAATATTTACTATTAGTTGAACGTACAGTCTCTCAAAAAATATCCGAACACTATGGTTGATTACAGAATTATGAAAAAATATCTGTCAACGATTTTTTTTTAGAAATTAGTGATCTGGCAACCTTCGTGTCACGTGACGCAAAGGTTGCCAGATCACTAATTTCTAAAAAAAAAATCGTTGCCAGATATTTTTTCTGAATTCTGTAATCAACCATAGTGTTCGGATAGTTTTTTTGAGCGACTGTAATTATGAAAAAAACCTAGAATTTGGAGTCTAAATATAAAATTCATCATCATCATCATCCTCAAGCAGCCATGGGCTACGGAGGTTCAACCAGACCGTGCAATTTAGTTCTCCAAGCAAATCTATCCTGAGCTACATCTACTGCATCTGGCCACTGCACACCAATTCTAACAAGGTCCTGTTTGACATTGTCTGCCCACCGCATCCTAGGTCTCCCCTTCTTTCTGAGGCCTTTAGGCACACTGTTCATAACCCTATTCGCCAATCTATAATTATTCATACGGCCAACATGGCCAAACCAGCGGAGTCTCTCTCTGCACAATATGCTGCTTAAAGGAGGTGCAAACTCCTTTGCCTAACCTCATCATTAGTTACAAAGTTGAACCACCTAATGCCCAAGATACTGCGTAAGCATCTGGAATCAAAAGCATCTAGTTTCCTGTTATCTTGTTTACAAAGTGTCCAAGTTTCACTACCATAACTAACCCTAGAAAGAACCAAACTATTATACAGTCTAATTTTAGTCTTTAGGTGTATACGCCTATTTCTCCACACTCTCCATAGGTTCTTAAAAGTCCCGGCAGCAATCCCTATTCGTCTGTTAATCTCATACCGCACATCACCATTATCTGTTACATAGCTCCCAAGATAATTAAACTGTGACACCTGCTCAAGACTGCAACCATTCAGATTAACTGAATCACAGCCTGCCTGACCAATTTTCATCACTTTAGTTTTCTCTCTGTTTATAACCAAACCTACTCTACTACCAGTCTCATCAACGGCTCGAATGAAATAGTTCATCTCATCAACATCATTTGCCAAAAGGGCTAAATCATCAGCATAATCTAAATCAGAAATTTTCGTATCTCCAGCCCATTTAAGGCCAAAATCTTTCCCTTGAAGTGAATTTCGCATAACATAATCAATAACCAAGCTAAAGAGAAAAGGAGACAAAATGCACCCTTGTCGAACACCAGAAGTAATGCTAAACCAATTGCTACAAGACTTACCAACTCTCACACACGACTCAGTGTTATTATAGAGAGCTTTCATTATGTTAACTAACTTGTCTGGTATACCATATGATCTCACAATCAACCACAAATTATGACGATCAACAGAGTCGAAAGCCTTTTTGAAATCAACAAAGCTAGCAACCAAAGGTTTCTGAAACTCTAAACATTTCTCAAGAATCTGCCTAAGTGAAAATATCTGATCCACACATCCCCTACCACTTCTGAATCCACATTGCTCATCACGCAATTGACTGTCAACCAGATTCTTAATTCTATTAAGCACAATCATGGAAAGAACTTTACCTGGAACAGAGAGTAGGCTGATACCCCTATAGTTATCACAAGAACTGCGATCACCTATTTTGAAAATAGGGATAACAATAGCTCTGGTAAAATCCTTAGGAACCATGCCTTTATCATAAAAGATATTCAGAATTTCAGTCATCCAAGTGGTAACCGAAACATTCCCAGCTCTAAGCATTTCGGTAGTAATTTCATCTACCCCTGGGGATTTATGTAGTTTAAGTTTAGAAACAGCCAAAATAACTTCAGATTGTGTTACAGGGCCAACATTAAAGCCACCAATGCATCCATCATCACTGCAAACAATGGGAGCAGAACCAACTACATTGTTTAGAACATCACTGAAATGCTCAGCCCACCTAGCCATGACAGAACCTTCCCCTTCTATAACCTTACCTTGTTTATTCTTCAATCCTTGTATGCCTGTCCGTTTTCTACCACATAAAACATTAACTATCTGGTACAGCTCTCTGCTGTTGTGCTGTCTAACTGCTTCCTCGGCTTTGTCAGCCAAACCATCAAGCCAAAGATTCTTATCAGCAGCTAACTGATCTTTTACACGTTTATTAAGTTCTCTGTAATGCTTGCTATTAGGACTAGTAGGGTATATTGATTGAAGACATTCCTGCAGTTCTTTCTTTCTGAAATAAGCTCAAGTGCCTTATCACTCAGATAATTCTGCCTCTTCTGCTCCTTTTTTCCTAAAAGAGTACTGTTAGTGTCCAAAAAAGCCTGTTTAAAATGACCATTCTTCCTCAACTTCAGTAGTAAGCAAACCATGACTGTCATAATGACTAAGTAACCTATCATGGTAAGCTTTGGCTATAACTGGATCTTTCAGAGATTCAGTATTAAAAGTAAATTTTTTAACCCTAGCACAACACTTTTTAAGTTTAAGTTGCAAAACACTTTTAACAAGGTAATGGTCCGATCCAATTTCAGCTCCCCTATATGCCCTGGTATTCCTAACAGAACTAGCCCATTTGCTGTTAATTAATATGTAATCAATCATATTCTTATGCAGCCCATCAGGTGAAACCCATGTGTACTTATGTATGTCACGGTGTTTGTAATAAGTGTTAGTTATTCTGAATCCATTGAGTTTACTTACCTGTAGGAGACGTTGCCCATTGCCATTGCAGCTACCAATACCAAAAGGGCCAATCACTCCTCCCCAAAGGTCAGAGTCAGTACCAACTTTGGCATTGAAGTCACCAAGAACAAGGGTAATATCTCCTTTCTTGACAGAATTCAAAATATTCTGAAGTTGTTCATAAAACCTATCCTTCTCATCCTCATCGGCATCCTCAGTGGGGGCATAACAGCAGATAACATTCAGGTCTTTAACGCTTGTGTGAAATTTTGCTGTAAGAAACCTTTCATAAATGCACTCATATCCTAGAAAACCAAGGCGTGGGTCTGCTGAGAAGCAGACCCACGCCTTGGTGATGCTTATTGTCGTCCCTCCCTGAAAAGAGAAATTTAAGATTATTTTTAAGAATCTGACCTTTATCTGTCCATCTGGTCTCTTGCATGCCAAGAATATCTAAATTATAACGGTGGAATTCTTGTGTGAGGACATCAAGAGAAAAAGCTCTGTGCAGAGTCCTCACATTCCAACTACCTATGGAGAGAAAATGGTTAGTGGGATGTTTAAAGAAACTATGTTTATTGAGAGAGGGAATGCCGACAATATCAAACAGCCCCCTAATCGCAGACATGGGGCAAAGACCCGTTCCCCCACTACTAAAGGCTGAAGCCATCAACACTGGAAGATTTCCTCCAACGTAGAATTTGACGATGCCAATAGAAGCAAAGAGTTCAGGTGCCTGCGATGACTTCTGCTCAGGATTATCTACCAGCTGATAAACATATCCTGTGAATCTATTCACTTGGGGCTGTCAATCCACAAACAAACAGAAAACACAGCAGAAGATTTTCCCTCCACAGAAGCCCACCAGTGCAGCAAGATCAGGATCCATAATCAAGCTCAGAGCCATATATCTGTCCAGTCCAGTAGGTTTATATGGTCAGCACCAGGACCCTGTGTGGTTGACCACTCCTCAGCAGGGTAGAAAAAAAAAGAAAAGTAGCCATAGTTGTCCAGATCAGTAGGTCACACTAATCTGATTATAAAACTCTAATTATAAAATAATTTATCTGCTAGACTTCATATTAAATTTCATTACTGCACAAATTTTGTTGAATTTTTGTCGAGTCGCTGCAGAAACAAATCTATAATGCTTGATGCACGTGCACGTGCCTGTTGCCACGGAGGAAAAAATATGTTTGTAACATAATTAGCCAATCATTTGATGCTTAAGGCGCCATTACAGAATTTTTAGCGCGAGTCCCCAAATGCGAACCACTGCTATAGAAAAGGAAACAGAATATACAGAGATAAAAGTAATAGAGAGATTTAAAAGTGAGACCTGGCAACTTAGGGTGTCGTCCACTTAGTACAGTCGCTCAAAAAAGTATCCGAACACCATGGTCGATTACGGAATTCAGAAAAAATATCTGGCAACGATTTTTTTTAGAAATTAGTGATCTGGCAACCTTCGTGTCACGTGATTACAGAATTCAGGAAAAATATCTGGAGCGTGTACAGCAACTGTACACGCTGCAGTTACCGTTCACAGCAAACTGGAGCGTGTCTGCACACGCTCCAGTTTGCTGTAAACGGTAACTGCACACGCTCAATATTTCCGTGAGTGAGCCTACACGATCTAGTATTAAAATAATATGACCACCTACAGTCGCTCAAAAAAGTATCCGAACACTATGTCTGATTACAGAATTCAGGAAAAATATCTGGCAGCGATTTTTTTTAGAAATAAGTGATCTGGCACTTCGTGTCACGTGACACGAAGGTTGCCAGATTACTAACTTCTAAGAAAAATCGTTGTCAGATATTTTTTCTGAATTCTGTAATCGACCATAGTGTTCGGATACTTTTTTGAGCGACTGTACATAATAAGAGGCGCTATACATTATAAATAAAATTTAAAGTTCTTACTATACACTTACATATTGTAAAATTTCCCAATTCTCAGTAGTACGCCATTTTGGATTTTGAATTCTTCGTCGTTTGAAATTCGATGGAACTTGAAATTGAAATTTCAAATCAAAGAGCAATTCGAAAATGTTCTTTAAAATACACTAGTTTCCATAAATTAAGGAAAGTCCCTATGTTAAGTCAATGGGAAGTTAACGTCAAAGCTCTATAACTTCTAAAATAAGTTTTTTTTTAGTTTTGAAAAATGTGATTGCAGATAAAGATCTCAATCAAATAAATCAATATCTCGATTTTCAACAATATTCGTTCGGTATTTAATGAGTTATGGAAGTTTGAATATTTAGCGATTTACAATTCCAGCCACAAAAATTGACTTCAGAAGTTAATTAAAACTTAGTAATAAGTATTTTAATAAGGTTTTTAGTAAAATAAATTTCTATTTTAGAACTTTGTTTAAAGAATTCTTTCATTATTCAGTTTTGTATAAATTTCTTAAGACTGGGATTGCTGCTGTTAAATATTCCAACTTCCATAACTCATTAAATACCGAAAGAATATTGTTGAAAATCGAGATATTGATTTATTTGATCGAGATCTTTATCTGCAATTACAATTTTCGAAATAAAAAAAAACTTATTTTAGAAGTTATAGAGCTTTGACCTTAGCTTCCCATTGACTTAACGTAGGGATTTTCCTTAATTTATGCAAACAAGTTCACTACGCAGATCAAAAATATAGTTCATCACAAAAGTTTAAGTTATTAAACATAAGTTAGAATAATTGAATGAGTGATAAGAAAACCATTTAGCGATAAACAAGATTGATCAGGTTTCGTTTCTACCCAGATGTGGAAAAAAATAAATAGGGAGGGGGGGGGAGTAAGATAGATGACATTTTCTCCTCCATTTTAGTAGTATCAAAATATTTCCTGAAAAGTGCGTGAAATATACACAAGATCAATAACATTTTTCCTCTCTTGCGCTTTTTAACCTACATCTCTAGCCTTTGAGCCCACTTTATCCTTGGACCCCTCCCCCTCTCTAGCCTTGAAACCCACTTTTTCCTTGTACCACGCTTTAAGCTTAGAGTCCTCTCTAGTTTGAGCCTTTCTAGCCTCGGAGCCCACTTTATCCTTAGAATCCTATCTAGCCTTGGAGCCCTCTCTAGTTTCCAGTATCTCTACCCTCGGAGCCCATTTTATCCTTAGAGTCCTCTCTAGCCTTCGAGCCCTCTCTAGTTTCTAGCCTCTCTACCTTCGGAGCCCATTTTATCCTTAGAGTCCTCTCTAGCCTTGGAGCACTCTCTAGTTTCCAGTCTCTCTACCCTCGGAGCCCGCTTTATCATTAGAGTCCTCTCTAGCCTTGGAGCCCTCTCTAGTTTCCAGTCTCTCTACCCTCGGAGCCCGCTTTATCATTAGAGTCCTCTCTAGCCTTGGAGCCCTCTCTAGTTTCCAGTCTCTCTACCCACGGAGCCCTCTCTAGTTTCCAGTCTCTCTACCCACGGAGCCCCACTTTTATCCTTAGAGTCCTCTCTAGCCTTGGAGCCCTCTCTAGTTTCCAGTCTCTCTACCCTCGGAGCCCGCTTTATCCTTAGAGTCCTCTCTAGCCTTAGAGCCCTCTCTAGTTTCCAGTCTCTCTACCCACGGAGCCCCACTTTTATCCTTAGAGTCCTCTCTAGCCTTGGAGCCTCTCTAGTTTCCAGTCTCTCTACCCTCGGAGCCCGCTTTATCCTTAGAGTCCTCTCTAGCCTTGGAGCCCTCTCTAGTTTCCAGTATCTCTACCCTCGGGGCCCATTTTATCCTTAGAGTCCTCTCTAGCATTGGAGCCCTCTCTAGTTTCCAGTATCTCTACCCTCGGAACCCACTTTATCCTTAGAGTCCTCTCTAGCCTTGGAGCCCTCTCTAGTTTCCAGTCTCTCTACCTACAGAGCCCCACTTTTACCCTTAGAGTCCTCTATAGTTTTGAGCCTCTCCACCCTCGGAGCCCACTTTTACCCTTAGAGTCCTCTATAGTTTTGAGCCTCTCCACCCTCGGAGCCCACTTTATCCTTAGAGTCCTCTCTAGCCTTGGAGCCCTCTCTAGTTTCCAGTCTCTCTACCCACGGAGCCCCACTTTTATCCTTAGAGTCCTCTCTAGCCTTGGAGCCTCTCTAGTTTCCAGTCTCTCTACCCTCGGAGCCCGCTTTATCCTTAGAGTCCTCTCTAGCCTTGGAGCCCTCTCTAGTTTCCAGTATCTCTACCCTCGGGGCCCATTTTATCCTTAGAGTCCTCTCTAGCATTGGAGCCCTCTCTAGTTTCCAGTATCTCTACCCTCGGAACCCACTTTATCCTTAGAGTCCTCTCTAGCCTTGGAGCCCTCTCTAGTTTCCAGTCTCTCTACCTACAGAGCCCCACTTTTACCCTTAGAGTCCTCTATAATTTTCAGCCTCTCCACCCTCGGAGCCCACTTTATCCTTAGAGTCCTCTCTAGCCTTGGAGCCCTCTCTAGTTTCCAGTCTCTCTACCTACGGAGCCCTACTTTTACCCTTAGAGTCCTCTATAGTTTTGAGCCTCTCCACCCTCGGAGCCCACTTTATCCTTAGAGTCCTATCTAGATTTGAGACTTTCTACCTTCGGAGCCCACTTTATCTTTAAAGTCCTCTCTAGTTTCCAGCCTCTCTACCCTCGGAGCCCGCTTTATCCTTAGAGTCCTCTCTAGCCTTGGAGCCCTCTCTAGTTTCCAGTATCTCTACCCTCGGGGCCCACTTTATCCTTAGAGTCCTCTCTAGCCTTGGAGCCCTCTCTAGTTTCCAGTATCTCTACCCACGGAGCTCCACTTTTATCCTTAGAGTCCTCTCTAGCCTTGGAGCCCTCTCTAGTTTCCAGTCTCTCTACCCACGGAGCTCCACTTTTATCCTTAGAGTCCTCTATAGTTTTGAGCCTCTCCACCCTCGGAGCCCACTTTATCCTTAGAGTCCTATCTAGTTTTGAGACTCTCTACCTTCGGAGCCCACTTTATCTTTAGAGTCCTCTCTAGTTTTCAGCCTCTCTACCCTTGGAGCCCGCTTTATCCTTAGAGTCCTCTCTAGCCTTGGATCCCTCTCTAGTTTCCAGTCTCTCTACCCTCGGAGCCCGCTTTATCCTTAGAGTCCTCTCTAGCCTTGGAGCCCTCTCTAGTTTCCAGTCTCTCTACCCACGGAGCCCCACTTTTATCCTTAGAGTCCTCTCTAGCCTTGGAGCCCTCTCTATTTCCAGTATCTCTACCGTCGGGGCCCACTTTATCCTTAGAGTCCTCTCTAGCCTTGGAGCCCTCTCTAGTTTCCAGTCTCTCTACCCACGGAGCTCCACTTTTATCCTTAGAGTCCTCTATAGTTTTGAGCCTCTCACCCTCGGAGCCCACTTTATCCTTAGAATCCTATCTAGTTTTGAGCCTCTCTACCCTCAGAGCCCACTTTATCTTTAGAGTCCTCTCTAGTTTCCAGCCTCTCTACCCTTGGAGCCCGCTTTATCCTTAGAGTCCTCTCTAGCCTTGGATCCCTCTCTAGTTTCCAGTCTCTCTACCCTCGGAGCCCGCTTTATCCTTAGAGTCCTCTCTAGCCTTGGAGCCCTCTCTAGTTTCCAGTCTCTCTACCCACGGAGCCCCACTTTTATCCTTAGAGTCCTCTCTAGCCTTGGAGCCTCTCTAGTTTCCAGTCTCTCTACCCTCGGATCCCGCTTTATCCTTAGAGTCCTCTCTAGCCTTGGAGCCCTCTCTAGTTTCCAGTATCTCTACCCTCGGGGCCCATTTTATCCTTAGAATCCTCTCTAGCATTGGAGCCCTCTCTAGTTTCCAGTATCTCTACACTCGGAACCCACTTTATCCTTAGAGTCCTCTCTAGCCTTGGAGCCCTCTCTAGTTTCCAGTCTCTCTACCCACGGAGCCCTCTCTAGTTTCCAGTCTCTCTACCCACGGAGCCCCACTTTTATCCTTAGAGTCCTCTCTAGCCTTGGAGCCCTCTCTAGTTTCCAGTCTCTCTACCCTCGGAGCCCGCTTTATCCTTAGAGTCCTCTCTAGTTTCCAGTCTCTCTACCCACGGAGCCCCACTTTTATCCTTAGAGTCCTCTCTAGCCTTGGAGCCTCTCTAGTTTCCAGTCTCTCTACCCTCGGAGCCCGCTTTATCCTTAGAGTCCTCTCTAGCCTTGGAGCCCTCTCTAGTTTCCAGTATCTCTACCCTCGGGGCCCATTTTATCCTTAGAGTCCTCTCTAGCATTGGAGCCCTCTCTAGTTTCCAGTATCTCTACCCTCGGAACCCACTTTATCCTTAGAGTCCTCTCTAGCCTTGGAGCCCTCTCTAGTTTCCAGTCTCTCTACCTACAGAGCCCCACTTTTACCCTTAGAGTCCTCTATAGTTTTGAGCCTCTCCACCCTCGGAGCCCACTTTTACCCTTAGAGTCCTCTATAGTTTTGAGCCTCTCCACCCTCGGAGCCCACTTTATCCTTAGAGTCCTCTCTAGCCTTGGAGCCCTCTCTAGTTTCCAGTCTCTCTACCCACGGAGCCCCACTTTTATCCTTAGAGTCCTCTCTAGCCTTGGAGCCTCTCTAGTTTCCAGTCTCTCTACCCTCGGAGCCCGCTTTATCCTTAGAGTCCTCTCTAGCCTTGGAGCCCTCTCTAGTTTCCAGTATCTCTACCCTCGGGGCCCATTTTATCCTTAGAGTCCTCTCTAGCATTGGAGCCCTCTCTAGTTTCCAGTATCTCTACCCTCGGGGCCCATTTTATCCTTAGAATCCTCTCTAGCATTGGAGCCCTCTCTAGTTTCCAGTATCTCTACACTCGGAACCCACTTTATCCTTAGAGTCCTCTCTAGCCTTGGAGCCCTCTCTAGTTTCCAGTATCTCTACCCACGGAGCCCTCTCTAGTTTCCAGTCTCTCTACCCACGGAGCCCCACTTTTATCCTTAGAGTCCTCTCTAGCCTTGGAGCCCTCTCTAGTTTCCAGTCTCTCTACCCTCGGAGCCCGCTTTATCCTTAGAGTCCTCTCTAGCCTTAGAGCCCTCTCTAGTTTCCAGTCTCTCTACCCACGGAGCCCCACTTTTATCCTTAGAGTCCTCTCTAGCCTTGGAGCCTCTCTAGTTTCCAGTCTCTCTACCCTCGGAGCCCGCTTTATCCTTAGAGTCCTCTCTAGCCTTGGAGCCCTCTCTAGTTTCCAGTATCTCTACCCTCGGGGCCCATTTTATCCTTAGAGTCCTCTCTAGCATTGGAGCCCTCTCTAGTTTCCAGTATCTCTACCCTCGGAACCCACTTTATCCTTAGAGTCCTCTCTAGCCTTGGAGCCCTCTCTAGTTTCCAGTCTCTCTACCTACAGAGCCCCACTTTTACCCTTAGAGTCCTCTATAGTTTTGAGCCTCTCCACCCTCGGAGCCCACTTTTACCCTTAGAGTCCTCTATAGTTTTGAGCCTCTCCACCCTCGGAGCCCACTTTATCCTTAGAGTCCTCTCTAGCCTTGGAGCCCTCTCTAGTTTCCAGTCTCTCTACCCACGGAGCCCCACTTTTATCCTTAGAGTCCTCTCTAGCCTTGGAGCCTCTCTAGTTTCCAGTCTCTCTACCCTCGGAGCCCGCTTTATCCTTAGAGTCCTCTCTAGCCTTGGAGCCCTCTCTAGTTTCCAGTATCTCTACCCTCGGGGCCCATTTTATCCTTAGAGTCCTCTCTAGCATTGGAGCCCTCTCTAGTTTCCAGTATCTCTACCCTCGGAACCCACTTTATCCTTAGAGTCCTCTCTAGCCTTGGAGCCCTCTCTAGTTTCCAGTCTCTCTACCTACAGAGCCCCACTTTTACCCTTAGAGTCCTCTATAATTTTCAGCCTCTCCACCCTCGGAGCCCACTTTATCCTTAGAGTCCTCTCTAGCCTTGGAGCCCTCTCTAGTTTCCAGTCTCTCTACCTACGGAGCCCTACTTTTACCCTTAGAGTCCTCTATAGTTTTGAGCCTCTCCACCCTCGGAGCCCACTTTATCCTTAGAGTCCTATCTAGATTTGAGACTTTCTACCTTCGGAGCCCACTTTATCTTTAAAGTCCTCTCTAGTTTCCAGCCTCTCTACCCTCGGAGCCCGCTTTATCCTTAGAGTCCTCTCTAGCCTTGGAGCCCTCTCTAGTTTCCAGTATCTCTACCCTCGGGGCCCACTTTATCCTTAGAGTCCTCTCTAGCCTTGGAGCCCTCTCTAGTTTCCAGTATCTCTACCCACGGAGCTCCACTTTTATCCTTAGAGTCCTCTCTAGCCTTGGAGCCCTCTCTAGTTTCCAGTCTCTCTACCCACGGAGCTCCACTTTTATCCTTAGAGTCCTCTATAGTTTTGAGCCTCTCCACCCTCGGAGCCCACTTTATCCTTAGAGTCCTATCTAGTTTTGAGACTCTCTACCTTCGGAGCCCACTTTATCTTTAGAGTCCTCTCTAGTTTTCAGCCTCTCTACCCTTGGAGCCCGCTTTATCCTTAGAGTCCTCTCTAGCCTTGGATCCCTCTCTAGTTTCCAGTCTCTCTACCCTCGGAGCCCGCTTTATCCTTAGAGTCCTCTCTAGCCTTGGAGCCCTCTCTAGTTTCCAGTCTCTCTACCCACGGAGCCCCACTTTTATCCTTAGAGTCCTCTCTAGCCTTGGAGCCCTCTCTATTTCCAGTATCTCTACCGTCGGGGCCCACTTTATCCTTAGAGTCCTCTCTAGCCTTGGAGCCCTCTCTAGTTTCCAGTCTCTCTACCCACGGAGCTCCACTTTTATCCTTAGAGTCCTCTATAGTTTTGAGCCTCTCACCCTCGGAGCCCACTTTATCCTTAGAATCCTATCTAGTTTTGAGCCTCTCTACCCTCAGAGCCCACTTTATCTTTAGAGTCCTCTCTAGTTTCCAGCCTCTCTACCCTTGGAGCCCGCTTTATCCTTAGAGTCCTCTCTAGCCTTGGATCCCTCTCTAGTTTCCAGTCTCTCTACCCTCGGAGCCCGCTTTATCCTTAGAGTCCTCTCTAGCCTTGGAGCCCTCTCTAGTTTCCAGTCTCTCTACCCACGGAGCCCCACTTTTATCCTTAGAGTCCTCTCTAGCCTTGGAGCCTCTCTAGTTTCCAGTCTCTCTACCCTCGGATCCCGCTTTATCCTTAGAGTCCTCTCTAGCCTTGGAGCCCTCTCTAGTTTCCAGTATCTCTACCCTCGGGGCCCATTTTATCCTTAGAATCCTCTCTAGCATTGGAGCCCTCTCTAGTTTCCAGTATCTCTACACTCGGAACCCACTTTATCCTTAGAGTCCTCTCTAGCCTTGGAGCCCTCTCTAGTTTCCAGTCTCTCTACCCACGGAGCCCTCTCTAGTTTCCAGTCTCTCTACCCACGGAGCCCCACTTTTATCCTTAGAGTCCTCTCTAGCCTTGGAGCCCTCTCTAGTTTCCAGTCTCTCTACCCTCGGAGCCCGCTTTATCCTTAGAGTCCTCTCTAGCCTTAGAGCCCTCTCTAGTTTCCAGTCTCTCTACCCACGGAGCCCCACTTTTATCCTTAGAGTCCTCTCTAGCCTTGGAGCCTCTCTAGTTTCCAGTCTCTCTACCCTCGGAGCCCGCTTTATCCTTAGAGTCCTCTCTAGCCTTGGAGCCCTCTCTAGTTTCCAGTATCTCTACCCTCGGGGCCCATTTTATCCTTAGAGTCCTCTCTAGCATTGGAGCCCTCTCTAGTTTCCAGTATCTCTACCCTCGGAACCCACTTTATCCTTAGAGTCCTCTCTAGCCTTGGAGCCCTCTCTAGTTTCCAGTCTCTCTACCTACAGAGCCCCACTTTTACCCTTAGAGTCCTCTATAGTTTTGAGCCTCTCCACCCTCGGAGCCCACTTTTACCCTTAGAGTCCTCTATAGTTTTGAGCCTCTCCACCCTCGGAGCCCACTTTATCCTTAGAGTCCTCTCTAGCCTTGGAGCCCTCTCTAGTTTCCAGTCTCTCTACCCACGGAGCCCCACTTTTATCCTTAGAGTCCTCTCTAGCCTTGGAGCCTCTCTAGTTTCCAGTCTCTCTACCCTCGGAGCCCGCTTTATCCTTAGAGTCCTCTCTAGCCTTGGAGCCCTCTCTAGTTTCCAGTATCTCTACCCTCGGGGCCCATTTTATCCTTAGAGTCCTCTCTAGCATTGGAGCCCTCTCTAGTTTCCAGTATCTCTACCCTCGGAACCCACTTTATCCTTAGAGTCCTCTCTAGCCTTGGAGCCCTCTCTAGTTTCCAGTCTCTCTACCTACAGAGCCCCACTTTTACCCTTAGAGTCCTCTATAATTTTCAGCCTCTCCACCCTCGGAGCCCACTTTATCCTTAGAGTCCTCTCTAGCCTTGGAGCCCTCTCTAGTTTCCAGTCTCTCTACCTACGGAGCCCTACTTTTACCCTTAGAGTCCTCTATAGTTTTGAGCCTCTCCACCCTCGGAGCCCACTTTATCCTTAGAGTCCTATCTAGATTTGAGACTTTCTACCTTCGGAGCCCACTTTATCTTTAAAGTCCTCTCTAGTTTCCAGCCTCTCTACCCTCGGAGCCCGCTTTATCCTTAGAGTCCTCTCTAGCCTTGGAGCCCTCTCTAGTTTCCAGTATCTCTACCCTCGGGGCCCACTTTATCCTTAGAGTCCTCTCTAGCCTTGGAGCCCTCTCTAGTTTCCAGTATCTCTACCCACGGAGCTCCACTTTTATCCTTAGAGTCCTCTCTAGCCTTGGAGCCCTCTCTAGTTTCCAGTCTCTCTACCCACGGAGCTCCACTTTTATCCTTAGAGTCCTCTATAGTTTTGAGCCTCTCCACCCTCGGAGCCCACTTTATCCTTAGAGTCCTATCTAGTTTTGAGACTCTCTACCTTCGGAGCCCACTTTATCTTTAGAGTCCTCTCTAGTTTTCAGCCTCTCTACCCTTGGAGCCCGCTTTATCCTTAGAGTCCTCTCTAGCCTTGGATCCCTCTCTAGTTTCCAGTCTCTCTACCCTCGGAGCCCGCTTTATCCTTAGAGTCCTCTCTAGCCTTGGAGCCCTCTCTAGTTTCCAGTCTCTCTACCCACGGAGCCCCACTTTTATCCTTAGAGTCCTCTCTAGCCTTGGAGCCCTCTCTATTTCCAGTATCTCTACCGTCGGGGCCCACTTTATCCTTAGAGTCCTCTCTAGCCTTGGAGCCCTCTCTAGTTTCCAGTCTCTCTACCCACGGAGCTCCACTTTTATCCTTAGAGTCCTCTATAGTTTTGAGCCTCTCACCCTCGGAGCCCACTTTATCCTTAGAATCCTATCTAGTTTTGAGCCTCTCTACCCTCAGAGCCCACTTTATCTTTAGAGTCCTCTCTAGTTTTCAGCCTCTCTACCCTCGGAGCCCACTTTATCCTTAGAGTCCTATCTAGTTTTGAGACTCTCTACCTTCGGAGCCCACTTTATCTTTAGAGTCCTCTCTAGTTTTCAGCCTCTCTACCCTTGGAGCCCGCTTTATCCTTAGAGTCCTCTCTAGCCTTGGATCCCTCTCTAGTTTCCAGTCTCTCTACCCTCGGAGCCCGCTTTATCCTTAGAGTCCTCTCTAGCCTTGGAGCCCTCTCTAGTTTCCAGTCTCTCTACCCACGGAGCCCCACTTTTATCCTTAGAGTCCTCTCTAGCCTTGGAGCCTCTCTAGTTTCCAGTCTCTCTACCCTCGGATCCCGCTTTATAATTAGAGTCCTCTCTAGCCTTGGAGCCCTCTCTAGTTTCCAGTATCTCTACCCTCGGGGCCCATTTTATCCTTAGAATCCTCTCTAGCATTGGAGCCCTCTCTAGTTTCCAGTATCTCTACACTCGGAACCCACTTTATCCTTAGAGTCCTCTCTAGCCTTGGAGCCCTCTCTAGTTTCCAGTCTCTCTACCTACGGAGCCCTACTTTTACCCTTAGAGTCCTCTATAGTTTTGAGCCTCTCCACCCTCGGAGCCCACTTTATCCTTAGAGTCCTATCTAGTTTTGAGACTTTCTACCTTCGGAGCCCACTTTATCTTTAAAGTCCTCTCTAGTTTCCAGCCTCTCTACCCTCGGAGCCCGCTTTATCCTTAGAGTCCTCTCTAGCCTTGGAGCCCTCTCTAGTTTCCAATATCTCTACCCTCGGGGCCCACTTTATCCTTAGAGTCCTCTCTAGCCTTGGAGCCCTCTCTAGTTTCCAGTCTCTCTACCCACGGAGCTCCACTTTTATCCTTAGTGTCCTCTCTAGCCTTGGAGCCCTCTCTAGTTTCCAGTCTCTCTACCCACGGAGCTCCACTTTTATCTTTAGAGTCCTCTATAGTTTTGAGCCTCTCCACCCTCGGAGCCCACTTTATCCTTAGAGTCCTATCTAGTTTTGAGACTCTCTACCTTCGGAGCCCACTTTATCTTTAGAGTCCTCTCTAGTTTCCAGCCTCTCTACCCTTGGAGCCCGCTTTATTCTTAGAGTCCTCTCTAGCCTTGGATCCCTCTCTAGTTTCCAGTCTCTCTACCCTCGGAGCCCGCTTTATCCTTAGAGTCCTCTCTAGCCTTGGAACCCTCTCTAGTTTCCAGTCTCTCTACCACGGAGCCCCACTTTTATCCTTAGAGTCCTCTCTAGCCTTGGAGCCCTCTCTATTAGAATCCTATCTAGTTTTGAGCCTCTCTACCCTCAGAGCCCACTTTATCTTTAGAGTCCTCTCTAGTTTCCAGCCTCTCTACCCTTGGAGCCCGCTTTATCCTTGGAGTCCTCTCTAGCCTTGGATCCCTCTCTAGTTTCCAGTCTCTCTACCCTCGGAGCCCGCTTTATCCTTAGAGTCCTCTCTAGCCTTGGAGCCCTCTCTAGTTTCCAGTCTCTCTACCCACGGAGCCCCACTTTTATCCTTAGAGTCCTCTCTAGCCTTGGACCCCGCTTTATCCTTAGAGTCTCTAGAGAGGACTCTAAGGATAAAGTGGGCCCCGAGTGTAGAGATACTGGAAATAGAGAGGGCTCCAAGGCTAGCCTCTAGAGAGGGCTAGCCTTGGAGCCTCTCTAGTTTCCAGTCTCTCTACCCTCGGAGCCCGCTTTATCCTTGGAGCCCTCTCTAGTTTCCAGTATCTCTACCCTCGGGGCCCATTTTATCCTTAGAGTCCTCTCTAGCATTGGAGCCCTCTCTAGTTTCCAGTTCTCTACCCTCGGAACCCACTTTATCCTTAGAGTCCTCTCTAGCCTTGGAGCCCTCTCTAGTTTCCAGTCTCTCTACCTACGGAGCCCCACTTTTACCCTTAGAGTCCTCCATAGTTTTGAACCTCTCCACCCTCGGAGCCCACTTTATCCTTAGAGTCCTCTCTAGCCTTGGAGCCCTCTCTAGTTTCCA
Organism: Ryuthela nishihirai; assembly: GCA_038380435.1. Lineage (NCBI taxonomy): Eukaryota > Metazoa > Arthropoda > Arachnida > Araneae > Heptathelidae > Ryuthela > Ryuthela nishihirai. The sequence continues at coordinate 107,520,482 of JAWZYU010000006.1, forward strand.
GTCTCTCTACCTACGGAGCCCTACTTTTACCCTTAGAGTCCTCTATAGTTTTGAGCCTCTCCACCCTCGGAGCCCACTTTATCCTTAGAGTCCTATCTAGTTTTGAGACTCTCTACCTTCGGAGCCCACTTTATCTTTAGAGTCCTCTCTAGTTTCCAGCCTCTCTACCCTCGGAGCCCGCTTTATCCTTAGAGTCCTCTCTAGCCTTGGATCCCTCTCTAGTTTCCAGTATCTCTACCCTCGGAACCCACTTTATCCTTAGAGTCCTCTCTAGCCTTGGAGCCCTCTCTAGTTTCCAGTCTCTCTACCCACGGAGCTCCACTTTTATCCTTAGAGTCCTCTATAGTTTTGAGCCTCTCCACCCTCGGAGCCCACTTTATCCTTAGAGTCCTATCTAGTTTTGAGCCTCTCTACCCTCGGAGCCCACTTTATCTTTAGAGTCCTCTCTAGTTTCCAGCCTCTCTACCCTTGGAGCCCGCTTTATCCTTAGAGTCCTCTCTAGCCTTGGAGCCCTCTCTAGTTTCCAGTATCTCTACCCTCGGAACCCACTTTATCCTTAGAGTCCTCTCTAGCCTTGGAGCCCTCTCTAGTTTCCAGTCTCTCTACCCACGGAGCCCCACTTTTAGCCTTAGAGTCCTCTATAGTTTTGAGCCTCTCCACCCTCGGAGCCCACTTTATCCTTAGAGTCCTATCTAGTTTTGAGACTCTCTACCTTCGGAGCCCACTTTATCTTTAGAGTCCTCTCTAGTTTCCAGCCTGTCTACCCTTGGAGCCCGCTTTATCCTTAGAGTCCTCTCTAGCCTTGGAGCCCTCTCTAGTTTCCAGTATCTCTACCCTCGGAACCCACTTTATCCTTAGAGTCCTCTCTAGCCTTGGAGCCCTCTCTAGTTTCCAGTCTCTCTACCTACGGAGCCCCACTTTTAGCCTTAGAGTCCTCTATAGTTTTGAGCCTCTCCACCCTCGGAGCCCACTTTATCCTTAGAGTCCTATCTAGTTTTGAGACTCTCTACCTTCGGAGCCCACTTTATCTTTAGAGTCCTCTCTAGTTTTCAGCCTCTCTACCCTCGGAGCCCGCTTTATCCTTAGAGTCCTCTCTAGCCTTGGAGCCCTCTCTAGTTTCCAGTATCTCTACCCTCGGGGCCCACTTTATCCTTAGAGTCCTCTCTAGCCTTGGAGCCCTCTCTAGTTTCCAGTCTCTCTACCCACGGAGCTCCACTTTTATCCTTAAAGTCCTCTCTAGCCTTGGAGCCCTCTCTAGTTTCCAGTCTCTCTACCTAAGGAGCCCCACTTTTACCCTTAGAGTACTCTATAGTTTTGAGCCTCTCCACCCTCGGAGCCCACTTTATCCTTAGAGTCCTATCTAGTTTTGAGACTCTCTACCTTCGGAGCCCACTTTATCTTTAGAGTCCTCTCTAGTTTCCAGCCTCTCTACCCTCGGAGCCCGCTTTATCCTTAGAGTCCTCTCTAGCCTTGGAGCCCTCTCTACCCACGGAGCTCCACTTTTATCCTTAGAGTCCTCTCTAGCCTTGGAGCCCTCTCTAGTTTCCAGTCTCTCTACCCACGGAGCTCCACTTTTATCCTTAGAGTCCTCTCTAGCCTTGGAGCCCTCTCTAGTTTCCAGTCTCTCTACCCACGGAGCTCCACTTTTATCCTTAGAGTCCTCTATAGTTTTGAGCCTCTCCACCCTCGGAGCCCACTTTATCCTTAGAATCCTATCTAGTTTTGAGCCTCTCTACCCTCAGAGCCCACTTTATCTTTAGAGTCCTCTCTAGTTTCCAGCCTCTCTACCCTTGGAGCCGCTTTATTCTTAGAGTCCTCTCTAGCCTTGGAGCCCTCTCTAGTTTCCAGTATCTCTACCCTCGGAACCCACTTTATCCTTAGAGTCCTCTCTAGCCTTGGAGCCCTCTCTAGTTTCCAGTCTCTCTACCCTGGGAGCCCGCTTTATCCTTAGAGTCCTCTCTAGCCTTGGAGCCCTCTCTAGTTTCCAGTCTCTCTACCCACGGAGCTCCACTTTTATCCTTAGAGTCCTCTATAGTTTTGAGCCTCTCCGCCCTTGGAGCCTACTTTATCCTTAGAGTTTTCTTTAGCCTTGACCCACCTCTTTATTCTTGGGAACCTTCTAGCCTTGGAGTCCTATCTTTGGCGCCCTCTCTATCCTTCGAGCTCTCTTTATCTTTGAACCCCCTCTAGCCTTGAGCCTCCTCTTTATCCTTGAGCAACTTCCATGGGCGTCCGCATAGGGGGGCAAACGGGACACTTGGGATCGAGTAAAAAATTCCATAAATCACAATCGTAATAATTTAAACGCAATTAATTTATATACATTATGTATGAGTTTTTGTATTGATGCAATACTGTAATCTACTTGTGAAAAAAAAACCACCGTAAAAATTAAGTAATTAAATAAAAACTTATTGATGTAATTATTTGTCTCCAAGCTTTGCCTCCCCCCTGGAAAATTTTCTGCGGACGCCCATGGCACCTTCTATGCTTTGCCTTGGTTCCCCTCTCAAGTTTGGGGCCCCTTTTCTGCTTTGAGATCCAGAAGGCAGCCCCTCATCTTCTAACCTTCTGAATCCATCACTAAATCTTACTTTCATCCCGATCCCCACTCCAAAACGTAATTTCTACTCATTCTTTAATAAAAAAAAACCCTCACTTCCACAATTCCTCTTCCGGAGAAAGTCTTGGCGAAGAACGGCCTCCCATCCCTCCAGCAGCCACTTCTATTCATTAATCCCTCCCCGCATCAGTCCTCCGATAACCTGCCTCGAGGTGTTGTTGGCCACACAATCCACTGATTTCCTCCTCCTCCTCCGCCTGCAACATCCCAACCCTTGTCTCTGATTGGCAGAGATTTTTGCACCTGCGTGCACACGACGCAAACCTCGGCTGCTCATTGGAGGAGATGCTCCTCCCCGCGCGCGCCCATAAACACGATTCAGTGGCGCAGACGCTGCAGCATCATTGCTCCCGGTGTTCTTTCGGGATGCCTCGAGCTTTCCTCGTGAAGCAGCGACCAGGGGCTACGGATGAGGCAGGGATGCGAGACGGGAGTGACCGGATGTGGAGGACGGAGCACGTGGAACACCCCGGAAATGGTGAGTACGAGCGGATTAGAAGTTATAGTGTTTAAAGGTGGGATGAAGATTTTATAAAGGTCGGCTCCTTTCTGTTATTTAAATATATACACACTGGACGTAAAATTTCCGTGTTTTAAATTCCATGTTTTCTCAATAGCAAATCGCATTCAGAGCTCAATACGATTCGAAGAGTTATGAATGTTGGAATATTTAAGAACCTACAGTCGCTCAAAAACGTATCCGAACACTATGGTTGATTACAGAATTCAGAAAAAATATCTGGCAACGATTTTCTTAGAAATTTGTGATATGGCAACCTTATCCGAACACTATGGGTGATTAGAGAATTCAGAAAAAATATCTGGCAACGATGTTTTTTTTAGAAATCAGTGATCTGGCAACATTCGTGTCACGTGATTACAGAATTCAGGAAAAATATCTGGAGCGTGTACAGTTGCTGTAGACGCTCCAGTTACCGTTCACAACAAACTGGAGCGTGTGCAGTTACTACACACGCTCCAGTTTGCTGCGAACGGTAACTGCACACGCTCATTATTTGCGTGAGCCCACACGATCCAGGTCTTTGTGAGCTCACACGATTCAATGTGCTGTGAACATTAACCGCAACCGCTCCAGTTTGCTGTGAACGGTAACTGCACACGCTCAATATTTCCGTGAGTGAGCCCACACGATCCAGGTCTTTGTGAGCTCACACGATCCAATGTGCTGTGAACATTCCAGTTTGCTGTGAACGGTAACTGCACACGCTCCATATTCATTGCATTATGTATTCATACGCATTATATATATTAAAAAAGTATCCGAACACTATGGTTGATTACAGAAGTCAGAAAAAATATCTGGCAACGATTTTCTTGGAAATTTGTGATCTGGCAACGTTATCCGAACACTATGGGTGATTAGAGAATTCAGAAAAAATATCTGGCAACGATGTTTTTTTAGAAATTCGTGATCTGGCAACCGTGTCACGTGACACGAAGGTTGCCAGATCACTAATTTCTAAAAAAAAGTCGTTGACAGATATTTTTTCATAATTCTGTAATCAACCATAATGTTCGGATATTTTTTGAGATACCTGTACAGTTAGTAAAATTTCATAATTATAATTATGTAATGTAAATTTAATTTGGAGCTTTTTTTTTCAGTCATTATTACCCTGGGGGGTTCGCAACACATTTTTTTTGGTTGAAAAGGGTACGCGGAAAAAAAAAACTTTGGGAACCACGTGTACTATAGGTTAGTTTTGTTTCCAATACCCTCCACTTCGCGATTCCAGATCACTATTTTTCTTTTCACACGTTTTTTGAGCGAATTTACAAACAAATTTACCCCAAAATCTAATTAAAACATTAAAACAGGTCGAAAGATCAGAGATAGTAGTTGACTCTCGTAGAGTCAGCCTGTTTTTAATCTTTAAATTGATTATATTATACAGGGTGAATCTGAAAAAGTGGGCAAAACTTTACGGGGTGGTAGAACGCAGCTATACGAGCAATATTCGTCATAGAATGTATGGTCGGAATGCAAGCGGTGAGAAGTTAAAAGGTAGTTTTCCACTGTCACATTTAAAGAATGAACACAAGAAGGAGAGGAGATACTTCAGAAAACATTTTATTAACAGGAATGTAATTGAGGTACATGCTCAAAGAAATTGCTCAAAAAGTGCATATCCGCCATTTCGTGGTTAGTATAACCAGCCATCCTCTCGGCAATCCACGGTAGAAATGCCGTTGGGTGCGAGGACCGACCCTTTTATACCATTTCCAACGCCACCTAGCGGCTCGCCGTTTGCGTTCCGACCATACATTCTATGACGAATATTGCTCGTATAGCTGCGTTCTACCACCCCGTAAAGTTTTGCCCACTTTTTCAGATTCACCCTGTATATTCCAGCATTCATAAAAATAAAGAAATAAATAAATACCCCCTCAAGCAGCTGCTTGGCACAGAGGTCTGACAGGAGCCTGTCACTTTATATGCCACAGTAGAAGGTCTGAGAGGATGGCAGGACCTCAGCAGAAAACAACACATACATCCATGCCTTAACCGGGACTCGAACCCAGGTCCCTTAGATCAGTAGCCAAGCACGCTAACCACTCGGCCATGGGACGGCAGCATTCATAAGACTTTGAATATTTATAAATAACAAATATTTTTTCTAAAATCGTGATTTAGATAGATTTGATTGAGAACTCTTATTTATCTTTCGACATATTTTTCGTTTAAAATCGTATTGAAGAAGTTATTCAGCTCTGAATGTGATTTTCTATTTATATAACATGGAACTGTTTCCATTTTTCTAATACCCATACGAAATAGATTGTGTCGTATTGATAGTTGGGTTGGGTTGTTTCACCTCTGAGCGGCACTTTTTTGCACACCATGGGCTAAATGGCCAGGTCACATGGACCCCGAAGGCTCAGAGAAGGTTGGGGGAGGGAACCCACTGGAACAGCTGTTGGGAGACAGATGGTAGCCTCCCGTCAAGGCCATCCAGCGTGTTCTTTAACGTTGGGTTGTTTTACCTCTGAGCGGGACTGTAGGTGGTCAAAATAATATGACCACCTACAGTCGCTCAAAAAAGTATTCGAACACTATGGTTGATTACAGAATTCAGAAAAAATATCTGGCAACGATTTTTTTTAGAAATTAGTAATCTGGCAACCTTCGTATGAATTTTTTTTTAAATTTTTTTTATGAAATTGATATGATTTTTTTTAGAAATTAGTGATCTGGCAATCTTCGTGTCACGTGACACACGAAGGTTGCCAGATCACTAATTTCTAAAAAAATCGTTGCCAGATATTTTTTCTGAATTCTGTAATCAACCATGGTGTTCGGATACTTTTTTGAGCGACTGTGGGTGGTCATATTATTTTGATACTAGATCGTGTGGGCTCACTCACGGAAATATTGAGCGTGTGCAGTTACCGTTCACAGCAAACTGGAGCGTGTGCAGTTACTGCACACGTTGCAGTTTGCTGTGAACGGTAATCTGGAGCGTGTACAGTTGCTGTAAAATGTTTAATATTTTCCAAAATATTTAAATGTTTAATATTTTCCAAAATTTGCAGGCTGAATTGTCCATGAAATTTCTGATCTTGGTGTCGCGTTCGATGACACTATATCACTCGCACCTCATTGTCTCATCATCTCATTCATACGAAGGTTGCTGTACACGCTCCAGATATTTTTCCTGAATTCTGTAATCACGTGACACGAAGGTTGCCAGATCACTAACTTCTAAAAAGAAACATCGTTGGCAGATATTTTTTCTGAATTCTGTAATCAACCATAGTGTTCGGATAGTTTTTTGAGCGACTGTACTTCAGGCGTAAACAATTCCTATTTTTTCCTTGTTAATTCTCTAGTAGGTTGGGTTGTTTTACCTCTGAGCGGCACTTTTTTGCACACCATGGGCTAAATGGCCAGGTAACAAGGACACCGAAGGCTCAGAGAAGGTTGGGGGAGGGGACCCACTGGAACAGCTGTTGGGAGACAGATGGTAGCCTTCCGTCAAGGCCATACAGCGTGTTCTTTAACGTGCACAGGGTATGGCTCTCCCGCACACGGGGCCACGGCTTAACGTCCCATCCGACGGACGACGGCCTTTCCAAGCCCATCGGTGTCCCCTACTGACCGTGGGCAGGGCGGAGAATTTTGCGGAGATAAATCTCAACGCTGATCCAGGTGGGACTCGAACCTGGGAACTATAGATTACGAGCCTGGCGCGCTACCGACTGAGCCACCCCCGCCCCGAAGTTGTTGGTAACAACTTTCTTACAATGAGGTGCGAGTGATATAGTGTCATCGAACGCGACACCAAGATCAGAAATTTCATGGACAATTCAGCCTGCAAATTTTGGAAAATATTAAACATTTAAACGAATATGGCATACGATTTATTTACGTTAAGTGTCTAAACTTTATGGTAATATTTCAACATTGGCAGCAATGATTTACCTTCTTATCTCCCAGGGGTGGTAGAAAGATTACTGTTAATGAATGATGTATTATTCTTCTACTTCTAGATGTTGTTAGTTCTTAATGGCAACAAGTGTAAATAGTCTATTAAATGGATTTCCGAATCTTTATTTTTGCCAGGCAAAACGGAGACAGAGTCCAGACAGCCGATTGGTTACTCCATAGAAGAGCTACTAAAGAAAGATAACTCCTCGGCACTTCCTGATACCGGAAATGACCTTCCAGATCCTCATCCGGGACTCCCACATCTGGTGCCACCACCTGTCATAGTGACGTCAAGTCCGTGGAGTCATCAAGCTCACCTTCTTGCAGCTTGCGACAGGGCAGCATGGGCAGGTCAGTTAATATACACTACTTCTCCTTAGTCCAGTAATAAAAGAATACGGAGATGACGTCATGTAAGCGAAGTTCACAGCAAAAGCGATAAAGCAAACTGAGTGAGTTTTATGAAACAGACTCAAACTGTTAAGCCCACAAATTTGCTCTTAGTGGATTTCAAACACTCTATAATGGCGCCTTCTAAGCTTAGGAAAAATTTTATCCCCCACCAAAAAATAAAAATGTATATGCAGTGGCAACACCTCCTATAACAGAAGGCCATACAACTAAGGTATAACGTCAGCATAGGTAGTCCTAAATATCTAGCCATTTCTTGTACATTAATTTCTATTATTATCGCAGGTGAATTTTAATACTAAATTTTATATTGATGTTTATTTGCAAATATATTTTTAGAACGAAAAATGTTTAGTATTTATCAGCATTATTCTAATACATAAGAATATTTTTTCCCTAAATAATATATTTTTATAAACAAACATCAGTATGAAGTTTAGAATAAAAGTACCACAGAACTAACTATGCTGACGTCATGACTTAACTGTACGGCCTTCTTTCATAGGAGGTGTTGACAGTCGCAAGAATTGTCATTTGTTGAGTACAGTCGTTTAAAAAAATATCCGAACACTATGGTTGATTACAAAATTTTGAAAAAATATCTGGCAACGATTTTATTATTTGTATTATATTATTATTTGTTACGTAACACGAAGGTTGCCAGATCACTAATTTCTACAAAAAATCGTTGCCAGATATTTTTTCTGAATTCTGTAATCAACCATAGTTTTCGGATATTTTTTTGAGCGGCTGTACGTGATGGGCATTGTGTTAATCTGATAAACTAAATCAATAGATTACAATAGGGGGCGGGGGTGGCTTAGTCGGTGGCGCGCCAGGCTCGTAATCTGTAATTCCCGGGTTCGAGTCCCAGCTCGGTCAGCGTTGAGATTTATCTCCGCAAAACTCCCCGCCCTGCCCACAATAGGTAGGGCACACCGATGGGCTTGGAAAGGCCGCCGTCCGTCGGATGAGATGTTAAGCCATGGAGAGCCTTACCCTGTGCACGTTAAAGAACACGCTGGACGGCTTTGATGGGAGACTACCATCTATCTCCCAACAACTGTTAAAGTGGGTCCCCTCCCCCAACCTTCTCTGAGCTTTCGGGGTCCATGTGACCTGGCCATTTAGCCCATGGTGTGTAAAAAAGGGCCGCTCAGAGGTAAAACAACCCAACCCAATAGATTACACACACTTTTAAAATATGTATGTAATTATTTAAAAAATGGTTTAAATAATATTTCTGATTTCAGTTTCAATTCAAAAGTAAATTATTTTGTATAAATTGCAGTGGTTAAGTGTTCCAATTTTCACAACTCTTTAAATATTGATTGAGATCTTTATTCTTAGTCACATTTTCCTATAAAACACTAATTTTAAAGGTTATAGAGCTTCTAAATCAGATTCCCATTGGCATAACACAGGAAGGTCATAATTCAGTGATCCCTCACTGTATATGCAATGCGAAAGATTGGGTTGGGTTGTTTTACCTCTGAGCGGCACTTTTTTGCACACCATGAGCTAACTGGCCAGGTCACATGGACCCCGAAGGCTCAGAGAAGGTTGGGGGAGGGGACCCACTGGAACACCTGTTGGGAGACAGATGGTAGCCTCCCATCAAGGCCATCCAGCGTGTTCTTTAACGTGCACAGGGTATGGCTCTCCCGCACACGGGGCCACGGCTTCACGTCCCATCCGATGGACGGCGGCCTTTCCAAGCCCATCGGTGTCCCCTACTGACCGTGGGCAGGGCGGGGAATTTTTGCGGAGATACAATGCGAAAGAATACCAATTGTTGAGAACGTGGTGGGCAGACGAAGCAAAACAGAATTCAGGTGGTAGTGTTGCCAACTGCCAAGAAACAATAACTACTATATATCGGAGAAATTGAACTTCAAATCTTGAAAGAGATGCATCGACTGAAGAAACCTTTTTATAACTGAAAAAAGTTGTAGTGCAAGTATTGTTGTGATTCTAAAATTAATGCCCTAAACCAGGCATGTCAAAGATACGGCCCGTGTGGCCGTATCTTATATAGTTACGCCCTCTAGCGGTGGAAAAAAGTTGAAAATTCAAACATTTTGAACGCATATTGCAAATGATGTATTTATGGTAAATATTCGAAATTTTTTTGATGGAATGTGAAGGCCTAGAAGTTTCCATTGCCAACAATGAGTTGACCCCTTAGACCCAGAGGGGGTGGGAAAACACCCCTTTTTAGTTTTAGCCATAAGCGGCCCCAGGGGCATTTAGATGCGGTCCGCGACCTCAATTAATAATACTCGAATTTCATGAATAGTTTTTCTATACATTGAACATGTTTTGTACTCAACCATAGTGTTCGGATCGAAGGTTGCCAGATCACTAATTTATAAAAGAAATCGTTGCCAGATATTTTTTCTGAATTTTGTACTCAACCATAGGTTCGGATCGAAGGTTGCCAGATCACTAATTTCTAAAAAAATCGTTGCCAGATATTTTTTCTGAATTTTGTACTCAACCATAGTGTTCGGATCGAAGGTTGCCAGATCACTAATTTCTAAAAAAATCGTTGCCAGATATTTTTCTGAATTTTGTACTCAACCATAGGGTTTGGATCGAAGGTTGCCAGATCACTAATTTCTAAAAAAATCGTTGCCAGATATTTTTTCTGAATTTTGTACTCAACCATAGGTTCGGATACTTTTTTGAGCGACTGTACAGGTCCCACTGAGGGAAGTGTTGATAACCCCCAGCTTTTGCCACCCCCAGTCCTCTTATAGCCTCGTTGGCAATCGTTCAGAGTACTACAGAAAATAGGTTGGGTTGGGTTGTTTTACCTCTGAGCAGCACTTTTTTGCACACCATGGGCTAAATGGCCAGGTCACATGGACCCCGAAGGCTCAGAGAAGGTTGGGGGAGGGGACCCACTGGAAGAGCTGTTGGGAGACAGATGGTAGCCTCCCGTCAAGGCCATCCAGCGTGTTCTTTAACGTTGGGTTGTTTTACCTCTGAGCGGCACTTTTTTGCACACCATGGGCTAAATGGCCAGGTCACATGGACCCCGAAGGCTCAGAGAAGGTTGGGGGAGGGGACCCACTGGAACAGCTGTTAGGAAACAGATGGTAGCCTCCCGTCAAGGCCATCCCAGCGTGTTCTTTAACGTGCACAGGGTATGGCTCTCCCGCACAAGGTACCACGGCTTAACGTCCCATCCGACGTACGGCGGCCTTTCCAAGCCCATCGGTATCCCCTACTGACCGTGGGCAGGGCGTTGAATTTTGCAGAGATAAATCTCAACGCTGACCCAGCTGGGACTCGAACCTGGGAACTACAGATTACGAGCCTGGCGCGCTACCGACTGAGCCACCCCCGCCACACCCCACCCGAAAATAGGTAACACTCCTCTGCCAGAACGTGATCTCCCAAGAACGAAATTTTCTAAAAGTGTTAAAATGCCTAAAAAGTCTTCCATTACAAGAAACATTCTTGTAGACTTGTTCATAAAGCATAAAGACGATATCGTTGATAGCGATGGGAATATACAACCCCTTTCAAATGCAGTATGGTCAAATATAAGTAAAAATTTGGATTATAAATTTTCATCCAAATATTTGTACGTGTTAATAAAACAGAACAGATACCATTTGTGGACAACAATCGGAATTGAAAATGTGGAAACTTCAAGTGAAGAATGTTGGGTTTACCTCTCAGCGGTACTTTTTTGCACACCATAGGCTAAATGGCCAGGTCACAAGAATCCCAAAGGCTCAGAGAAGATTTGGGGAGTGGACCCACTGGAACAGCAGTTGGGAGACAGATGGTAGCCCCCCGGTCAAGGCCATCCAGCGTGTTCTTTAACGTTGTGTTGTTTTACCTCTGAGCTGCACTTTTTTGCACACGATGGGCTAAATGGCCAGGTCAAAAGGACCCCGATGGCTCAGAGAAGTTTGGGGGGACCCACTGGAACAGCTGTTGGGAGACAGATGGTAGCCTCCCGTCAAGGCCATCCAGCGTTTTCTTTAACAAAGGGTTCTTTTACCTCTGAGCGGCACTTTTTTGCACACCGTGGGCTAAATGGCCAGGTCACAAGGACCCCGAAGGCTCAGAGAAGTTTGGGGGGACCCACTGGAACAGCAGTTGGGAGACAGATGGTAGCCTCCCGTCAAGGCCATACAGCGTTTTCTTTAACAAAGGGTTCTTTTACCTCTGAGCGGCACTTTTTTGCACACCGTGGGCTAAATGGCCAAGTCACAAGGACCCCGAAGGTTCAGAGAAGTTTGGGGGGACCCACTGGAACAGCAGTTGGGAGACAGATGGTAGCCTCCCGTCAAGGCCATCCAGCGTTTTCTTTAACAAAGGGTTCTTTTACCTCTGAGCGGCACTTTTTTGCACACCGTGGGCTAAATGGCCAGGTCACAAGGACCCCGAAGGCTCAGAGAAGTTTGGGGGGACCCACTGGAACAGCTGTTGGGAGACAGATGGTAGCCTCCCGTCAAGGCCATCCAGCGTGTTCTTTAACGAAGGGTTGTTTTACCTCTGAGCGGCACTTTTTTGCACATCGTGGGCTAAATGGCCAGGTCACAAGGACCCCGAAGGCTCAGAGAAGTTTGGGGGACCCACTGGAACAGCTGTTGGGAGACAGATGGTAGCCTCTCGTCAATATGGAATAAGATTTTATAATTGTTAAGTTTTATCTATTTTTAGTATCGGACACAAAATATGGGGATAAAATTATACAAAGACAACTGTTTTGGATTTCAAATGAGGTACAGTCGCTAAAAAAAAGTATCCAAACACTATGGTTGATTACAGAATTCAGGAAAAATATCTGGCAACGAATTTTTTTAGAAATTAGTGATCTGGCAAACTTGCCAGATATATTTTCTGAATTCTGTAATCAGCCAATAGCGTTCGGATATTTTTTTGAGCGACTGTACTCAAGTTTGAGATTGAGTAATAAAACCACTGCATTTCGTTATATTGATCACAATTTTTTTGTATTGAATGAAACTGATATTTTCGTTGGGTTGTTTTACCTCTGAGCGGCAAATTTTTGCACATCATGGGCTAAATGGCCAGGTCACATGGACCCCGAAGGCTCAGAGAAGGTTGGGGGAGGGGACCCACTGGAACAACTATTGGGAGACAGATGGTAGCCTCCCGTCAAGGCCATCCAGCGTGTTGTTTAATGTGCACAGGGTATGGTTCTCCCGCACACGGGGCCGCGGCTTAATGTCACATCAGACGGACAGCGGCCTTTCCAATCCCATCGGTGTCCCCTACTGACCGTGGGCAGGGCGAGGAATTTTGCGGAGATAAATCTCAACGCTGACCCAGCTGGTACTCGAACCTGGGAACTACAGATTACGAGCCTAGCGCGCTACCGACTGAGCCACCCCCGCCCCGATATTTTCGTCATTTCTCCTACACTAAATATTTCGTTATTCTATCTTTCGTTATACCGGCATTTTACTCTATTAACAAAATAATTTTTCCCGCAGAATCGAGTGCAGCAGCACCTTTCTCGACACGTCTACTGTCTTACGTTCCTCCAAGATTCTGCCTGCAGTTCCCCGAAAGCACCAATCACGGCGTGGACAGCTCCAGCAGCAGGTGTGTGTGCGGCTTGCCGTGCGCTGCTTTCCGGCTGCCTGCTCGCCCGAGCATCCCGTGGAGCCCATGCGACCAGGTCTACCCGTATCACGACCGCACGGCGATCGGCTCTTGCTCCAAGTCCATCGGATCGGAGAAGACTTTCGTTTGCAAGCAGTGCGGAAAAGCCTTCAAGAGATCTTCAACTCTCTCGACGCATCTGCTCATTCATTCTGACATCAGACCTTACCCTTGCCAGTACTGCGGAAAGCGCTTTCATCAAAAATCGGATATGAAGAAGCATACTTATATTCACACAGGTAAGTGGCCATTATTAACAAGGGTTGGGTTGCGTTGGGTTGTTTTACCTCTGAGCGGCACTTTTTTGCACACCATGGGCTAAATGGCCAGGTCACAAGGACCCCAAAAGTTCAGAGAAGGTTGGGAGAGGGGACCCACTGGAACAGCTGTTGGGAGACAGATGGTAGCTTCCCGTCAAGGCCATCCAGCGTGTTCTCTAACGTTGGGTTGTTTTACCTCTGAGCGGCACTTTTTTGCACACCATGGGCTAAACGGCCAGGTCACAAGGACCCCGAAGGCTCAGAGAAGGTTGGGGGAGGGGACCCACCGGAATAGCTGTTGGGAGGCAGATGGTAGCCTCATGTCAAGGCCATTCAGCGTGTTCTTTAACGAAGGGTTGTTTTACCTCTGAGCGGCACTTTTTTGCACACCATGGGCTAAATGGCCAGGTCACATGGACCCCGAAGGCTCAGAGAAGGTTGGAGGAGGGGACCCACTGGAAGAGCTGTTGGGAGACAGATGGTAGCCTCCCGTCAAGGCCATCCAGCGTGTTCTTTAACGTGCACAGGGTATGGCTTTCCAGCACACAATGGGCTAAATGGCCAGGTCACAAGACCCCGAAGGCTCAAAGAAGGTTGCGAAGGGGACCCTCTGTAACAGCTGATGGGAGACAGATGACAGACTCCCATCAAGACCATCCAATGCGTTTTTTAACATGCGCAGGGTATGGCTCTCTAGCACACAATGGGCTAAATGGCCAGGTCACAAGGACCCTGAAGGCTCAGAGAAGATTGTGGGAGGGGACCCACTGGAACAGCTGTTGGGAGACAGATGGTAGCCTCCCATCAAGGCCATCCAGTGTTTTTAACATGCACAGGGAATGGCTTTCCAGCACACAATGGGTTAAATGGCCATGTCACAAGGACCCCGAAGGCTCAGAGAAGATTGTGGGAGGGGACCCACTGTAACATTTGTTGGGAGACAGATGGTAGCCTCCCGTCAAGACCATGCAATGAGTTTTTAATGTGCACAGGGTATGGCTCTCTAGCACACAATGGGCTAAATGGCCAGGTCACAAGGACCCCAAAGGCTCAGAGAAGGTTGTGGGAGAGGACCCACTGGAACAGCTGTTGGGAGACAGATGATAGCCTCCCGTCAAATCATCCAGCTTGTTCTTTAACGTGTGCAGGGTATGGATCTCCCGCATACGGGGCCTCGGCTTAACGTCCCATCAGAAAAACGACGGCATTTCCAAGCCCATCGTTATCCCATACCGATGAAGGGCAGGGTAGAAGGATTTTGCCGAGATTTCTCAACGCTTGCTCAGCTGGGACTGCAATTTACGAGCTCACAACTGAGCACCTACACCTCTACCTGTTGCCAGATCACTAATTTCTAAAAAAATCGTTGCCACAGATATTTTTTCTGAACTCTGTAATCAACCATGGTGTTCGGATATTTTTTGAGCGACTGTACTAAATGGTAGATAGTCACTGGAAGAAGAGCTATGCACCAATCCCCTGTGATGATGCATAGAACCGGCCAGGCCTAGCACCAAATGTCCGACCCCGCCTTCTCGTGGTGCAGACCGTTAGTACCTTTCAAAAGAGATACTCTCTTGTGGAAGTGAACGGAAGGGGAGGGCTGCCAAATTAGTGTGGCCTACTGATCTGGACAACTATGGCTACTTTTCTTTTTTTTCTACCCTGCTGAGGAGTGGTCAACCACACAGGGTCCTGGTGCTGACCATATAAACCCACTGGACTGGACAGATATATGGCTCTGAGCTTGATTATGGATCCTGATTTTGCTGCACTGGTGGGCTTCTGTGGAGGGAAAATCTTCCGCTGTGTTTTCTGTTTGTTTGTGGGTTGACAGCCCCAAGTGAATAGATTCACAGGATATGTTTATCAGCTGGTGGATAATCCTGAGCAGAGGTCATCGCAGGCACCTGAACTCTTTGCTTCTATTGGCATCATCAAATTCTACATTGGAGGAAGTCTTCCAGTGTAGATGGCTTCAGCCTTTAGTAGTGGGGGAACGGGTCTTTGCCCCATGTCTGCGATTAGGGGGCTGTTTGATATTGTTGGCATTCCCTCTCTCAATAAACATAGTTTCCTTAAACATCCCACTAACCATTTTCTCTCCATAGGTAATTGGAATGTGAGGAGTCTGCACAAAGCTTTTTCTCTTGATGTCCTCACACAAGAATTCCACCGTTATAATTTAGATATTCGTGGCTTGCAATTAGTGTGGCCTACTGATCTCGACAACTCTGGTGATGTTCTAAACAATGTGGTTAGTTCTACCCCCATTGTTTGTAATGATGATAGATGATGCATTGGTGGCTTTAATGTTGGACCTATAACACAATTTGAAGTTATTTTGGCTATTTATAAACTTAAGCTTAATAAATCCCCAGGGGTAGATGAAATTACTACGGAAATGCTTAGAGCTGGGAATGTTTCGGTTACCACTTGGATGACTGAAATTCTGAATATCTTTTATGATAAAGGCATGGTTCCTAAGGATTTTACCAGAGCTATTATTATCCCTATTTTCAAAAAAGGTGATAGCAGTTCTTGTGATAACTATAGGGGTATCAGCCTACTCTCTGTTCCTGGGAAAGTTCTTTCCATGATTGTGCTTAATAGAATTAAGAATCTGGTTGACAGTCAATTGCGTGATGAGCAATGGATTCAGAAGCGGTAGGGGATGTGTGGATCAGATATTTTCACTTATGCAAATTCTTGAGAAATGTTTAGAGTTTCAGAAACCTTTGGTTGCTAGCTTTGTTGATTTCAAAAAGGCTTTTGACTCTGTTGATCGTCATAATTTGTGGTTGATTGTGAGATTATATGGTATACCAGACAAGTTAGTTAACTTAATGAAAGCTCTCTATAATAACACTGAGTCGTGTGTGAGAGTTGGTAAGTCTTGTAGCAATTGGTTTAGCATTACTTCTGGTGTTCGACAAGGGTGCATTTTGTCTCCTTTTCTCTTTAGCTTGGTTATTGATTATGTTATGCGAAATTCACTTCAAGGGAAAGATTTTGGCCTTAAATGGGCTGGAGATACGAAAATTTCTGATTTAGATTATGCTGATGATTTAGCTCTTTTGGCAAATGATGTTGATGAGATGAACTTTTTCATTCGAGCTGTTGATGAGACTGGTAGTAGAGTAGGTTTGGTTATAAACAGAGAGAAAACTAAAGTGATGAAAATTGGTCAGGCAGGCTGTGATTCAGTTAATCTGAATGGTTGCAGTCTTGAGCAGGTGTTACAGTTTAATTATCTTGGGAGCTATGTAACAGATAATGGTGATGTGCGGCATGAGATTAACAGACGAATAGGGATTGCTGCCGGAACTTTTAAGAATCTATGGAGAGTGTGGATAAATAGGCGTATACACCTAAAGATTAAAATTAGACTGTATAGTAGTTTGGTTCTTTCTAGGGTTCGTTATGGTAGTGAAACTTGGACACTTTGTAAACAAGATAATAGGAAACTTGATGCCTTTGATTCTAGATGCTTATGCAGTATCTTGGGCATTAGGTGGTTCAACTTTGTAACTAATGATGAGGTTAGGCAAAGGAGTCTGCAACCTCCTTTAAGCAGCATATTGTGCAGAGAGAGACTCCGTTGGTTTGGCCATGTTGCCCATATGGATAATTATAGATTGGCGAATAGGGTTATGAACAGTGTGCCTAAAGGCCTCAGAAAGAAGGGGAGACCTAGGATGCGGTGGGCAAACAATGTCAAACAGGACCTTGTTAGAATTGGTGTGTAGTGGCCAGATGCAGCAGGTGTAGCTCAGGACAGACTTGCTTGGAGAACTAAATTGCACGGTCTGGTTGGACCTCCGTAGCCCATGGCTGTTTGAGGATGATGAAGATGTACTTCTAAATTTTAGAATAATAAATTATTTGTTATAAGTACAAAGTGCGGTACATATCTACATGCAGCTTATAGGAACACTAAGTATAAATATTGCATAATTTTTCTCGCCTTTTTCGCCGCAAAATCTTTAATTACGTCATCAAAATGACCGATTTCGCTATTTCGCTTTCTATTGAAAGAATAGTCATCGATTAACGGATTCTGCGATTGGATTTACTATGGGCTTGGAAAATAACTGACATGACCTCTGATGGTGGGAGTGGAGTTAGAGGAACGATGATACGTTGTGTCGGCTGCTGTGTTAAGACAGGAAAATGGCGTCGTTTTTTACGATGAGCTTTTCGTGGGCCGCGGGGCCTTTTTTTTGGGGGGAGGGGGGTTCCGGGGAACGCACTGAACCTGCCTCGCGTCTGCCCTGCCTCTGAAACGTATACAGGAGATTATGTATATAACTATACTGGAATAGTTTCCTCTCCTTTTGATATTAGATTTCAATCAAAAAAAATTTAATTATGCAAACAATGAGCATGAAATTCTGACTATAATAAAAAATCTTCCTCGAAAAAGGTCTTCTGGTACACATAGATGGAACAAATGTGAATTTGCTATTGGTAATTGTTCCTTATATAAGTAATGTGCTTTCCCACATATGTAGGGCGGGGGTGGCTCAGTCGGTAGCGCGCCAGGCTCATAATTTGCAGTTCCCAGGTTCGAGTCCCAGCTGGGTCAGCGTTGAGACTTATCTCCGCAAAAATTCTCCGCCCTGCCCACGGTCACTAGGGGACACCGATGCGCTTGGAAAGGCCGCCGTCTGTCGGATGGGACGTTAAGCCGTGGCCCCGTGTGCGGGAGAGCCATACCCTGTGCACGTTAAAGAACACACTTGATGGCCATAACGGAAGCCTACCATCTGTCTCTCAACAGATGTTCCAGTGGGTCCCCTCCCCCAACCTTCTCTGAGCCTTCGGGGTCCATGTGACCTGGCCATTTAGCCCATGGTGTGCAAAAAAGTGCCGCTCAGAGGTAAAAAAAACCCAACGTTAAAGAACACGCTGGATGGCCTTGACGGGAGGCTACCATCTGTCTCCCAACAGGTGTTCCAGTGGGTCCCCTCCCCAAACCTTCTCTGAGTCCTCGGGGTCCTTGTGACCTGGCCATTTAACCCATGGTGTGCAAAAAAGTGTCACTCAGAGGTAAAACAACCCAACCTGGAGAAATTAAAATGACTAATAATTTTACAAATTAATCAAAGCGATTAAAGGTTTGGTTGTTGAGCATATCTGACATTGAAGATATGCTTCGGTTTACATTTTAATTTTATATTTAAATTCCATAGTGAAAGATGGTGAAACGAAATCATCTCCAGCTTGCACGGCCACAGGCTCACCTATAGATTAATCTCAGGGTGTTCAGCTGTTTTCTCTCCCGTCTTGTTATGCATTTGCACACCTTGTGTTTTCTTCTACTCACATATAAGTGATCTTTTGTGATTAGTACCTTCAAAGGTTTGTTATACATATTTTCGTATAGTATATAAAAGAAATTATTATTATTATTATTATTATTTAGGTATGCAGGTAAGACCAGATCAAGGAGGGTGAGGGTCCTTTGCCCTCCCTCCTTGGGGGTGGGGGTGGCTCAGTCGGTAGCGAGCCAGGCTCGTAATCTGTAGTTCCCAGGTTCGAGTCCCAGCTGCGTCAGCGTTGAGATTTATCTCCGCAAAATTCCCTGCCCTGCCCACGGTCAGTAGCGGACACCGATGGGCTTGGAAAGGCCGCCGTCCGTCGGATGGGACGTTAAGCCGTGGCCCCGTGAGCGGGAGAGCCATACCCTGTGCACGTTAAAGAACACGCTGGATGGCCTTGACGGGAGGCTACCATCTGTCTCCCAACAGCTCTTCCAGTGGGTCCCCTCCCCCAACCTTCTCTGAGCCTTCGGGGTCCATGTGACCTGGCCATTTAGCCCATGGTGTGCAAAAAAAAGTGCCGCTCAGAGGTAAAACAACCCAACGTTAAAGAACACGCTGGATGGCTTTGACGGGAGGCTACTATCTGTCTCCCAACAGCTGTTCCAGTGGGTCCCCTCCCCCAACCTTCTCTGAGCTTTCGGGGTCCATGTGACCTGCCCATTTAGCCCATGGTGTGCAAAAAAAGTGCCGCTCAGAGGTAAAACAACCCAACGTTAAAGAACACGCTGGATGGCTTTGACGGGAGGCTACCATCTGTCTCCCAACAGCTGTTCCAGTTGGTCCCCTCCCTCAACCTTCTCTGAGCCTTCGGGGTCCATGTGACCTGGCCATTTAGCCCATGGTGTGCAAAAAAAGTGCCGCTCAGAGGTAAAACAACCCAACCCAACCCTCCCTCCTCCTAGTAAGGGTAAAAAAAACTATTAAAATTACTTATATTTCATTCAATTTTCAACAATTTTTTTAAAAACCCTTAAAACGGGGAGGAAAATGTTGTATTGCATTGGAAATCAAGTCTCTGGCTACCCTTATACTTTTTCAGCTCGATTATGTTTACTGCACGGTCCCCTCGAATTTTCTCTAGACCCGGGCCTGTATGCAGGAAGGATAATAAGGTATGCAGGAAGGATAATAAGGTACGCAGGAAGGATTGATGATAAGGTATGCAGGAAGGATGGATAATAAGGTATGCAGGAAGGATTGATGATAAGGTATGCAGGAAGGATGGATAATAAGGTATGCAGGAAGGATAAGATACGCAGGAAGGATGGATAATAAGGTACGCAGGAAGGATAATAAGGTACGCAGGAAGGATTGATAATGAGGTATGCAGGCAGGATGGATAATAAGGTATGCAGGAAGGATAATAAGGTATTCAAGAATTTGATAAGTTATGTAGAAAGTTATGCAATAATTTGAAAAGTTATGTAGAAAGGTATCCGATAATTTGATAAGGTATGTAGAAAGGTATGCAAGAATTTGGTAAGGTAGGTTGGATAGCTGATGATATCTCGGATTTGAATGAATATGCTCAAATTTAATAATTTTTTTGCCTCCACTACCCTTTGCAGAACTCTAAAAGGGGGATATGTGGCATCCCCCCACTACACCCGGCTCCGATTCTTAAGAGTTTGCGACCCCTTCCAAACTTTTCACAACCCCATTGGCAGTCGCAATCCA
The DNA here is from genome assembly GCA_038380435.1 of Ryuthela nishihirai. Lineage (NCBI taxonomy): Eukaryota > Metazoa > Arthropoda > Arachnida > Araneae > Heptathelidae > Ryuthela > Ryuthela nishihirai. The sequence continues at coordinate 107,540,885 of JAWZYU010000006.1, forward strand.
CTCTCACATAATATATATACATATATTACATGACTATCATATATACCAGTTAATAATATCGATGTAGTGGCCCTGGTGAGTTGGGATGTTTTACCTCTGAGCGACACTTTTTTGCACACAATGCGCTAAATGTCCCAGGTCACAAGGATCCCGAGGGCTCAGAGAAGGTTGGGAGGGGAGGGGACCCATTAGACAGCTGTCGTAAGACATGTAGTAGTCTCCCATCAAGTGTGTTCTTGGTATGTAGTTCCCAGGTTCGAGTCCCAGCTGGGTCAGCGTTGAGATTTATCTCCGCAAAATTCCCCGCCCTGCCCACGGTCAGTAGGGGACACCGATGGGATTGGGAAGGCCACCGTCCGTCGGATGGGACGTTAAGCCGTGTCCCCTTGTGCGGGAGAGACATACCCTGTGCACGTTAAAGAACACGCTGGATGGCCTTGACGGGAGGCTACCATCTATCTCCCAACAGCTATTCCAGTGGGTCCCCTCCCCAACCTTCTCTGAGCCTTCGGGGTCCTTGTGACCTGGTCATTTGGCCGGTGGTGTGCAAAAAAAGTGCCGCTCAGAGGTAAAACAACCAACCAGGTCACAAGAGCTCCGAAGGCTCAAGAGAAAGTTGCGGGAGGGGACCCACGGAACAGCTGTTGGGAGACAGATGGTAGCCTCCCGTAAAGGCCATCCAGTGTGTTCTTTAACGTTATGATGTTTTACCTCTGAGCGGCACTTTTTTGCACACAATGGGTTAAATGGCCAGGCCACAAGGACCCCGAAGGCTCAGAGAAGGTTGGGGGAGGGGACCCACTGGAACAGCTGTTGGGAGACAGATGGTAGCCTCCCGTTAAGGCCATCCAGCGTGTTCTTTAACGTGCACAGGGTATGTCTCTCCCGCACAAGGGGCCATGGCTTAACGTCCCATCCGACGGACTGTGGCCTTTCCATTCCCATCGGTGTCTCCTACTGACCGTGGGCAGGTAGGGGAATTTTGCGGAGAAAAATCTCAACGCTGACCCAGATGGGACTCGAACCTGGGAACTACAGATTACGAGCCTGGAGCGCTACCGACTAAACCAGCCAGCCCAGTCCCATCCTGGAAGAATATTTCTAAAACTCTACTTCAATTCAGTTTTGAGCAGAACTTTTCTCTTCACAGCTCTACAATCTAACAGAGACCGTTTTTTCTTTCCCGTAGGTGAGAAGCCTCACAAGTGCCTGGTGTGCGGGAAGGCCTTCAGTCAGTCGTCCAATCTCATCACACACACGAGGAAGCACACTGGATTCAAGCCATTCGCATGCTACACTTGCGGCAGGGCGTTCCAACGGAAAGTGGACCTGCGGCGACACCGAGACACCCAACACGTGCCTCCCGATCTGACAGGTCCCCTTCTTCTAGCAGAGCCGTGGTGTCGGCGACTTCCTTTGACTGTTGGGCCTTCCTTGAGACACTATGCTTTCCCACTGGCGATGTCCTATTAAACAGAGAAATGATTCGATGACCTTAGAGCCATATAAGAGACTGCGAGCAAAAGCGTAAAGGGCGTCCTCTTGCGGCAAATTTCACGGTTCAAGCAGTGATGCAGAAAAGCCAACTTCCAGGGGGTTGGCATATAATATTGATGGTTTGGAGTAATTTGTTCGAAACGGAATTTTGTTCTAAATGGATTTTGCTTTACCTTTTGAAAAAAAAGGAATTGAAACAAATATCCGTTTCAAACAATTTCTGTCCAACAAAATTCCGTTTCGAACAAGTTTCCGGATAACAATATTAACACAAAGTTCAAAATAAATCATTTTTTTTTTTTAATAAATCATTTCTTTCAGTTGCATGCTAAGTGGTTGTAAAATCTAAAAATGATATAAGGTAATATGAATTAAATTTAACTAACCGCTTTACAAACCTATGAATTATATTAAAATACCAATTTTAATATTATTGAATTAGTTGGGTTGTTTTACCTCTGAGCGGCGTTTTTTTTTTTGCACGCGATGGGCTAATGGTCATGTCACAAAGACCTTGAAGGCTGATGGGATCCATTGGAGAGTTAGGAGACAGATGGTAGCCTCCCATCAAGGCCATCCCGCGTGTTCTTTAACGTGCACAGGGTATGGCTCTCCAGCACACAATGGGCTAAATGGCCAGGTCACAAGGACCCCGAAGACTCAGAGAAGGTTAAGGGGACCCACTGAACAGATGGTAGCCTCCCGTCAAGGCCATCCAGCGTGTTCTTTAACGTGCACAGGGTATGGCTCTCCAGAACACAATGGGCTAAATGGCCAGGTCACAAGGACCCCGAAGACTCAGAGAAGGTTAAGGGGACCCACTGAACAGATGGTAGCCTCCCATCAAGGCCATACAGCGTGTTCTTTAACGTGCACAGGGTATGGCTCTCCAGCACACAATGGGCTAAATGGCCAGGTCACAAGGACCCCGAAGACTCAGAGAAGGTTAAGGGGACCCACTGAACAGATGGTAGCCTCCCGTCAAGGCCATCCAGCGTGTTCTTTAACGTGCACAGGGTATGGCTCTCCAACACACAATGGGCTAAATGGCCTGGTCATAAGGACCCCGAAGACTCAGCGAAGGTTAAGGGGACCCACTGAACAGATGGTAGCCTCCCATCAAGGCCATCCAGCGTGTTCTTTAATGTACACAAATGTATGGCTTTCCAGCAAACAATGGGCTAAATGGCTAGGTCACAAGGACCCCGAAAGCTCAGAGGTTTGGGAAGGGGACCCACCGGACAGCTGTTGGGAGACAGATGCTAATCTCCCGTCGAAAACCACCCAACATGTTCTTTGGCATGCAAATGGTATGGCTCTCCCGCACACGGGACCACGGCTTAACGTATTATGAGATGGACGGCAGCCTTTCCAAGCCCATCGGTGTCCCCTGGTCGAGGGCAGGCCGGGGAAATTTTCGGAGATAAATCTCACCGCTGACCGCAGATCAGGAGCATGGCACGATACCGACTGAGTCATGAAAATAGTACCAAGAATTTTAAAATACAGTAGTTTACACAAATAATTAAAGCAATACCTTTTGCTGTAATTTTTATAGTGTAATTGAAGATTAATTTTTTCTCTGCATCTGAAGAACAGGAAACTGTCAAAATGGTACAGTCGCTCAAAAAAGTATCCGAACACCATGGTTGATTACAGAATTCAGAAAAAATATCTGGCAACGATTTTTTTTAGAAATTAGTGATCTGGCAACCTTCGTGTCACGTGACACGAAGGTTGCCAGATCACTAATTTCTAACTAATCACTAATTTCTTTCGTGTCACGTGACACGAAGGTTGCCAGATCACTAATTTCTGAAAAAAATCGTTCCCAGATGTTTTTTCTGAATTCTGTAATCAACCATAGTGTTCGGATATCTTTTAATATATATAATGCGTATGAATATATAATGCAATGAATATGGATCGTGTGCAGTTACCGTTCACAGCAAACTGGAGCGGTTGCGGTTAATGTTCACAGCACATTGGATCGTGTGAGCTCACAAAGACCTGGATCGTGTGGGCTCACTCACGGAAATATTGAGCGTGTGCAATTACCGTTCACAGCAAACTGGAGCGGTTGCGGTTAATGTTCACAGCACATTGGATCGTGTGAGCTCACAAAGACCTGGATCGTGTGGGCTCACTCACGGAAATATTGAGCGTGTGCAGTTACCGTTCACAGCAAACTGGAGCGGTTGCGGTTAATGTTCACAGCACATTGGATCGTGTGAGCTCACAAAGACCTGGATCGTGTGGGCTCACTCACGGAAATATTGAGCGTGTGCAGTTACCGTTCACAGCAAACTGGAGCGTGTGCAGTAACTGCACACGCTCCAGATATTTTTCCTGAATTCTGTAATCACGTGACACGAAGGTTGCCAGATCACTAATCTCTAAAAAAAAAACGTTGCCAGATATTTTTTCTGAATTCTGTAAGCAACCACAGTGTTTGGATACTTTTTTGAGCGACTGTACGTGGTGCCCTCTTTCGGCCATTTTCACTTGAGGGTTCAAAGCAATGGGAAGAAGAAATCTTCCAGGGGCATCATCTTTGCTAGTTCTGTGGAGCTCTGCTTTATTAGTTATCAATTTTTTCGTTTATGGCAGTGTCTCGCAAACGTTTTTACTCTGCGGCACACTGAATCTTATTTTTTTCCCGCGGCACACTGAATCTAATTTTTTTTTTCCGCGGCACACCTAAAGCAGAATAAAAGCAAACTCTATATAATCGTCATTATATTTGCGCTTTGTTGAAGTCATTAGCCTGGTTTTACTTAAGATTTGCTCTCGTTCTTTAATTTATAACTCGGTGTTTGTTTTAAATATTTGTCCATTCTATGGCTTGACCATGGCAGAGTGGTTAGCGCGCTTGGCTACTGATCTAAGAGACCTGGGTTCGAACCCCGAATAAGGCATGGCTGTTTGTGTCATTTTTCTGCTGAGGTCCTGCCATCCTCACAGACCTTCTACTATGGCATATAAACTGACAGGCTCCTGTCAGACCTCTGTGGCAAGCAGCTGCTTGAGGTTGAGGGGGGTATTTATTTATTTTTATTTTTCATGGCTTGAAATAATCAAAAATGAATACCAAAATTTGTAAAAGCTTGATAAATACTTACAAGATCCCAGTTGATAAAATCTGAAAGATTTTTTATTAAAGCACGTCGATAACACAAGTCAAGTCAAAATGAAATCTTTCGAATATCTAGTGTCAATTTTAAAATCTCTCGCGGCACACAGTTTGCGAGACACTGGTTTATGGAATTCCGCGGCAGAGCCCCCTCGATCAGTCATGGGCAACCCATAGACTGCGACCGGATTTGGCCATTGGCTATTTGGCCTGTAAAATGCTCCCAAATAACTTTAAATTCTTAAAGTAAATTTTGAGGAATATCAATATTTTTTTCCTTGAAACTGTAGTGGGCGAACAACGTATTACTGCGCACAATGAAAAAAAAAAACAATCACGAAAGACAATTTTATGACGTCATTCTGATCTGGTTAATTACCAAAATTTTACCAAACACTGATGATTTGTGAAAAATATCCAAATGCAAGAAAAAGTTACATTGAGATCCGTATATTTTTATTATTTACTTTTAATTTCTTGTAAATTTAATTATTATACTCATTTTGTAATAAATGTGTATATCTGAGAATTTTAATTGTTCATATTTTATATTTATAATTGAATAGATTATAAAAAATAGTCTACTCAGAGCATTGGACGAAGTGTACGTTTGTTGTGGGAGGGGGAGTCATTTCTTTCCGTGAGATTGTTATTTAAGATAAAAAACAGTTCCAATATTTTGGGTTGTTTTACCTCTGAGCGGCACTTTTTTTGCACACCATGAGCTAAATGGCCAGGTCACAAGGACCCCGAAGGCTCAGAGAAGGTTGGGGGAGGGGACACACTGGAACAGCTGTTGGGAGACAGATGGTAGCCTCCCGTCAAGGCCATCCAGCGTGTTCTTTAACGTTGGGTTGTTTTACCTCTGAGCGGCACTTTTTTTGCACACCATGAGCTAAATGGCCAGGTCACAAGGACCCCGAAGGCTCAGATAAGGTTGGGGGAAGGGACCCACTGATAGGGGACCACCTTGTCGTGGTGGGGGGGCCTAGGGCCCAGCAACCCGGCTGAGGAGGCATTGCCGGTCGGGATGATCCCTAGCTGGAGCAGGCCAGAGGATTTGCCGGCTGTAGTGGGCACCAGCTGGAGCATTCCAAGGTTTTGCCGGTTGGGGTGGCCCCCGGCTGGAGCATTGCTGAAGCCACCCGAGGTTGAAGACGCTGCTGGCCGGCTTGATTGCCGGTCGGGTGGTGACGGCGTTGGAGACCTCACCTCTCAGGAGACCTGTGTGGTCTGTTCGACGGCTCTGCCGAAAGGTCTGAACCCGCCTCTAGGCACGAGCTGTCCAAAAAGTCTGGGTCTTACTAAGAGTCTCCACCCCGGGTGCCGATCGAGCCTGGATCTTTATATCCTTGCACATTTGCAAACCGGGGAATAGATTAAAGTAAGGTTTCTTCCGGTGGTCAGCTTTCCTTCTATAGGACTGCTGCCATGTGAGGCCGGGGTTGAGGTGCGCCTATAGGGCGTATTCCTTGCCCCCGGCTCTAGATAGTCATGGCTTTTCTTAAACCAGGTAGTGCTGTCAGGCGGAACCGGGAATTGCCGTGGTTGCACAAGATCGCAACATAGAGATCCATTGTAACAGCTGTTAGGAGATAGATGGTAACCTCCCGTCAAGGCCATCCAGGGTGTTCTTTAACGTGCACAGGGTATATCACTCCCGCACAGGGAGACACGGCTGAACGTCCCATCCGACGGACGGCAGCCTTTCCAAGCCCATCGGTATCCCCTACTGACGGAGGGCAGGGCGGGGAGTTTTACGGAGATAAATCTCAACGCTGCCCCAGGTGCGATTCGAACATCGGACTGCAGATTATAAGCCTGTAGCAATACAGACTGAGCCATCCCCGCATCAGGGAGGGAGGTGCCAAATCTCCCCAAAAGAAAAATAACAAAGCTGAATTTAACTCATAATATTCATTAGAGATCAACTCACTTAGCTCTAAATAATAACTACTTATCAAAAGATATTACTTTCATATTGAAAACGTCATTTAATTCTCAATATCATCTCAAGACTTTCTAAAACCATTGATTTACACACTTAGCAAAAAAACAACAGCACACACGAATCCCTAGATCGTTTCAGAAAAAAAAAAAGTGATCAACATTAAAATTTAAACCACAAAAGTGCTTTTTGCATTCATTAAACGGATTCAGCTATTTGCACGACAAACAAAAAAATACTTCTTTCTAAAAACACACTACAACGAGAGTGTTTCCTCCTGCGTCATAGATTCTTCGCATTTTTCAGAAACCTCATCGACAACTAAACCATTTTCCACTGCGACAGAATCGAGATCTTCTCCCACCACCTCACCTGCATCAATTTCTTTCCCTTCCTCGCCAATATTCATTTCCACGACTCTCTCCAACACTTCCTCCATCTTCATAGCCACCAAGACTTCGGGAGTCTCCACTTCCAACACCACTTCGTCCACCAAGTTCTTCACCACCGTTTCGGCCGGTTCTCTCTGATCTGCGATGGTGTCGATGATGCTGCTGAGCACGGCCTCGACGTCAACCAAATGGACCACCTCGGCCACAATTTCTTCCACCGTTTCCTTTGCCTTTTCTTCTACGTCCTCGTCTAGGCCTCTGCGACAATATGTAAGGATCCATTCTCTCTCCTCTTCGCCTACGTTAAGACAATACCTGTTATTAATATCGACGAATAACAGAAAAAAACTTGCGGAGTAGGGTATCAGAAACTAAGTTTCCTTTTTCTAACAAATATAACTACTGCCGAGTATTCTGAGCCCTCTGGGTCCTTGTTACCTGGCCATTTAGCCCATGGTGTGCAAAAAGGTGCCGCTCAGAGGTAAAACAAACCAATTTTTGCACCCAAAGGACTAAATGGCCAGGTCAAAAGGACTCCTAAGACTCAGAGAAGGTTGGGGGAGGGGACCCACTGGAACAGCTGTTGGGAGACAGAGAGTAGCCTCCCGTCAAGGCCATTCAACATGTTCTTTAACGTGCACAGGCTATGATTCTCCCACATACAGGGCCATGGTTTAACGTCCCATCCGACGGACATGGCCATCAATAAGCCGTGGCCCCGTGTATGGGTAAGCCATACTCTGGGTACGTTAAAGAACATGCTGTATGACCTTGACAGGAGTCTCATCTGTCTCCGAACAACTGTACAGTGGGTCTCCTCCCCCAACCTTCTGAGCCCTCGGGGTCCTTGTGACCTGGTTAATTGTTTTTTTTTTCTGTTATACCTAATATACTTTTGCAGCGGCCTAAGATGTTGCCAGAGTTTTTCGCCCGTTAATGCACAGTGCGGACTATTAGGAATATCTAAATGGATACACGATGGGGACTCGAACCAAGAGACCTACCTATGCAAATTATTGTTTTCTTGCTAAATGGGGGCGGGGGTGCTCAGTGGGTAGCGTGCCAGGCTCGTAATCTATATTCCCAGGTTGGAGTCCCAGCTGGGTCAGCGTTGAGATTTATTTCCGCAAAATTCCCCGCCCTGCTCACAATCAGTAGGGGACACCGATGGGCTTGGAAAGACCGCCGTCCGTCTGATGGGAGGTTAAGCCGTGGCCCCTTGCGCGGGAGAGACTTACCATGTGCACGTTAAAGAACACGCTGGATGGCCTTGACGGGAGGCTACTATATGTCTCCCAACAGCTGTTCCAGTGGGTCCCCTCTCCCAACCTTCTCTGAGCCTTCGGGGTTCCTTGTGACCTGGCCATTTAGCCCATTGTGTGCAAAACAGGGCCGCTCAGAGGTAAAACAACCCAACCCAAATCCTGCTAAATGACAGCTACTAGTCTGAAGATATCGATCCAACTCCAACTTATAATGATTTTAATTCTGATTGCCGCTTTTGTGCACACAATGGTGTAAATAGCCAGGTTACAAGAACCCCAAGGACACAGCTCGGAGGGGAAAGAGATCTGCCAGGCAGCTGTTGAGAGACAGATGGAAGCATCCCGTCAAGGCCATCCAGCATTTCTTAAACATGTTCAGTGTCTGGTTTTCTTACGTACAGATTCATGGCGTAACACCCTGTCTGACAGACGACAAGCCTACTGGTGTCTCTTTCTTAACAAGAGTAGGGAAAGAGTTAGCGGAGATCTCTCCACTATCCTGGCGAGAGGAAATAGGGTGAGGGGTTGGATTGAGTTGTTTTACCTCTGAGCGGCACATTTTTGCGCACCATGGGCTAAACGCCAGGTCACATGGACCCCAAAGCTCAGAGAAGGTTGGAGGAGGGTACCCATTGGAACAGCTGTTGGGAGACAGATGGTAGCCTCCCGTCAAGGCCATCCAGTGTGGGGGCGGGGGTGGCTCAGTCGGTAGCGCGCCAGGCTCGTAATCTGTAGTTCCCAGGTTCGAGTCCCAGCTGGGTCAGCGTTGAGATTTATCTCCGCAAAATTCCCCGCCCTGTCCACGGTCAGTAGGGGACACCGATGGGCTTGGAAAGGCCGCCGTCCGTCGGATGGGACGTTAAGCCGTGGCTCCGTATGCGGGAGAGCCATACCCTGTGCACGTTAAAGAACACGCTGGATGGCCTTGACGGGAGGCTACCATCTGTCTCACAACAGCTGTTCCAGTGTGGTCCCCTCCCCCAACCTTCTCTGAGCCTTCGGGGTCCATGTGACCTGGCCATTTAGCCCATGGTGTGCAAAAAAGTGCCGCTCAGAGGTAAAACAACCCAACCCAACCATCCAGCGTGTTCTTTAACGTGCACAGGTTATGGATCTCTCCCGCACACGGAGCCACTGCTTAATGTCCCATCCGACGGACGGCGACCTTTCCAAGCCCATCAGTGTCTCCTACTGACCGTGGGCAGGGCGGGGAATTTTTGCGGAGATAAATCTCAACGCTGACCCAGCTGGGACTCGAACCCTGGGAACTACAGATTACGAGCCTGGCGCGCTATCGACTGAGCAAATACCGACCTCCACTTCCAGCCAGGTGGTGCTCGTATAAGAGAACGACTATCTATCAAGCAATCTTGTAATCTAAATGGCACGGAAAAAATTGACTGAATGATATAACAAACGCTTCCAAAAACTTGTAGACTAAAACGCATGCCAATGCGATATATATATATTGATGCCACACATTATTTTTTGATTACAACAAAAAACCAAGGAAAGGCAACCTATCTCGATTTCAAGACAGCCTCCATTCTTTCAAAGGCAAGCACTGGTTTCAGGTTAATTTAACAACAGCAATGCCAGTCTTAAGAAACTTACACAAAACTGAAGAATAGTGGAAGAATTCTTTACACAAAGTTTTCAAATACAAACTTATTTTATTAAACACTTTGATACAACACTTATTACTAAGTTTTAATAAACTTCTGAAGTCAATTTTTGTGGCTGACATTGCTATTGTTAAATATTCAAACTTCGATAACTCATTAAATACTGAATGAATATTGTTGAAAATCGACATATTGACTAATTTGAGATCTTTATCTGCAATCACATTTTTCAAAACAGGATAACTTTAGGAGTTATAGAGATTTGACGTTAGCTTCCCATTGACTTAACATAGGGATTTTCCTTAATTAATGGAAACCATGTACTTTTACCGTATATTTCCGCAGATAAGATGATAGTTGAATCATAAAAAAAGCCCCCCAAAATCCGGGTCGTCTTATATAGGACAGATACAAAAAAAAATTAGATTGAAATTTATACAATTTGAAACAATTATTTCTACAACTTATCGAAAAATCTATCATATTATTTAAATACGCTATATGATAATACATTACATTGTAATAGTAAATAATACATTACATTGTAATAGTAAAACAATACTAAAACAAAATAAATATTAAAAGTTATGTTTATTGTGCTACTGAGGAAAAAACGGACAAACCGTAATTATTTACTAGTACAGAGATCTACTTTGGCATATAAACTGACAGGCTGAGTCAGACCTCTGTGGCAAGCAGCTGCTTGAAGGGGTATTTATTTATTTATTTATTTATTTTTACAGAGTAGGGTATGTCGACAAAATAGAATAGCCCATACGACGCTTTTGTGAATAGTCAAGGTCATCATTACCCGAATGCCCGAATCAGTGCGAATAGGACATAATTCCGTATACGCTATACAGTATTATTATCCAGATGATGATGATCGATCTCAACTAAATTCATAGGCCGTTGATAGTTTGGAGTCGTCTTATAGGACAGATATATGCTAAAACTATAAAACTTTGACGAAAATTTATACCTCGTCTTATCTGAAGGTCATCTTATCTGCGGAAATATACGGTAATTATATCGTTACAAGGTCCTCATTAACAGAGCCATGATTCAATGCTCACTGAATTATGGCCACCTCTCACCATCACATACAAGTGTTAGCTAACTTCGAATCTTTATAACTTCTAAACTAAGCGTTTTATGAGAAAATTTAATAGAAGATAAATTAAAGATCTGAATTCAGTCTATCTAAATATCGATTATAAAATAATGTTCGTTTCGTAATTAAAGTGTTATGGAAGTTTGAATATTTAAAAGCAAAAATGCAAGTCTTAGAAAATTTGAAAAATATTCAAAAATTATTTATATTAACTTTTTATTCAAATGTTAATATGTTGCATTAAATGGTGTGAAATAATACTTCTTATTCCAATTATAATTAACTTCTGAGTTAAATTCTAACGTTAGGCATTGCTGTTGTTAAATATTCAAACTTCCATAACTCTTTAATTACAAAGCGAACATTATTGAAAATCGAGATTTAAATAGATTAGATTCAGATCTTTGATTTACCTTCAGTCCGATTCTGTCACAAAAGACGTAGAAGTTACACAGCTTCGAAGTTAGCTTCCACTGACGTAACATGGAGGGAAGTGGTCATAATTCAGTGAGCACTCAGTGTATATCTAAAGAGATAATATCACTTCAGCAACAATCGACTGGGTTATTTTTGGTAGTCGCTCAAAAAAACATCCGAACACTATGGTTGATTATAGAATTCAGAAAAAATATCGTGACACGAAGGTTGCCAGATTACTAATTTCTAAAAATATCGTTGCCAGATATTTTTTCTGAATTTTTCTCTCAACCATAGTGTTCGGATCGAAGGTTGCCAGATCACTAATTTCTAAAAAAATTGGTGCCAGATATTTTTTCTGGATTCTGTAATCAACTATAGTGTTCGGATCGAAGGTTGCCAAATCACTAATTTCTAAAAATACCGTTGCCAGATATTTTTTCTAAATTTTTCTTTCAACCATAGTGTTCGGATCGGAGGTTGCCAGATCACTAATTTCTAAAAAAATTGGTGCCAGATATTTTTCTGGATTCTGTAATCAACTACAGTGTTCGGATCGAAGGTTGCCAGATCACTAATTTCTAAAAAAATCGCTGCCAAATATTTTTTTTTCTGGATTCTGTAATCAACCATAGTGTTCGGATACTTTTTTGAGCGACTGTACAGGGAATAGGCAAAGAAAAACTACAGCCAAACTTCCCCTGAAGTAGGTGGCACTTAATTAAGACTAAAGTGTTTTCGTAAATAAATATTTTTGCACAAAAAAAAGATATTACACGTACAGTACATACTGTCCTACCAAAATATAGAGAATTTCTGTATTATATCAATGGAAATCTAACTTCGAAGCTCTATAACTTCTAAAATATGCATTTAAATGAAAAATGTGACTGAAGATAAATCAAAGATCATAATAAAATCTATTTAATCCCGATTTTTCAATACTATTCGCTCAGTATTTAAAGAGTTATGGAAGCTAGAATATTTAACGACACAATGTGTCATAAGAAGAATCAAGTGGAACCAAAATAATGGTATTGTTTTAAAACATTTAATAAAATTTTAAAAAATACATTATGGAAGTTTACGTAATGGATTGTTTTACCTCAGAGGAGCACTTTTTTTTTTGCACACAGTGAGCCAACTGGCCAGGTCACAAGGACCACAAGGGCTCAAAGAAAGTTGGGGGAAGAGGACCCACCGGACGGCTGTTAGGAGACAGATGGAAATCTCCCATCAAGGCCATCCAGCGTGTTCTTTAATGTGCATATTTATAAAATAATATTAAATATTCCACCTTCCATAACTCTTCAAATAATGAATGAACATTGTTGAAAATCGAGAGTTAAATAGATTTGATTCTGATCTTTAATTTATCTTCAGTCACATTTCTCCATTAAATGAATATTTTAGAAGTTATTGAGCTTCGAAGTTACATTCCCATTGACATATGAAATATAATTTATCTTTAAATATTTCATCTTCCATAACTCTATAATTACTGAAAGAATATTGTTGAAGGTTGAGATTTAAATAGATTCGATTACGATCTTTAATTTATCTTCCATCACATTTTTCCATTAAATGCATATTCTAGAACTTATAGAGCTTCGAAGTTACATTCCCATTGACATAATATGCAAATTCTCTAACATTTTGGTAGGGCAGTATACGTAGATGTTAAACTTTCACTTAGCTTGGTAAAATTATAAAAAAGCACTTACAAAAATTATTATAATCAATCATTATTTAATCCTTATATTTATAAACATATAACGACATGGAAATAGCACAAAAAACAGCATTAAAACGAAAAACTAAACAAATACTAATGAAGATAATTTATACAACTGAATATAAATTACAAAATCGAGAGTAATCTAAAAATAGCAAAGAACAAAAGACAAAAATGAAATCAAACAAAAGTTATAATTGTATTCACTACATTACTAAACAAGAGATAAATATATGTGTCTAGGTTACAATCAGGTGATCTAACTGTACCAGTGTTTATTACCAATGAAAACATCATAGGTTTCTTGATATATAAATGGCATCGTACACAAACGATATTTTTTATTGTAAATTGGCAACGATTGTCATGTTAACCATGACTTGACAACCGGTTTGGTTTCTCGCAATGTTCTTATTAAGCGCAGAAATCGTTTGAAGTAAGGCAATCGTAGCCGTTTCTAAACACATTTTTCGGACTGTTCCCTTCAGATTTTTTACCTTATGAATATCAGAAATGAACAGAGTTGTGAGATCCAGATATGTCGCCAGGTGACTTCTGGTTATTTCAATTTCTTTTTTTTTAAAAATAGGACGAAAATTCAGCACGGATTCGGAGGTGGTTTCAAAAACGCAGACAATTTTGAAAGCCGTTCTAAACAGCGAGTTCCAGAAAACCTAGAACAGGTGAGAGGAACGTTAGGAGAAGACTTTCAACAAATACACGATTCCGAAAACCGTTTTCGAAGTCGCACACAAAATTTTATTGCACAACGCTGTTCAGTTTTCATACCCATAACGTAAAAAACTTGAAAGAATCAGTCACAAAAATGCGTTTAACAGGCGGTTACGAAGATAACTCACTTCAAACAATTCCTATGCTTACTAGAACACCTCGAGACTATAAACGACGGTTGTCATGGTTACGAGACAGTATGATTAAAATAGGTACACTCCCGCGGCTTCTAAACAGTGTTGCCAATTTGCACTAAATTATTCTGTTGTTTTGGGACGCAATTTGTATATTTTAGTTTACATTATAAATATTGGTAAAAAGAATTTGCAACCTAAATCATGGTTCTTTCTAGCATGACGTCAATGTTAAGAACATGATTATGAGGCAGTTGCCACCCATTAAGAAACCGATCGAAAAATTATGTTGAATTATCAACATTAACGGTTTATCCCCTAACGAAATGTAATTGTATTTTTTTTTCCATATTTTCTTTCTTTTTATTTCCGGAAGCATTTTTAGTTATTAATATGAAAAAGAAATTTAATTTATTTTAAAAAATAAGTTTGTATTTTTCATTTTGTTTTCGGGCATTTTTAATTGTATTATGCTACTTTGATGTATGTGTGGTTAGCGCGCTTGGCTACTGATCTAAGGGACCTGGGTTCGAGCCCCGGGTAAGGCATGGATGTACGTGTCGTTTTTCTGTTGAGGTCCTGCAATCCTCTCAGACCTTCTACTATGGCATTTAAACTGACAGGCTCCTGTCAGACCTCTGTGGCAAGCAGCTGCTTGAGAGGGTATTTATTTATGGTTACTATATTCGAAACTGCACCCATTAACGAGTGGCTTGATCTAAATATTTCTCCCGGGATATTTTGGGGGGCGGGGGTGGCTCAGTCGGTAGCGCGCCAGGCTCGTAATCTGTAGTTCCCAGGTTCGAGTCCCAGCTGGGTTAGCGTTGAGTTTTATCTCCGCAAAATTCCCCGCCCTGCCCACGGTCAGTAGGGGACACCGATGGGCTTGGAAAGGTCGCCGTCCGTCGGATGGGACGTTAAGCCATGGCCCCGTGTGCGGGAGAGCCATACCCTGTGCACGTTAAAGAACACGCTGGATGGCCTTGACGGGAGGCTACCATCTGTCTCCCAACAGCTGTTCCAGTGGGTCCCCTCCCCCAACCTTCTCTGAGCCTTCGGGGTCCATGTGACCTGGCCATTTAGCCCATGGTGTGCTAAAAAGTGCCGCTCAGAGGTAAAACAACCCAACCCTGGATATTTTAATTCTGATGCTCATGAACATAAATATTTATTTTTCCTGTAAAAGGCAAATTTCTTTTAGCTTGTTTGCAGGCAAAACACAAGCTAATATTTTCACCTTGTCGTCTATCTGTTCGTCTCTAGACAGTCAACTTTTTTTTAAGAGGTAAATAAAAAATTCTTTTTTGGGTTGGCCAGGTATTGACGAAATATTACGATTCGCACTTCCTAAATCTCCCAAGAGCTTTCACAGCCCTCTAGCGGTGGAGAAAGGCAAAATATTAAACGATTATTGAAATGATTTATTAATATAATTTCTAGAGTTTTGAAATTGCGGTGGCATCAGATCACAATCAAAACGTTTACAAATCCAGCTGTGATTTGCCTCCTTGAAATAGGTGATAGTAAAATCACCGTTTTTTTTGTTTAAAGAGATTAATGAAAAGTTCTTTAACTGATTTATAGGTGCCAACAAAAATATTACTAATTACATTTTCCAAAATTATTCATTAATTCCAATTTCCACCGTTAGAGTGTGCTAAAGACGGAAAATGAAAAGCTTCAGTTTTTGAAAACAAGCATTCCATATTCGGCATAGGCGATATCATTCTAATTTAAAAAAATAATAATAATAAATACCCCCTCAAGCAGCTGCTTGCCACAGAGGTCTGACAGGAGCCTGTCAGTTTATATGCCACAGTAGAAGATCTGAGAGGATGGCATGAGAGGATGGCAGGACCTCAGCAGAAAAACGACACATACATCCATGCCTTACCCGGGGCTCGAACCCAGGTCCCTTAGATCAGTAGCCAAGCGCGCTAACCACTCGGCCATGGGACGGCTCTAATTTAAAAGCACTCTTTTAAATAAAACATTTTTTCCCTTACACTCCCGTGTACTGTGCGACAAACGCATTGTACTCCTCTGAGCATGGCCCTTGAACCGGTTTTAAAAAAGCGGATGATTCTCTCTGCCTTGTCTGATGACGCCCATGGTACCGTTCGGTGATCTTGATCCACAAAACCTCGTTGCGACTCCTTCCCCTATATCTAGGTTAAGCGAAATGCCTAGGCGAATCTATCTCTAGATCAAACGCGTTTAAAAAACGTGAAACTACCTGTCAGACGAGTGATTCGACATTGGTCTTCTCAAGGCAACTGAATTACAAAAATTACAAGCCTGCAGCAGATATTCATAGACACGCTTTCGAACTGACCCGGATTAAAAAAAAATGTGGAGAGAGGTGGGAAGGCAACTCGATTGAACCAGAAAAAAATAAAAAGGTGGTGATAGGGCAAGGATGGGTGCAGTTGTTTAACGTCTGAGAGGCACTTTTTTGCACAGAATGGATTAAATAGCCAGGTCATAAGGACTCTGTAGGCCAGGCGTGTCCAACCCGCAGCCCTGGACAGCTAGTAATGCTGCCCACAAAATCGTAAAGTTTATAAGCTTTCAATATGATTATGATTTTCAGCGAGTTTTTGATATCTCACTAGTTTTATGTTGCCCTTTTTTTAATTTAATAATAAAAACCATAAGAAAATAGATGAAGTTTTATTATTCAATACATTAACTGTATTATACATTTTATATGCGGCCCAAAACAACTCATCTTCACTCATTGTGGCCCAGAGGTCAAACCTTCACTCATTGTGGCCCAGAGAAGTCAAATCTTCACTCAAAGTTGCCCAGGGAAGTCAAATCTTCACTCAATGTGGCCCAGGGAAGTCAAAAGGTTGGACTAGGCGTTTTAAAACGAAAACCTCATATTTTTCAGAAGTGTTTTTAAGTTTTCAGAATTTAAAAACGTTAATAAAATAAACAAAATACCTGAACTAAAACTGTACAAAAACTTGACTTGCATTGAAGAAGTTTAAAAAATATATATATATCGTTCGTGGCGCCATCTATGCCAGGAAACAGACTACCAGGTTGCCTTCCATGACAGAATATAATATTTGTCAATTACACTATTTTTAGGTGGTTCAATTACTTTGGACAAAGCCGCAGGATATCTGTAATTCGATTGAGCAATAGTACTTCCCCACTATGGGGGGGGGGTAAAGTGTAGAGCCAAAAGGGCTGACCTTGACCCCGGAGCAAAGAATGTATAGAAAAATATCTGGCAACGATTTTTTCAGAAATTAGTGATCTGACAACCTTCGTGTCACGTGACACGAAGGTTGCCAGATCGCTAATTTCTGAAAGAAAAAATCGTTGCCAGATATTTTTTCTGAATTCTGTAATCAACCATAGTGTTCGGATATTTTTTGAGCGACTGTACCATGAAACATGCCAATACATGCAACTGACTCCTACTGACCTAAGTACTCTACGTCACTGTGAAGTCCTATAAAAGCAATCAAGTGCGACATGGGTATTCTCTACAACTCGAAAGTTACCTGCTTCTCGGAGATATTCTCCGGTGTAGGAAGTGATGACGTTGGTATCAGGATCATAGACGCCATCTCCAGTGTCATAATGACCCCAAGGCAGTGCTGGTGTGGGCTGAACGTTTGTCTTCAAACACATCTCTGAAAAAAAAAGCACTTCAGTGAAAATTAGTATACCATTTCCAATAAGGATAGGCTATCAAATACCACATATTAAAATATGCCTTTCACAGACTGAGATTTTCCATAAGGTAGTTTAAGTACTTGATTAGGGCTCTAGTTGGGTTTTTTACCTCTGAGCGGCACTTTTTTGCACACCATGGGCTAAATGGCCAGGTCACATGGACCCCGAAGGCTCAGAGAAGGTTGGGGGAGGGGACACACTGGAACAGCTGTTGGGAGACAAATGGTAGCCTCTCGTTAAGACCATCCACCGTGTTCTTTAACTTTGGGTTGTTTTATTTCGGAGCGACACTTTTTTTGCCCACCATGAGCCAAATGGCCAGGTCACAAGTACCCCGAAGGCTCAGAGAAGGTTGGGGGAGGGGACCCACTGGAACAACTGTTGGGAGACAGATGGTAGCCTCCTGTCAAGGCCATCCAGCGTGTTCTTTAACGTTGGGTTGTTTTAGCTCTGAGCGGCACTTTTTTGCACACAATGGGCTAAATGGTCAGGCCACAAGGACCCCGAAGGCTCAGAGAAGGTTGGGGAAGGGGACCCACTGGAACAACAGTTGGGAGACAGATGGTAGCCTCGCGTCAAGGCCATCCAGCGTGTTCTTTAACGTTGGGTTGTTTTACCTCTGAGCGGCACTTTTTTGCACACCATGGGCTAAATGGCCAGGCCACAAGGACCCCGAAGGCTCAGAGAGGGTTGGGGGAGGGGACCCACAGGAACAGCTGTTGGGAGACAGATGGTAGCCTCCCGTCAAGGCCATCCAACGTGTTCTTTAACGTTGGGTTGTTTTACCTCTGAGCGGCACTTTTTTGCACACCATGGGCTAAATGGCCAGGCCACAAGGACCCCGAAGGCTCAGAGAAGGTTGGGGAAGGGGACCCACTGGAACAACTGTTGGGAGACAGATGGTAGTCTCCCGTCAAGGCCATCCAGCGTGTTCTTTAACGTGCACAGGGTATGTCTCTCCCTCACACAGGGCCACGGCTTAACGTCCCATCCGACGGACGGCGGATTTTCAAAGCCCATCGGTGTCCCCTACTGACCTTCGGCAGGGCAGGGAGTTTTGCGGAGATAAATCTCAACGCTGACCCAGCCAGCTGGGACTCAACCTGGAAATTACAGATTAAGAGCCTGATGCGCTACCGACTGAGCCACTCCAGCCCCCATATTCTACACGGAATAAAATATTACAGTTGTTCATTTTTTTAAATCCATTTTGTGATTTTTTTACACAGGGTAAAATTAAATTGAAAAAAAAAAAACATTTCTGGTGGTAGGGAGCCGCCACAGGCAAGTTCTTGAACTCAGGCAAACTTTCTTCTTCACTTATAACACCATTTTTTGTTATTATAATTTATAATTTTTCCACACCTTTAGTATGTAACATAACAGATGGTGTAAATATCTCGCAACTAAGGGAATAAATATAACAAAAATGTACTATAGTCTGTAAGTAGAATTCACAGTTCAACTATTAACAGGAATTTGAATAAGAATATTCTAATTATTACATACGTTCTTCAAGTCTTAATAAATAACAATATAATATAAAAAAAAAAATGCAATTTCACGTTTTTTAACCAAAATATAAGTATCCCCGATTTACGCGATAGTTGTCGAACATTTTTTTTCGATATCCAATGATTGTTTACTTTATAAAGTGAGGCTGCTTACACGTCTATATTGTCTAATTTCACTATTCTGCGCGAAATTCGCTTATTTATATTTGACTAATATTATTCACCAGCAGAATTTACGCATTTTTCCTAATATCCAAGTAATTATTTTTGATATTTGATATTTATCTTTTTACCTTAAGCGAGATTGCCATTTTCGTGGCTCTAAATATTTCAATTCTGCCTCCACATCTGAAATGAAAATACCAGCTAAATCATTAGTAACAGTATTTCAAAATTACTATTCTCGGAAATTTATGTAAAGACCTTAACACTGTACATTCATGGCTATTAATATTTGAAATTAATATTTGAGCAAGTTCATCCAATTATTAGTCTGCCGTCTTTAAAATCTGGCCGCACAAAGCGTTGGGTTGGGTTGTTTTACCTCTGAGCGGCACTTTTTTGCACACCATGGGCTAAATGGCCAGGTCACATGGACCCCGAAGGCTCAGAGAAGGTTGGGGGAGGGGACCCACTGAAACAGCTGTTGGGAGACAGATGGTAGCCTCCCGTCAAGGCCATCCAGCGTGTTCTTTAACGTGCACAGGGTATGGCTCTCCCGCACACGGGGCCACGGCTTAACGTCCCATCCGACGGACGGCGGCCTTTCCAAGCCCATCGGTGTCCCCTACTGACCGTGGGCAGGGCGGGGAATTTTACGGAGATAAATCTCAACGCTGACCCAGCTGGGACTCGAATCTGGGAACTGCAGATTACGAGCCTGGCGCTCTACCAACTGAGCCACCCCCGCCCAAAGCGACCGTTTAGACTGCTTGTGGTATATCGGGTTGGCCCTGTGTCTTACCCATCTGTGTTTGCTTACATCAAAGATCATATGAATCGGAGGACACTTGGGTTGATTTATATTTGAGCGGAACTTTTTTGCACACAACAGGCTAAATGACCAGGTCACAAGGACCCCGAAGCCTCAGAGAAGGGTGAGGAAAGGAAGGCTGTTAGGATACAGATGGAGCTACTGTCATGGCCATCCAGCGTGTTCTTCAATGTGCACAGGGTATGGCTCTCCTACACGTGGATTAACGTTCCATCTAATGGATGGCAACTATCCAAGTCCATCGGCTTACCCTACTGACCAAAGCGGGTTTGTTTTACCTCTAAGTGGCACTTTTTTAACACAATGGGCTAAATGACAAAAGTCATAAAAATCCCTAGGGCTCAGAGAAGTTTGGAGGGAGGGGACCCATGGGACAGCTGTTGGGAGACAGATGATAGTCTCCCATCAAGGTCATTCAGCGTGTTCTTTAACATGCACAGGGTATGTCTCTCCTGCATACGGGGCCACGGCTTAGCGTCCCATCCGACGAACGGCGGCCTTTCCAAGCCCATCGATGTCCCCTACTGACTGAGGGCATGGCGGGGAGTTCTGCAGAGATAAATCTCAATACTGATCCAGGCGAGACTCGAACCTGGGAACTGAATATTACAACCCTGTCGCGCTAATGACTGAGCTACTTCCGACTCTCGGGGGACACTTATACAGTCGCTCAAAAAAATATCCGAACACTATGGTTGTTTAATACAGAAAAATATCCGAACACTATGGTTGTTTAATACAGAAAAATATCCGAACACTATGGTTGTTAATTACAGAATTCAGAAAAAATATCCGGTAACGATTTTTTCAGAAATTAATGATCTGGCAACCTTTGTGTTACGTAAACAACTTCGTGTCACTAATTTCTGAAAAAATCTTTACCAGATATTTTTTCTGAATTCTGTAATCAACCATAATGTTCGGATATTTTTTTGAGCGACTGTATTCAATTCTGCTGTCCTTAAATTACATCCTACCTCCATGAGCAAGGCCACCACGAATTTCTTCCCAGAATCTCCGGTCCTCTAGGCTGCAATAACGCCAATCTCCATCATCATAAGGTAATCCATCACCAAATGTATAGGAACCCTAGAAAAATAAATTTCCATGTAACTTATAATGCAAAAAAAATAGAGTCGAATTCAATATTTTAACTAGCTTCGGAAGAAAAAAGTTTCTTTTTTTTTGGCAGTTAACCCCACCATCATAAATCACATTAGAAAAACATTCTTAACGACCCAGACATTCCCTAAAGTAAATAAGAAAACAAATATACCTAAATAAGAAAACTACTACTTACCGAAATGTGTTTACCGTGGGACCAAACGCCATCATACATACCGCCATCAGGATAAATAAGCTTTCCAGAACCGTGGAATAATCCATCTCTGAGAGTTCCAATGTACCTCGTCCCGCTAACCAGAATTAAATCAACTTCAACAATTTCCATCACTGAAAAGGAAAATCTTACATTTTAAACCAAATGGCATTTGCTCTTTCGAAAATACAACTTTTCGTTAATAAAATGCACTTAAATTAGTAAATGTAATATTTTATTCAGATTTTAGCAATTTACCAGCAGAATGACTCAAGAGTTAGCAGACGTGTATGGCTAACGGGTGAGCGTAAACTCGTTTCACGTCAGGGGTGACGTCATAGGTGGAGGAAATTTTCGGCTCCCCGTAATACCGTAGGTACGCGACAGATGGATCCCGAATTTGGTATGGTAGTTCCACTTAGTTCTTGTTATATAGGGTTAGTATATCGGGTTCCTAGCTGCAGTGGGTCGGGTTTGAATCGGCAGCAAGTGTCCGAAGTCTCTGGGGGCGCTGCAGTCGCCTACTTTATGAATGTAGTTATCGATGCACAAAAATTCTCAGTATACAGACGTTTCGTGGTCAACTTCTGCGGAACTGTCTAATTTTGTGGGATCAAAATCCTGACAATGCACTAAGTAAGAAAAGAGAGATAAACTCTCTATTTTATGTCTAACCACGATTATCTGTTTAATTTTGATGATATTTTTAAAATGCGGATCATGAATTTAAGGGCAACTGCGGAATTTTATAATTTCATCAACAAAAAACAGCTTTTATCGTTCAATTAACGTATCAGGAAAAAATGGTGAAATTTCCGCTAATATCTTATTTTCATTGTGAGCCTTTGTTTTAAATTTCAAATAAATACTCAAAATCATCCGAATATTCCATAAACTTCGTAAGAAACTAGCAAAAAATAATTCTGCTATGCTGACAGTGTTATAACGTATACACCCAGTCCCCAACTAATATTTAACCATCTTTTCATCATTTCAGTTGCAGGATGGATATCCTGCAACTGAAATTTAAGAAATGTTTTGTTAAGGTTAAGAAAATTACCTTTAACACTGAATGTCTGAAAGATCCAAATATAGCAGAAGCATACCACGATAGGCTACTTAATCAAATGACAATCGTGGTTTGCTTACTGCTGAAGTTGAGAAAGAATGGGATCAGTTCAAACAGGCTTTTCTTGAAACCAACAGTACTCTTTTGGGTAAAAAGAGAACAGAGGAAGCAAAACTATTTGAGTGATGAGACTATGGAACTTATTTCTGAAAGAAGTAAATGCAAGTATTAATGTGAATCAACACCCTACTAGTCCTAACAGAAGGCATTACAACGAGCTTAATAAACGTGTAAAGGTTAACAGCTAATAAGAATCTTTGGCTTGATAGTTTGGCTCAAAAAGCCGAGGAAGCAGTTAAACACAACAGCAGGGGGTTGTACTAGATTTTAATGTTTTATGTAGGAAGAAAGAGATTTTGAATAGGTACACAGGGATTGAAGGATAAACATGATAAGGTGGTTGAAGGTGAGGATTGTGATGACTAGGTGGGCTGAGCATTTCAGAGATGGACTAGCTATTTAGCATTCAAACACCACCATTTAGCAATTAAAAATAAGCATCATTCAGCCCTTGATTATTTATAAAGTCTCTTTTATTAATTACTGACTTTATGGGTTTTTAAAAGTTTGAAAAAAATTCAGTTTTTACGATTTATTTCTAATATTTTTCGTTCCAAAATAATACTAAGATTTCAATTTTGTCACAAAATACTCGTAATTATAATGATTTTAGAGTTTGTAACACGAAATATGAGGGACGGGGGTGGCTCAGTCGGTAGCGCGCCAGGCTCGTAATCTGTAGTTCCCAGGTTCGAGTCCCAGCTGGGTCAGCTTTGAGATTTATCTCCGCAAATTTTTTTTTTATTCCCCGCCCTGCCCACGGTCAGTATGGGACACCGATGGTCTTGGAAAGGTCGCCGTCCGTCGGTTGGGACGTTAAGCCGTGGTACCTTGTGCGGGAGAGACATACCCTGTGCACGTTAAAGAACACGATGGATGGCCTTGACGGGAGGCTACCACCTGTCTCCCAACAGCCATTCCAGTGGGTCCCCTCCTCCAACCTTCTCTCCTTCTCTGAGCCTTCGGGGTCCTTGTGACCTGGCCATTTAGCCCATTGTGTGCAAAAAAGTGCCGCTCTAAGGTAAAACAACCCATCCTTGTAATCATCCTACTTCGCATTATCTTTTATTATTGCTAATCGCCGTGGTTGGATATTTTTGGTGGCTTTTTTTAATAATGCAGCCGACGGATTCACATGAAAAGAGAATTCATGACTGTAAGATCAAATGTTTTAAAAATTTAATTTAAACTTAATAGTACAAACGTTGCATATTCGACATATTACAAGCAATTACAATTTCTTTATTCGGAATATTAAAAGCGATGAAAATGGCGACAGTTATTACTAGCCAGAGAGAGCAAGCAGAATAATGGATTTTTGAAATTATTTTGCGTTAAATATTCAAACATACAATTTACCTATCCAACAAAAAAAAAGAATTTCTCAATTATTTCTTAAAAAAAAACAGTTGCTTTTAAAAACGGTTACATCCCCCTGGGTGTAAGAGGAAAATTCGTTATTGTCAATGCAAACTTCAAAATACTAAAATGCAATTTCATGGCATTCACATTACATCATCAAAATCTCAAATTTATAGCATAAATCGTTTGCAATTTTCGTTAAGGTTTTGCAATTTTCAATAACCTATCGCTCGATTATATACACATTAATTATTATAATAATTATTATTATTATTTATACACGGTTTTTGTTTTGCACGGTAAAAACGAATGGGTTGGGTTGTTTTACCTCTGAGCGGCATTTTTTTGAACACCATGGGCTAAACGGCCAGGTAACAAGGACCCGAAGGCTCAGAAAAAGTCGGGGGAGGGGTCTCACTAGAACAGCTGTTGAGATACAGATGGTAGCCTCCCGCACACGGAGCCACGGCTTAACGTCCCATCCGACGGACGGCGGCCTCTCCAAGCCCATCGGTGTCCCCTACTGACCGTGGACAGGGCGAGGAGTTTTGCGGAGATAAATTTCAACGCTGACCCAGCTGGGACTCGAACCTGGGAACTGTAGATTACGAGCCGGGCACTAAAAACAAATGCAACCAGTTTAAATTTACAGGGTGACAAACTCGTTTTACACAGTCAAGAAAAATGCGACCATTTTCATTTTATACGATTATAAACTGCTTTTACACCGTACGGAACCCAAAGTAAAAGTTTTTTTATTGATACCATTTATTTTCAAAAACAAATAGATGATAGTAAATTCCTCTATTAATAAAATCGTCATTTGTAAAAGTTATATTTATATTCTTTCGCTCAAATTATATTCTTTCCGTTCTAAGACAAACTGTCTCGCGATATCTTAATGAAGTGAAGTCTGTTTTAAATTGGCAGCGAGAGCTGACTTTTAAAACAGACTTCATATACCCTTTTCTGGACTGAATTTTTCAGACTAGTAAAAACCGTGTTTTATCACATTTTTTGCAACAAGTTTCATTTTGTAGGTTACTATATACAGTTGATTCATAAGTACTGTTTCATAAAATATCATCAAAATAGTGCTTATTTTGTAAAATTAATAAGTGTTGGTACAAATGTTTTTGGTATATTTTGTATTCAGTTCATAAATAAATATATGCATAAATAAAATTTCAATGTACATTTTATTCCTAACAATTAACCTTTTTATTCATTTCATAACCCTTTTGAATCTGCTCATAGGATCATGATTAAGTATGTATTTTCCACGTATGTATGTATTACGTTATAGAAGAAATTGGGATATATTTTCCACTGTTGAGGCCACAGTTTTAAACTTTCGAGAGACAACGTTTTGGGAATGTGCGAATCATATTTCATCAAAACATATCCAACCCAAAAAAGATTTTTTTATTTGAAAAAATCAAAATGATAGCTGTCTATAGACGCTGATAGACCACAAGGCGAAAATATTATCACGCTTTTTAAAAAAATTTGATAATTAAAAATACCCTTGTACAGGACTCTTTAATCGCGGAATACTACGGTTGCTCTATAAGTCTGGAGTTGCGAGTTGGCAGAAGCGCACGGATATAATAAAAATATGTGCCTTATGAATACAATTAGATGTTAGCCAGAAGTGTACTTTATCTGATAGGATTATTTCCCTTCATGAAAAATCATTTTTTTCTGTAGATGCCACTCATGGCGTTTTAAGATTATAGAGGAAAAGGGCCTACATTTATGGATTTTTTTTTTTTTTTTTTTGGGGGGGGGGGAGTGGGTCATCAGTATGCTCTGCTATTTAGTCCTCCCCCCTCTTCCAAATTAAAATTCTCGAAACCAAACAAACCCGTACCAACAACGTATTTTAAAAAACGTTATCGTTAAACAATGAAAGCTCCGCACACTTAAAACGCAGATAATGAACTATAAGCGTATGAATATTCCATTATATGTACTGCTGTATATGGCGGTAAAGTTTGAAAAACATGATGGCATATGAGGAACGTGCTACAACTTAGCTCCTCAAAGAAGTAAAAGTTTGAATAAATTACATTTTTAAATACATTCACTGTTTTACAATTGTCATGGTCAACTGTGTATCAAACAATTTAGCTTTTAGAATATCATTTGAATGAAATTACTTATCACGAACATTACTTGTGACATATTGACTTCCTGAGCTGAAACAATGAAAATAAAAAAATATTGAACAAGTGACACACACCAATGAAAATCTGGAAATGACATAAAATATATGCAGGAATAATTACACTGAATTGACTGTATTTGGATACTTAAAATATTACCTTTTATTTCCTCTGATGTTTAGTGACCAACTTTAAATAATTTTATCAAAAGAGTGTAGTGACTTCAACTTGAAACTCCTTAATATGCATATAAAATAGGCCAATATCCTGGCATTTGTTACGATCTAGCTATTAAACTAATAAAGACTATAAACTACTGAAATGCCAAAATAACCTTCCATATTCGTTAACGTCAAAAGCTTAACATTAATATTGCATTTCAAACCTGATGCCAGATTTTTTTGTTTATATGTATTTTATGGTAGTTAACGGATATAATTCTTCCAGTAAAAAAAATCAGAATATTAATCATGGAGATAATTTCTAGCTCCATGGTTTCATCAGACCCGCTTTAACCATTTACAATATAAATACTATACGGGTCAGATGCTTGGTAACCAAGAATTAGAAGGAAAATTGGAAACTTAATTAAAACCTTAGTGACCGTTACCGTTTAAAATCTGTTTATATATGACCGGCGTTGCTCGGGTTTGAAACTCTATAAAGCAAGCATGTCAAAGATACGGCCCGCGGGCCATGATCGGCCCCCGGGGCATTTGGATGCGGCCCGCGATCTCAATTAATAATACTCGAATTTCATTAATAATTTTTCTATACATTGAACATATAGGTACAGATTACAGAAAAGAAGCTGAACAGATGTCAAGTATCTGGATCTTCGAAATAATGCGCTGTTTTTTAGCCGTTATGATTTTATGCCATTTTAATTTTGATGCATACTTTAAATTGAAATAAAATTTTTTTTATATAAAATTAGTATTTAATTGAATCCCGGCCCACTGATATACTATGAAAGAAAAATTGGCACTTTACAAGATTGAGTTTGACACCCCTGCTCTAAAGTATGTAGTAGATGGCATTCCCCATGTCGCAAGCTTTCATTTAGTATAAAAGACATTACGATGGTTTATCCCCCCCTCCCCAAAGCCCTTTGGTAAAAATTTACACTCTCTTCTAACAGAGGTCTGAAAATCTCTAAACTATACAGTAGATGGCACATGGTCCATAAGGTTTGTTTTAGAATATGCATTCAAACATGGGCAGATGCATCAGGGATACAGCACAGATTCTGTGGGATACAGAAACTTGCTTCAATCATAACTTCAACTAAAAATATTAAGGAAAGAATATTACCATTATAGAAATTCAAAAGAGGAAATCATTCATCACTTATTATGATGAAAGGGTGGGTTGTTTTACTTTTATGTAGCACTATTTTTGCCCACAATGGGTTCAATGTCTAAGTCATAAATACCCAAGGTTTCAGAGGTTTGTGAAAGGAAACACGCAAGACAGCTGTTAGAACACATGGAAGCCTCCTGTAAAGATCATTCAACGTGTTCTTTAACATGTGCAGGGCCACAGCTTAACGAATGTTGGCCTTTCCAACCCATCTGGACCCTATTCTGACTGAGAAAAGGGTGTTGGCTAGCAGAAATAACTCTCAATGACCTCCTGATAACATGTCAGGTGCTCTGACCGCTGAGCTACCGGCCACCAATCATGATCTCCTCTGATTGATGCTATGAGCTTTCTACGAACAGTACACATTTCTCTGTGTCTCATGAAGGTATTGTCCCAGTTGCTCTCAGCCTCAAGAAATAATGACAAGTATATCATGAAGATGGCAAGTATATTCTGATTATAAAATTGATTAAATTGAAGAAATTTTTCCGACGTATTTGCTCAGATATTAAGGAAGATAGCACTCTGAATTTAACGTCGATCAATTTTAGAGGAAAAATATTATAATAAAACATCTGAATCGAAATAATATAATTTCAGAGCATCTGACATGTTATCAGGAGATCGAGGGTTCGTATACCACCCGGCTGAAGACAGTTTTTCCTCTAAAACTGATCGACGTTAAATTCAGAGTGATATCTTCCTTAATATTTGAACAAATTCGTCAAAAAAAACTCTTCAATTTAATCGAATGAAACATGTCTGATATTTCTAATGTGTTAAAATGTTTGATGAGCAGGGAGAAACTAGTAAGATGGCGTCTTGCTTGGGGTTTTATGGGCAAGGGCAACAAAGACCATGTTGCGCCAGGAGATGGAGGCACTAGTCAGTTAAAGATATGTTCCTGTTTGAGATATAGTCAACGAGAAATTAAAATAGAGTAATCCACAGCTGTATTACATCGCCGACTGTCAGAAGGCGAAAGATAGTTCATTTGACGACTGCAGTTGACACGGCCATTTGTTTTATAGCTAAATGGGATGTTTTCGCTAGAATTCGACAGTGAAAGGCCACTGTGGATAATTTATTTTAAAGGTGGCAACAATGTTTCATGGCACTTTTTTTAAAATTTGTTATTGTGATGAATGATTGATTTCAAAGTGTGATTAAATGATGTATGATTAGTTTGCTCACCTTTTAAGAGTTACAGTTTTTATAGAAGTGTTTAAAATACATTCTTTATAGCTTCGTTTGCCATCCCTGCACTTTCACATTAATTCTTAAGTATGTTTTTACCATTTTGTCTAACTTATAGACTAAAAAATTCACTATCGTATCAATGACAGCTTTTATAGATTATGGAATAATTTATTTGTTTTGAAGCTTAATGATTTATATTTTCTGTTAAATGAAAGTGAGAAAATTGAAAATATGAAGGTAACAGTACACTGAACACACTGAACACACCATTTCCACCTTCAGTGGAAATGTCTTTTTCTACTTAGAGGGACTATAAACAGTACCTTTATGCAGTTCTGCTTCAACATCTTAATTTTATAGAAAAGAAATGTATTTAAATTATAAAGGAAATTTACACGGCGTTAAAACAATTGTTTATATCCATTTTATATCATTACTCTTAGGCTAGTGGCTACTTTAATTATTGATACTTTTGCTTTAAAGATCAAATATATACAGGTGTCATTTTTGAGCATCTTGATGGAATTTATGGGCTTAAAAAACTTATTGAAGTGATCACTATCTGTGTGTTCTTTAACAATAATACTTTGAAGCATTTTTCATTACTTTTCCACCACAAAATATCAGGACTAAATCTGATGCAACTTTTATGGTAGAAATTGCACACCTTGTAAGGTCGGAGTTAGAATAGCAAGAAGGATGTCTTGCAGTATAGTACTTCTAAGTAAGAGAATAATAATTCTAGGAATTTGAGATTTAAATGCAGTTTCATTATATATTCAATTTTACGTTGAAAAAAATTAACTTCTTTGTATTTTAAATCTAAATTTGTCCCTGGAACACTTTTAAATATTTGCCATTTTTATGGAATTTCTAGCATCAACATTTTATATTATATAAAGATTTTATAATTTTAATTTCATTGCAATTATAAATAATAAAATGTGAGAGTTTTATTATATTTAAAAAAAGACCAAGTCATATGCATTGGCAGCAATCAGCAGTGGTTTGAGCCATTATTTAGAATTGTTCGATGAGAAAATGGCAAAAAACAAAGCTTCCATGCAAACCATCCTTAATGTTGATAATGGTTGTTGTAGCATTATTTGCTAAATGAATGCAGTTTCAGTAGTTTGTGTAAGAGATCTTCAAATTTTATTCATTTTCAAAAACAATTTTCTAATGAGCTTAATTGATGTTTAGAGAAATTTGAGTGAATTCTTCAATTTGCCTCTATAAATATTTTTATCTGAAAGATTTATTTTCAAATTGAACCATTAAAATGTCAGAAGACACTAGATCTAAAGCCAAATTCAGTATTACATCTGTTGGGAAATAAATATTTTTGACTTTTTTTTAATTTGTCAGTGGAAAAACAAGTGAACTTTTGAACTTCATTTGAAATAACTGATATATTTATATATATATGTACATAAATCATGTTGCTTACCAAATGGGGGGCGGGGGGTGGCTCAGTCGGTAGCGTGCCAGGCTCGTAATCTGTAGTTCCCAGGTTCGAGTCCCAGCTGGGTCAGCGTTGAGATTTATCTCCGCAAAATTCCCCGCCCTGTCCACGGTTAGTAGGGGACACCGATGGGCTTGGAAAGGCCGCCGTCTGTCGGATGGGACGTTAAGCCTTGGCCCCCGTGTGCAGGAGAGCCATACCCTGTGCACGTTAAAGAACACGCTGGATGGCCTTAACGGGAGGCTACCATCTGTCTCCCAACAGCTGTTCCAGTGGGTCCCCTCCCCCAACCTTCTCGGAGCCTTCGGGGTCCATGTGACCTGGCCATTTAGCCCATGGTGTGCAAAAAAGTGTCGCTCAGAGGTAAAACAACCCAACCCAGCTTACCAAATGGTATTCTGTAAAACTCCCTGCTCTGTCCTCGGTCAGTATGATGGACTTGAAAAGGCCTCTGTCAGATGGGACATTAAGCTATGACCCCATGTGCAGGAGAGCTGTATCCTGTGCACATTAAAGAACATGCTGAATGACTGACAGGAGGCTACCGTCAGTCTCCCTACAGCTATTCAGTAGGTCCCCTTCCCCCAACTGTCTCTGATCCTTGGGTTCTGGGTGACCTGGCTATTTAGCCCATTGTGTGCAAAAAAGTGCCACTCAGAGGTAAAACAACCCAACCAAACCCAAATGGAATATTATTTAAGGTTGGTGTATAGGTTACGGTCCTCAGCTAACAGATGGTACTACTTAAAAGGTTAAAAAATAGTGAAAAAATTAATAAAGCGTCAAGTTTTTGTTTATTTTTAAATCATGCTACTTGTATCTATTTCATCTAGTTACAAGAAAGCAAAATCAAGGAATAAATTTAAAAAAAATAAAGGAAATAGTTTTAAAACTATAATATAAAAATTTAAGTACTCTTTGTTTATTTTCAGAATATGATTATCTGTATGCTATTCAGTTTGCTGCTACAATGAAAGAATCGAGGAATAAAGCAAATCCTGTGCATGTACATGTGCCTGAAAACACACCATTACTTGTCCACATAGTGAATACTGAAAATAAGGTATGTATCTTTTAAAGATATAACAACTAATTATATTAGTACATATTTACTGTAACTTTGCTTTCTGGTGTGTCTAAGTGAATTTACTAGTTTTTTGCTTAAGCCCTTGGGGCTTTGATAAGAAATTGTGCCTTGTACTTTTTTCACTGTTTCATGTTATGTGAATGGAAAGCTCATTCAAACTCTCTAACTTTGAAAGTAAGCTTTTTGCAGAAAAATGTGACTAAAGTTAGTTAAAGTTTTCAGCTTTCATAATTCTTTAAATATTAAATGAATAATTGAAGAGTTCATTCAGATCTTTGTAAATCTCAGTTTTCAGCAATATTTGTTTAATATTTAACTCATTCAGATCTGAATTATTTTTATGAGAAATAAAAAATATTTTGGATGTTAATTGTGTTACAAGGATATAAATAAGACAAAAAGAAATTTTGCATTTTTTTATTTTTTGTTTTGTGATTTTGAGAATATTAGTTTCTCTTTTTATCACCGAGTTAGAAATCATTTATCTGTGTTCGTATTGCTCGTACTGAACATAAAAATAACTGTGCATAATTAAGCACAAAAGGTCCAAAAAGGTTAAAGAGTTTCTGAAGCTGGAACATTTAATAGCAGATTCTGCTCTCTCACTCTCTTCCTAAATATTAATTATTCTTCCTAATTCTTCCCCCCCCCCCCAAAAAAAAATAAAAATCATTATACAAATTTAAAATATTGCATTTATGTTAATGAACGATTTGTTACAAAGTTGTGTTTTATGTTATAAAAAATTTCATGAGTAGCAAAAATTAAAGTTTTTAGCTTTCATAATTCTTTAAATATTAAATGAATAAATAAATAAAATAAATATCCCTCAAGTAGTTGCATGCCACAGAGGTCTGACAGGAACCTATCAGTTTATATGCCATAATAGAAGGTCTGTGAAGATGGTGGGACCTCAGCAGAAAAAAAACAACACCAACATCCATACCTTACCTGGGGACTTGAACCCAGGTCCATTTGATCAGTAGGGGCGGGGGTGGCTCAGTCGGTAGCGCGCCAGGCTCGTAATCTGTAGTTCCCAGGTTCAAGTCCCAGCTGGGTCAGCGTTGAGATTTATCTCCGCAAAAATCCCCCGCCCTGCCCACGGTCAATAGGGGACATCGATGGGCTTGGAAAGGCCGCCGTCCGTCGGATGGGACGTTAAGCCTTGGTCCCGTGTACGGGAGAGCCATACCCTGTGCACCTTAAAGAACATGCTCGATGGCCTTGATGGGAGGCTACCATCTGTCTCCCAACAGCTGTTCTGGTGGGTCCCCTCCCCCAACCTTCTCTGAGCCTTTGGGGTCCACGTGACCTGGCCATTTAGCCATGGTGTGCAAAAAAGTGCCGCTCAGAGGTAAAACAACCCAACCCATTTCATCAGTAACCAATTGTGCTAACTATAGAGATTTGAGTGTGATCTTCAATTAAATCCAAATTTTTTGAGAATACATAATCCTAAATTCAAAAACAAGGACATATACTATATTACAAAGAGTAACTGAACACTTCTATGTTATGTGAATGGAAAACCCCATTGAAAGCTCTTGAAAAACTTTTCAGTATTTTTTAGGAAATTACAAATATTTCTTTTATATACACTATATTGCAAAAAACAACCAAACACTTTTGTGTTATGTGAATGGTCTTCCATGTTTTGTTAAAATTGCCATTTGCAAAAAAAAAACATTAAAATTTATTTTAATGTATTTTCATAAATGGCAATTTCAACATCATGGAAGACCATTCAGATGGAAGAGTCTGGTTACTTTTTTATAATATAGTGTATAAGAAGAAATATCTGTACCTTGAGTTCCTAAAAAAATTTAAATTTTTCGTTCAATAGCGGCCACTGATAGACTTCAAAAGACCACCGTCCATTGGATGAAATGTTAAGCCATGGCCCCTTGTTCAGGAGAGCCATACCCTATGGACATTAAAGAGCATTCTGGATAGTCTTGATGGGAGACTACCATCTGTCTCCCAACAGCTGTCCCTGTCTGTCCCATCCCCCAACCTTCTCTGAACCCTCGGGGTCCTTGTGACCTGGCCATTTAGTCCATTGTGTGCAAAAAAAGTACCAGTCAGAGGTAAAAAAACCCAACCCTTATTTCTGAAATAGGAATCATGTAGTCTCAAAAAAATTTGATTTCATAATTTTAGCAAACTTTTCACCATTGTCACTGTTATTTCTATTGTCAAAAGGACCTAATTATTATATACTGAGCAAGCAGAATGAGAATTCAAAACATATTGAAGTTGATTGTAAAATGTATCTTGTTTTTGCTCTTTTTTTTAGAATGCTTTATCTCCAAAGGAAGCATTTTTCAAAACAAATTTAATAATGATGTGCTGAAAAAGTTGAATCATTTAATATATATATAGTCTATATTATAAAAGTGAGTAAATTGTGAAATATTGATAATTTAATCTTATTACATGAAAAATAATTCAAGTGAGTTATATATGAATTTTTGACTCATAGAAATGCAGTTATTAATGTTAATAGATATTTTATAGGCTTAAAATTTCATGGTTATTTTATGCATCTTAATATAATTTCAGCCTTTGGTAAGCCATGCACTAAAAGGAGCTACCCCTAGACAGGGATCAAGCCCTAGACAAGGATTAAGTCCTCCAAGAAAAGAACCATGGGTACCACCACCAGCTAAGACCACAAAAAGAGCAAAAGTTCTTTGGCAAACAAAAAAAGTAAGTAAATGTTTATTCGTACATTTTTCTTTGTGATGAATAATTATTTGCAAACAAGAAAAAATGTAGAACCCAATTTTAAGTACACTAAAGCAAACAGGTATAGTTACTAATTTTGATTCACATTCATAACTGATTACACTCTCATTATCCAATTGATCTTTTTATTTTCAGTAATGGCGAGTCTTATGTGGGCAGGGCTGGCTCAATCAGTACCATGGCAGGTTTTAAATCTGCAATTTCCAGGTTCAAGTCCTAACTGTGCCAGCCAGCATTGAGATTTATCTCCACTAACTCCTACACTGCCATTGGTTAGAAAGGGGACACCTATGGTGCGTCAGAGCCATACTCTGTGCACATTTTAAAGAGCATACTGAATGGCTTCACACTGAATGGTTTCACAGAATACTTCCATCTGTCTCACAACAGCTGTCCAGTTAGTCCTCTAACTTTTGGGGTCTTTGTGACCTGGCCATCCATTGAAAAGAGCATGTTCTCTTTAAAAGAGACATTCTGGCCACCTTACCCATACCCCCCTAAATTTAAATATTTGTGAATATTAATAAGAAGCATAAACGTATATACCAAAAATCATACTTTTGTCCCCCCTCAAAAAAAAACTTGCATCTGCTTTTGTTGTCAACTCTTAGACTTTAAATTGCAGTAAATAAAGCTTAGAATTGTATTTAAATGTGTATTTAATTTCCATGTAAATGTTTCAATTTAATATTTGTTTATAAGTCATTCTGTAGAAATTCACAAAATGCTAATTTGTGCACTATTTCATATTATTTTCCTCTAGTAGTCTAAGTTAAATGAACAACGTTTAATTCATAGGCAAATGATCTGTTTGCTAAGCACAAGTGAAGAGGTAGTTGAAAGAAAATGAATCATAAGCAGAAGTGCCAAATTCTATGACTTCTGTTAACATGTCAGATGCTCTTACCAGATGAGTTATTCCAGTTTTGCTCAATTTTCAGCTGATATTTCCATGATTCGGAAGAGTTCATAGCACCATTTTTTGATGAGAAATGGGGTATATAGTGCTGTAAAAAAAAGAATTCAGCTATTGAGAGTACTTAAGTAGGAGAATCAGGGAGTTGTGGATTTAAATTTTACTCACTGAAACTCATTTTTTTTTAGCTAACTTTTCACTTGTAAATCAACAGAACAATGCCTGTAAATTACTATTTATTTATATTTTTACATATAATGCTGGATTTTCATTGTTTGACCATAAAATTAGCATCCTATATGAATATTGGATGTATATCATTCCTTATCAATAAATAGTGGCACGAACACTTTCTGATTCATGGGGATGGAGGTTGGCTCAGTCAGTAGTGCCCCAGGCTCGTAATATGCAGTTCCCAGGTTCAAGTCTCAACTGTGCATACATTGAGAATTTTCTTCACTAGCTCCCTTCTTCCTTCATTGAGAAAGAGGATACCAATGGGTTTGGAAAGGCTACCATCTGTCCAATGGGCTTTTAAGCTGTGGCCCCATATATAGAGAGCCATACCCTATGTGTGTTCAGGAACCTGCTTAATAGGAGGCTTCTAACTTCTAACAGTTGTCCAGTGGATTATCTTCCCCAAACTTCTCTGAGCCCTTGGGGTCTTTGAGACCTGGCCATTTAGCCCATTATGGGCACAAAAGTTCCACTCAGAGGTAAAACAACAAAACCTGATTAATGGTCTCCTGTTACCTGAAGATTGAATGAAACTAAATCATTTCTACCAGTAAGAGTAGGAGCAAGGGTGATTTCAATCAGTAACATGCAAGGCTTGTAATCTGCATTTCCCAGGTTGAAGCCCCACCTGAGCTATGTTGAGATTTATCACTGCAAAAATACCTGCCCTGCCCTCGGTTAGTAAGAGACACCAATAGGCATGGAAAGGACATCATCCATCAGATGGGACATAAAGCTGTGACCATGTGCACATTAACCAAACCAACATGCTGGTTGGCCTTGATGCGAAGCTGTTAGGAAACCATCTGTCGCCTAACAGTTGTCCAATGGGTCCCCTGCTCCCAATCTTCTCTGAGTCCTTGTGACGTGGCCATTTAGCCCAATATGTGCAAAAAATGAGCTGCTCAGATGTAAAACAAACCAACCCAGTAAGAGTAATCGATGTCATTAGTAAACTGCACATTCAAGTCTCACAGCTGGAAAAATTAATAATTTACTCTATAGTAAAACAAAACTTATTTTGTTCTCTTATTGTTAATTATGAAATAATATTTATATATAAAGTAAAATAATTTAATTCTCTATGACACTGTTAAATGTTTTTAACACTTCAACACATGGACTATGCCATCAAGTATCAATAATTATTATAGAGAGATTTACGTACCATGCCGTAGAGGATGGGCAGTAACAGGAGCTTCTTGGAATGCTTTTGGTGAGAAATTTAAAATTCAACGTTCTTGCCGGCAAGTGACGTCTCAGTGGAGATTAAGATAATGATGACTGCTACCAATGGTCTACCCACATTGACGAATGACATAATTATTTATACTTTTTGATACCATAGGGTGCTTAAAAAGTTTTAGATCCACGACACGCGTTTCGTGCCGTTCCTATTGGTGCTTCATCAGGTGGGAAGTGAGGGACTTAATGCAGTAGAGGCGGTTGGTTGGTGAGCGCGGGGGAGGGGTGGGGTGCCATAAATTGACATGTCAGTGGTTCAGCTCTGAGGATCAGAGTGGTTGGCGGAAGTGCGGGTGGCAGTAATGCGATCTGCATGTAAAGGAGGTTGGGAGAGTGTGGAATTATGGGAACCTCCATTAGATGCAGATCGCATTACCACCACCCGCACTTCTCACCGAAAGCATTCCAAGAAGCTCCTGTTACTTCCCATCCTCTATGGCATGGTACGTAAATCTCTCTATAATAATTATTGATACTTGATGGCATAGTCCATGTGTTGAAGTGCTTAAAAATATTTAACAGTGTCATAGAGAATTAAATTACTTTACTTTAATTACCACACTGTGTATGTCTACTGTAATTTTTGTTATATTTATATATATATATATTTGGTTCAAGTTATATATCATTTTAAAGCTTCTTGTTTGATAAATTTATCTGTGCTAACATTGTTTTTAGAAAGTTTCGTTTTTGTTATTTTTCAACCATCTCAAATTTATGATGTGGGGAAAAAGGAATTGTGTATAATTTTGTTACATGAGTTCAAACTTGGCCACATGATCCAAACAACTCTTAATATTATTGAAGCATGGGGTGAGGAAAGCACTTCCGAATGTACAGTGCAGCATTGGTTCCAAAAGTTTCGTAATGGAGATGAGGAAGGTCGAGGACATCTCCTGCTATTGACAATGACCAATTGAAAACAATTGTTGAAGCAGACCCACCTTAAAATCACATGAGAGATTGTGGAAGAGTTAAATGTTGATCACACAACTGTCGTTCAGCATTTGAATCAAATTAGAAA
This sequence comes from Ryuthela nishihirai, assembly GCA_038380435.1. Classification (NCBI taxonomy): domain Eukaryota; kingdom Metazoa; phylum Arthropoda; class Arachnida; order Araneae; family Heptathelidae; genus Ryuthela; species Ryuthela nishihirai. Next base: position 107,578,405 of record JAWZYU010000006.1, read on the forward strand.
AATGAAGAGGTTTAATAAATGGATTCTACACAACTTGAATGAAATAAAAAATTGTCATTATGAAGTGCGTTCTTTACTGCTTTGTCACAACAGAAATGATTGATTTCTCGGTCTTATTGTTACATGATAGAAAGTAGATTCTGCACAACAACTGCTGACAATCAGCACAATGGCTCAATTGTGTTGAAGTGCCACAACATCTCCCTAAAGTTGCACTGAAAGAAGGTTATGGGGACTTTTGTAGTCTGCAGTGGCATTATTCATTACAGTTTCTTGAAACCAAGTGAAATCATCACTGCATAGTATTGTCAGGAACTTGATGAAATGCATCAGAAGTTGCACAATAAACATCTAGCATTGGTCAATTAAAGAGGTCCTATTCTTCTCCATAACAATGCTCTGCTGCACATTGCACAAATGATGTTCGAGAAATTGAATGAATTTGGCTACAAAACTGCCCCATCCACCATATTCACTTTACCTGTCACCAGTAGATTACCACTTATTCAAGCATTTGGACAGCTTTCTCGAGAATAAAATCTTCAAATGTGAGGCAGCAGAAAACACCTTCAAAGTGTTTATCAACTCTAGATTTTTATCAAAATGGCATAGATAAACTTGTTTCTGATTGTCAAAAATGTGTAGATTTTGATTGTTTTAATTTGATTAATAAAGTTTATTATGAGCTAAGTTATGATTTCTTGAAGGGGAGATTTAAAAAGCCATTATTTTTGCACCAACCTAATACTCATATTTATATTAAAAACTTTATCCTCAAATAGTCACTTGCTGCAGACATCTGACAGTATACTTTCCATTATAATATGCCATAGAGAAGATCTGTGATGAAGAGCTCAGCAGAAAGATAACAGAGAAGAAACATCCATACCTCATCTGGGGTAGGTCATTTTGATCAGAAGCAGCTAAGCATGCTAACAACATGGCCACCAGGATAGTTACTTTAAAGCATACAAGTGACTTAGTCAGAACTATGCACCACCTGAGGACAGCTGGGTTGTGTTGGGTTGTTTTACCTCTGAGCAGCACTTTTTTGCACACCATGGGCTAAATGGCCAGGTCACATGGACCCCGAAGGCTCAGAGAAGGTTGGGGGAGGGGACCCACTGGAACAGCTGTTGGGAGACAGATGGTAGCCTCCCGTCAAGGCCATCCAGCGTGTTCTTTAACGTGCACAGGGTATGGCTCTCCCACACACGGGGCCACGGCTTAACATCCCATCCGACGGACGGCAGCCTTTCCAAGCCCATCGGTGTCCCCTACTGACCATGGGCAGGGCGGGGAATTTTTTGCGGAGATAAATCTCAGCGCTGACCCAGCTGGGACTCGAACCTGGGTTGGGTTGGGTTGTTTTACCTCTGAGCGGCACTTTTTTGCACACCATGGGCTAAATGGCCAGGTCACATGGACCCCGAAGGCTCAGAGAAGGTTGGGGGAGGGGACCCACTGGAACAGCTGTTGGGAGACAGATGGTAGCCTCCCGTCAAGGCCATCCAGTGTGTTCTTTAACGTGCACAGGGTATGGCTCTCCCGCACACGGGGCCACAGCTTAACGTCCCATCCGACGGACGGCGGACTTTCCAAGCCCATCGGTGTCCCCTACTGACCGTGGGCAGGGCGGGGAATTTTGCGGAGATAAATCTCAACGCTGACCCAGCTGGGACTCGAACCTGGGAACTACAGATTACGAGCCTGGCGCGCTACCGACTGAGCCACCCCACCCCACTCGAACCTGGGAACTACAGATTACGAGCCTAGCACGCTACCGACTGAGCCACCCCCGCCCCTGGGGATTTGGTATAGAATAGTTGCCTCAATTAAGAGTTCAGTTCCACAGACATAAGAATCAGTGTTACATGCATGTGTTGGGTATACTTTGGACATGTGTAGGAAAGAAGTGTGTGGGGAGATTCTTCAAAATGCCGTTATGTAATATAAGCATCCCCCCAAAAGATAATTTTTTAAATGCTGGTCTCTATCACTGATATAATTCTGAAGGTGGTTATTATTATTATTTTCTCACTAGTAGTTCCTGCTTTTTTTTTTTTAGTATGCTGATAACTAACTGAATATGCCTTAGAATGGAATTACTAGTTAAGTATTATAGTTATTATCAGGCCCAGATCTAGAAAAAATGTTGGCTGGGTGGGGTGGGGGGGTCGTTGTCAAGATATTCAATTGAGTAGGGGGGGAAATAAAAGTGGGGACAAGAGACATAATTACATAGCAGTATAATGTTCCCCTCTTCACATTAGAGGTCTTTCAAAAGTTTCTTGAAAAATGCATGAAATACATGTAAGTTTATAATTTTTTTTGCCTCTGTTACCCTTAGTAGCATTCTCCTGGTTCCCCACCCCACCCCCACGCCCACCCTTAGATCTGGCCCTAGTTACTATATATATATAGCTTAAAAAAAGTACGGAAATTTGCAAAATAAAAAAAAACAGCAGTGAGCTACAAGTGATAAAGCTATATGCTTCTTTAATGTTAATTCCTGGAATGGTAGAAATGTTTTTGCTTATTTATTACTTAACTGGAAAATTCAGCTCAAGTGATAACAGTGAATAAAATGTACACTTAACTAGTAAAAGTGTGTAATGCTTCATTTTTCTCCATCTAAATCAGACTCTTCTGGAAGAATATTATTATGAAAATGAAGCCAAAATTAGTTTTCCTGTTGAAGCACATCCAGAAATTGACAGTTCAGTAAATTGCTTGATAGCTAATATGAGTAATGAGGTAAATTAGTAAATAGCTCATTTTATTAGAAATTTAATGAAAAACTAAACAATGTTGCAGGCAAAAGCAGTATTGGCAGTCTATTATTGCAGGATCAACATAAGCTTTTTTTTATTCTTAACTAGTGCACAAGAGACTGATTCACATAGTGTGAGGTAACAAGCCAACTGGGAATAGAAAATAATTGCAAACTCTCCACATAATGCTCTATTGGGATAAAATAATTACAGTATTAAATTTTCAAGGCTATAAAAATAAAAAACTTTTTTATTGACTGCAGAATTATGAAAATATTGCATGAATGTTAAATATCTAGATTATATTGCAAATTTATCAAATATTTGTGAAGAACAATGTGAATAATTGCACCTTTTCTTCTTCCAGAAATAAATTATTCTCTAGAAATGTATTGTACACATAAAATATAGACTATATTCATAATGTAGCATTTAATAATTAAAAATATCTACGGTTTACATTGTATAAATGACGGGGAGGGGGGTGGGACACCACCTCATGTTAGGGGTCGAATCATCATGCAGATATCAGCTGCAATTAACATCATGGATTTTCAACAACAACAGTCAATTCAGATCCACCGATTAAGCATATAGTATTGAATCACCTTAGCAAAATGCGTTAAACAAATTTTATTACACAGACTTAGCAAATATATTATATTATCATTTTATGTTGAATAACAAGATTTGTCATATACAGGGTGTTTCAAAACTCTCTGTACAAATTTCAATGGGAGATAGGGAATACCAAGACATGGAATTTTAATTCCCAAAATTATTTGCAAATATAGATGTATGGTAAAAAAAAGTGAAGGTTCACTGAGATAGTCCAAGTGGTTCAGTATAGAGTGTGGTCATCTCTTACCACTGCAGTGATGCCACATGCTGTTGATAGTAATCTCCATTGTTCCTCCAGTACTCTGGGAGGCTTGTAGGAGTGGGCTTAAGAGAAGCAATCTATCTTCCAAGAGCATCTCATTCAGGTTCTGTTGGATTTTAGGTCAGGAGACTGGATTGGCTACCCATATCGTTAATAGTGCTATTTTTTAGATAGCATGGACAAGGCAACATTGGTGCAGGCAAGTGTTATTGTCCTGTAGGAGGAAGGTACCGCATATTGCACTAAGGGGTCCAGGATTTCATCCCTGCATCTGCAACCAGTGATATAGTCTGTTGGAAGTACACAAAGATCTGTACAGCAATGCAAAAACATCCTTCCCCAAACAATGATACTATCACTACTGTAGATATCCCATTCACAGATTTTTGTGGCATGATATGTATTCTTGGTTCCCTCCATATCAAATGATACCAAGAATCCTGTGGTGGGCAAATTTTGATTCGTCTGTAAGCAGCATGAACTGCCATTTCTTTTGGGATCTGTTGACATGTCTGCATCAGTTTGGGTGGTCGCTCCTGTGGCGTCAAGGGTACACACACCACTTGCCACCTAGTGTACAGGCTTTGGCATATGGTGGTAGTAGATATCGCCATTCCACTCACTGCTGTGAGGTCCAGTTGCATTTGATGTATTGATATTCCCCTCTGGGCACGGTGTTCCCCTTTGGTTGTTGCTCATTGTTGTCCATGACTGAATCATCTGGATGCTCTTTGTCCTCGTTAGAATCTCCTCCAAAGTCTGTGCAACACTGAATGATTCACATGAAGCCATTTGGCAACATATGCTTGACTTTGGTATGCCTTGAGCTGACATATAGTTTGCCAACACACTTCTTCCAATAAATGATGTCTGGTAGACATACCCAACAAATCTACCATCTCAACAACTCCATCTCACACTAGGGCGGGGGTGGCTCAGTCGGTAGCGCGCCAGACTCGTAATCTGTAGTTCCCAGGTTCGAGTGCCAGCTGGGTCAGCGTTGAGATTTATCTCCGCAAAATTCTCCGCCCTGCCCACAGTCAGTAGGGGACACCGATGGGCTTGGAAAGGCCGCTGTCCGTCGGATGGGACATTAAGCCGTGGCCCCGTGTGCGGGAGAGCCATACCCTGTGCACGTTAAAGAACACGCTGGATGGCCTTGACGGGAGGCTACCATCTGTCTCCCAACAGCTGTTCCAGTGGGTCCCCTCCCCAACCTTCTCTGAGCCTTCGGGGTCCATGTGACCTGGCCATTTAGCCCATGGTGTACAAAAAAGTGCCGCTCAGAGGTAAAACAACCCAACCCATCTCACACTTTGCATGAGAACAGCTTTGAAATGCAATCACATCTCAAGAAGAAAAACTTAAAAGGTCATATTCTGAAAATATTCGTTGTCCGACGCGTGGTGCAATGGTTAGCGCGCTCTGGCATGAATCTGGAGAGATGCGGGTTCGATTCCCGCCGTGGCGGCGATCAATTTTTTTCAGAATCTATTAATTATTGTTTCTTAACAGGGAATACTGTGCATTCACTTTGGATTTCAATCTTTTAATGCTCAATGCATTTGCATATATTGCTGCCAGCACCATTCATTTGCATATCATACCTCAATCTTGCAATACTTTACATGTTTTTTTTTTTGCATTTCTATCTTTGGAGTTTTGTGATTTCATGGGTTTTTTTTATTTGTTCCTTAATTTATGCAAATCAATGTATATTTCAATAGGAAAAGTGTTTCATTTAGTGTAATATCATTTAACATAAAGTTTTTCAGGAATGCATTTACTATGCCATGAAATTTTCTTAGAAGTTTATTTTCCAATTGCCCTGCATTTATGTATATTATATATTATATGTTATTTTTGTGTTTTGTTTCAACAGATAGTTGAACATCCAGAGAAAACTGCAAAAGATATTGAACTGGAACAAAGTAATTTATCATTTGAAAATGACAACAGTTATATTGAGGAAAATGTTTTATCAAAAGAGGATTTAGAAATCTTAAAACAGCATTGTTATTCTCTGCAGTCATCTCTTCTGCTTCTACAAAGGTAAAGGTTTTAAATTTAGCAACAGTAAAAAACAGTGTTCTAAGAAAATAGGACAACTCTCAGGAATTGTCCTATTTCCTTAGAAAAATAAAAGTTTAGCTGGAAAAATTGAGTTTTGGTGGGAGTGGGAACTGAACCCACAACAATGAAAACATTTTAGATAATCTTTTTGTTGAGTTTTCTCAGGCCTAGTTTGAATTTAGCTAATGAGCAACCATAAACTTTGATTGCATGATTGGCAGTTGCTTTTGGCACATAGGTTGACTGGGAACAGGTCCCATTCCTGTTGAAACTTAGTTTTTCAGTCAACTCTTCAATTGTACCTACTTTAGATTTCTTTTTTTTGAGCTCTTTTTGTAGTTTGATGTCAACTACAGTATTATATTAGCTCTTATATATATATGTATTTGTATCCTTTGCCCAAAACACTTCAATGAACAGTGTTGAATAAAAAAAACTCATGCATACAGACATTCTTTCAGCCTTCTGTACACAGTAGGTCTTGAAATTATCATTGTTGTGGCCACTGACAGTGGGGCGGGGGTGGCTCAGTCGGTAGCGTGCCAGGCTCGTAATCTGTAGTTCCCAGGTTCGAGTCCCAGCTGGGTCAGCGTTGAGATTTATCTCTGCAAAATTCCCCGCCTTGCCCACGGTCAGTAGGGGACACCGATAGGCTTGGAAAGGTCGCCGTCTGTCGGATGGGACGTTAAGCCGTGGCCCCGTATGCTGGAGAGACATCCCCTGTGCACGTTAAAGAACACACTGGATGGCCTTGACTGGAGGCTACCATCTTTCTCCCAACAGCTGTTCCAGTGGGTCCCCTCCCCCAACCTTCTCTGAGCCTTTGGGATCCTTGTGACCTGGCCATTTATCCCATGGTGTGCAAAAAAGTGCCGCTCAGAGATAATACAACCCAACATTAAAGAACACGCTGGATGGCCTTGACAGGAGGCTACCATCTGTCTCCCAACAGCTGTTCCAGTGGGTCCCCTCCCCCAACCTTCTCTGAGCCTTCGGGATCCTTGTGACCTGGCCATTTATCCCATGGTGTGCAAAAAAGTGCCGCTCAGAGGTAATACAACCCAACGTTAAAGAACACGCTGGATGGCCTTGACGGGAGGCTACCATCTGTCTCCCAACAGCTGTTCCAGTGGGTCCCCTCCCCCAACCTTCTCTGAGCCTTTGGGGTCCATGTGACCTGGCCATTTAGCCCATGGTGTGCAAAAAAGTGCCACTCAGAGGTAAAACAACCCAACCCATTGACCTGCTTTCATTCTACCTATTGCTCTCCACCATACACAAGGAAAGTAAGGTGGCCCAGTCGGTAGCATGCCAGGCTTGTAATCTGCAGCTCTACATGGGCTAGCATTGAGATTTATCTCCACAAAAGTCTCTGCTCTACCCTTGGTCAGTAGGGGACACTAATGAGCTTGAAAAGGCTGCTGCCCATCAGATGGGATATTAAGTCATGTCCCCCCCCCCATGTGCGAGAGAGCCATACCCTTTCATGTTAAAGAACACACTAGATGGTCTTGACAGGAGGCTACTATATGTCTCCTAACAGCTGTCCAGTTGGTCTCCTTCCCCAACCTTTTCTGAGCTCTTAGTGTTCTTGTGACCTGGCCATTTAGCCCAGTGTATGCAAAAAAGCGACACTCAGAGATAAAACTACCCAACCCACCGTACACAGTCATCCACATGTTGACTTTTGAGAGATGATGAAATCAATTTGTTATCAAGTTAATGCAAGGCTGACAGCAGAAATGCATGCTCATGGTTGTGTCAGTTAAATATGCAAATTCAGCTTTACAAAATTTACATGTACACCACATTTCATGCTATTCTCTTTTATACTTTCAGTTTGCCATTTAATTTTGAGCACCAAGTATAAAAAAGAAATGAAAAATTTAAATGATAACAGAAATATTATGAAAGATTTCTAAAAAAATTTTATTCAGCCCTGTTTCGTTATATAGTATGATACATTTCTTTTAGTTAGTTAATAAAGGATAAGGTTCTTAGTTTTTCTTCCTGATCGAAAACTTTAGAATTAACTTGGCCACTTAAGTAAATTTAGTTTCAAAAATGGCACTTTAAGGATTAAAGACTTGATTGCCAAATTTATTTCTTGTTATAATTATTAAAGTTATAGTAAAGTTGCAATAAATTACTTGAATAGAATATTCTTTTTACTTATTTTTTATTTATTTTTTATCATCTTTATAGATCTTTGAACAATTCATTTAGTGAAGATTCAGCAATTAATAACACTGTGCTAAGAACCAAACAAGAGATAGTAGAGTCAGTAAATGCTGTTGATCATATTCAAAGGATTGTGTCTTCTTTTGAAATGGTAAGTTAGTAAAATAAAGCTGTGAAAATTTTCTCTATGAAATCAGATTCTTAATGTATTTTTTTTCTTATTTATTTGAGTGGTATATCAATTAATTTTTAGATTGCAAATTTCATGTTGTTTGTTGTTTTTTGAGAAGCAGTCACGAAATAAATGTTTTACACCAAGTGAAAGATTGTTTATTACTATATTTTCCCCTAATGATGTAAAGAAAAAAAACTACTTTTATTTGGAAAGAAAAAGTTTTAATTTGATAAATAGGAATTAACTAATTTGAATAGTAGTTAAAAATTAATATCTGTATTTGTTAACCTTTTAGGATGGAAGGGGAGACAGTGGATGGCAAAATGACTCTATTATTATAAATAAAGAAAAAGCAAATTTAATAGCTAAACTTCTGGATGCATACCTAAATACTGGTTCAGTGTTGCAGTTTGTCTTGGACAGCCAGGGGCAAAATGGTATTGCTGCATTGTGCAATGAGCAAGGAGCACTGAAAAAAAGTATTGAGGTTAGTATTAATTTACTTGTTATGTATTATGCTGATGATTTAGCCCTTTTGGCAAATGATGTTGATGAGATGAACTCTTTCATTCGAGCTGTTGATGAGACTGGTAGTAGAGTAGGTTTGGTTATAAACAGAGAGAAAACTAAAGTGATGAAAATTGGTCAGGCAGGCTGTGATTCAGTTAATCTGAATGGTTGCAGTCTTGAGCAGGTGTCACAGTTTAATTATCTTGGAAGCTATGTAACAGATAATGGTGATGTGCGGCATGAGATTAACAGACGAATAGGGATTGCTGCCAGGACTTTTAAGAATCTATGGAGAGTGTGGAGAAATAGGCGTATACACCTAAAGACTAAAATTAGGCTGTATAATAGTTTGGTTCTTTCTCGGGTTAGTTATGGTAGTGAAACTTGGACACTTTGTAAACAAGATAACAGGAAACTAGATGCTTTTGATTCCAGATGCTTACACAGTATCTTGGGCATTAGGTGGTTCAACTTTGTAACTAATGATGAGGTTAGGCAAAGGAGTTTGCAACCTCCTTTAAGCAGCATATTGTGCAGAGAGAGACTCCGTTGGTTTGGCCATGTTGCCCGTATGAATAATTATAGATTGGCGAATAGGGTTATGAACAGTGTGCCTAAAGGCCTCAGAAAGAAGGGGAGACCTAGGATGCGGTGGGCAGACAATGTCAAACAGGACCTTGTTAGAATTGATGTGCAGTGGCCAGATGCAGTAGATGTAGCTCAGGATAGACTTGCTTGGAGAACTAAATTGCACGGTCTGGTTGGACCTCCGTAGCCCATGGCTGCTTGAGGATGATGAGGATGATGATGATGATATGTATGTATGTATGTATTGTTTATACAGATAACCTCTTATTGCAGTGGATGCTTTCCTGACAACTGTGTTAAATGGAATCCACATTTTCTGGGAATGTTGTAATGTATTTCAATGAGATAAGGAATAGGCCCCAACCCGAAGGCCCATAAGTAAATAATTATAATTCATAAAATGTAAACACAGACACATACAGTAAAAAAAAGGATTAAAAAAATTAATATAAAGTTTTTGCTTATAAACTGAGTGAAAACAAAGCATAAATTAATATCATCATGTAATCTCTCAGCACAAGCTGCTTAACCAATTAATGTCCTAGGTATGAATGGGCTGGAAAGACCATCATCCATTGGAGCGGACATTAAGCTAAGCTATGGTCCCATGTGTGGGAGAGCCAGAGCTTGTGCATATTAAATAACACACTGGATGGCCTTGACAGAAGTCTACCATCTGTCTCCTAACAGCTGTTGAGTGAGCCCCCTTCGCCCAACCTTTTCTGAGCCCTCAGGGCCCTTGTCTTGTGGCTGTTTAGCCCATTCTATGCAAAAAAGTGTTGCTCAGAAGTATGGTTGTTTTACCTGTAAGCAGAACTTTTTACACACAATGGGCTAAATGGCCAGATCACAAGGAACCTAAGGGCCAGTGGCGGTTCGTAGCTAAAATTAGTGGGGGTGCTGCTCCAGAAATTTTTTAGCCTTTGTTTTAAAATTGTGTAAAATTACCTTCAACCAGCACGCCAGGGTTGGCACTGCGGGAACGACAGTGCTCTCTCTCCCTTGCAGCCTCACGTGTAGCTTCCTATGTGCGCATGCGCACAACAGTCAAACACCTCGCCGCTAGTACTGTGAAGCGCACAGTTCCATACAAAGATTTTTGTATCTTTTTCATAAACTGGGGGATGGCTACTGACATTAAGCTTAAGGATTATATATTGTACAAGTATAAAGAAAGAATTAAAGAAAAAAGGACTCATTATATTAAATGTTATCGATAATATCAAGTTGAAATTGGGGGTGCTGCAGTTCCACAGTACCTATACGCGAGCCGCCACTGCTAAGGGCTCATAGTAGGTTTGGGGAAGGGAACTCAATGGACAGTTGTCAGGAGACAGATGGTAGCCTCCTGTCAAGGCCACCCAGTTTGTTCTGTAAACATGCACAGGATATGGCTCTCTCATATACAGGGCCATGATTTAATGTCCCATCTAATGGGCAGTGGCCTTTTCAAGCCCATCAATGTCCTATGCTGACCAAGGGCAGAGTGGTGAGTTTTGTGAAGATAAATCTCAACACTGGCCCAGGTGGGACTTGAATCTGGGAATTGCAGATTACAAGTCTGGCATGATACTGACTGGGCCACTCCTGCCCCACTGTTCAGAGATAAAACAGCCCAGTGCCTGGTATGGCTCTCACTTGAAGGAGTCCGTGATCGACTTTTTTTCCCTCAATAAATAATATTGAATTTATAGCACTCAGGCAGCATGCCACAACTACATTTTATCCTAATCCTTTGTTCCTAATCGTCTTTGAAGTGATATATCTCAAAGGGTTTCTTGTCAAGTTAAAATTTACACTTTTGAATTGTGAAAAACTCAAAGAGCATGCAAATCTGCATCACAGTTCTGCCACCATTATTTAATGCTTTTTTCATCAACATCAAAAGATTGCCCCAAATATCTGCCAACATCAGCCATGCATGTTTGCAAGTCAAAATCTATTCTAAAAGCTAATCTCCAATTCATATGAACAGGAATAAATAAAAATTAATGTCATCTTTAACTCGAGTAAAATATTTCTCCTCTCTTACATCGAGAAATTTTTATAGTTTGATATAACTTTTTTTTACCTTTAACAATATTTGCACTAAAAATTGTTCATTATTAAATTATTGGCAAAATTTTTAATTTTGTTAAGTCCTGAATTTTCAGATTTTGAATTCTTCACCAGTGAGCGTGCATGCATGCGCGTGTGTCCACACAAACAACAAATTGGGCATTTGCTACATGTTTATAGTCTCAAGAAATTTTAAATTACATTGTTATTGTGAAAAATACTAAATGCCAATGAAAACAAAATCTATGAAAGAAGTAATTTTGTAATAAAAAAATATATATAGATGCTGTTGCAATGACTGATAAGCCTTATATTCTGATTAAAAGTTTTTCTAATTGTAAATTGTTTCGACATTCTCCTTTTGTTTTTTAAACTTTAGGAAATGCAAAGAAATTTCCAGTTGCGTGAAGCTCACATTCAAGATTTAGAAAATCAGCTAGCAGCATCTCAGGTATTTAATAATTTTTGTCGCAATTTAGAGGCAAATGTGGGAGAGTTGATCACATAATTTAATAACATAACTGAATAATTTTAAGTGGTTTAACAAAGTAAAATGTACAGCTATTATTTTTGTAAGATAGTTTAAAACTAAATTTTGACTTTAATCATTATAGTTCTTTTTTATAATTTATGCAGTGTTTCTTTTGTGTGAAAATTTATCTAAACATCTTGCAGAAATATTATGTGCCTACATAAAAGACATCAAGTAGCCAATGATTATGTAGATACAACCAGACTGTGCAATTTAGTTCTCTAAACATGTCTACCTTGAATGTTATGTTACTATTGTAAGTGAATTCTAATAAACACTGCTTCCAACTTATTTCACTGATTGACACTGCTCCCACCTTATTTCTTGTTCTTCCTTCTTCCACAAGCCTTTAAGAATACTGTTCATAACGTTTACTGATCTGCATGTAGAATACATGGCTAAACCAATGTTTGTTTGTTTTTCATTCTACATACAGAAGTATTCACTGACAAATTTTGCAAAAATGGCCCACTAGCTGATGCATCCATTCATAGTACAGTATAAGAAATCTATTAAAATAGAAATTTCTAGTTTTAAACTTTTGTCATGTATATCAAGTGCTTTATAAACGTTTTAATTCTATAAGTGGCAGCTATCAAAAATTCAACAGCTGAGGTAGGTTTTAAAGTGCAACTGTCAAGTTAGAGACAATTGCAAGGTGCATTATATTTTCCTCCTGGAAAATGTTTCCCTCATTAACAACTGACAGCACCACTATTGTATTGTAGAATGAAGTTAGAAGTTCAAATATTAATCTAATGGTAATCTGAAATAAAACAAATTAAAAGGTTATATATATATATATATATTTTTTTTCTTACTAAATGTCTGCCATTTTAAAGTACACTGGACTTCTAGGGTTAAAAGCAAGAATATTTCCTTTTTATGCTAAATGTAGTCTTAGTACAAGTAAGGTTTCAAATGCAAATTAGATTTGTGATGTACGTAGTTTAGAGTTTTTAAATATACTTAATTAATCATATATATTTAGCATAATGTTAGTTACTTTGAAATATCCATGTTGTATTCCACTATTACTATGAATGTATGAAATGCAGCATATCTAGAAAAGATTATCACAGATATTTATCTAATTTGTAAAAACAATTTTCATGTCTGATACCAAAGATCAGTTTGTAAATATTTGTAAAATTTTGTAGCAGATGTTCTTGAATTCATAGGCACCTAAGGTAATGAAGTATTAATGTAGTGGGCGGGGTGGCTCAGTCGGTAGCGCGCCAGGCTCGTAATCTGTAGTTCCCAGGTTCGAGTCCCAGCTGGGTAAGCGTTGAGATTTATCTCCGCAAAAATTCCCTGCCCTGCCCATGGTCAGTAGGGGACACCAATGGGCTTGGAAAGACCGCCGTCCGTCGGATGGGACGTTAAGCCGTGGCCCCGTGTGCGGGACAGCCATACCCTGGGCACGTTAAAGAACACACTGGATGGCCTTGACGGGAGGGTACCATCTGTCTCCCAACAGCTGTTCAGTGGGTCCCCTCCCCCAACCTTCTCTAAGCATTTGGGGTCCTTGTGACCTGGCCATTTAGCCCATGGTGTGCAAAAAAGTGCCGCTCAGAGGTAAAACAACCCAACCTATTAATGTAGCCTTCTAATAATTTCAAATAATAATCAGTACTGATAAAGATAACTCAATTCTGCACATTAAGTAAAATGGTACTTCTTTTGAAATAAAATCTTATAAAATTACTATGATAAACTTATATACAATATAGAATTAAATGTGTGACAACTGCATACTGATCATACTAATATCTGTTATAAATGTTGTAGGATCAAGTAAGTTCTCTTCAGATGATGAAAATGGCTTTAGAGCAAACCCGAAATCAGATGCAACGAGAATTAATTAGTAAAGAATCTCAACTTGAGCGTGTAAAGATGCAAATGCAGGTTAGTTTTGTAGTATTTTTGTGAAATCTATGTTTCCCAATATAGAAATTACATTGTTATTAATTAGATTTTAATAATGAGATAAAAATAAATTCTGTGTGAATCATGAAAAGATTACTAGAATTTTCCTTCTCTTTTCCTAAAATTTCCTTACCACTACTTTCAAGCAAGCACACATACTTCAACTCATGCTGGAATAAAAATTAACCACATATGAAAATAGCTAAAATCCACCAGTCCAACCTGTAAACTTCAAAAAGTTCAATCTATCACTGTATATGAGTTTTTGCTTTACTGAAAAGGTTCTCCAAGAGGTTCTCCATAAGCAGCTTGAAAGAGATTGCTAAGCTCAACTATATTTAAAACAAATATTATGCAAGTGAACTTGCTTACTCTGGCCCTCTTGCACTATGTAATAAAAAAAAAATACCCCCTCAAGCAGCTGCTTGCCACAGAGGTCTGACAGGAGCCTGTCAGTTTATATGCCAAAGTAGTAGATCTGTGAGGATGGCAGGACCTCAGCAGAAAAAACGGCACACACATCCATGCCTAAATCCGGGGCTCGAACCCAGGTCCCTTAGATCAGTAGCCAAGCGTGCTAACCACTCGGCCATGAAACGGGACGGAAGTGTAGGTAAACAAAAAATTTCATTCTCTTTGAAAATGAGATTCTCATATGCACCAGAGGCAATATGCATTCTTCTAGTTTTTTATTGTTGCAGAGTATGTAATAATTGTTTATAGAGTTTACAGACTTGATTTTAAATAACTATTTCCCTTGGAATTACATGTGCAAATTCAATAATTGATATAGATTGTGGCATCATTAGGTTTGTTACATTATCTCCTGAAACAGTGGGTTGGGTTGCTTTACCTCTGAGCGGCACTTTTTTGCACACCATGGGCTAAATGGCCAGGTCACATGGACCCCGAAGGCTCAGAGAAGGTTGGGGGAGGGGACCCACTGGAACAGCTGTTGGGAGACAGATGGTAGCCTCCCATCAAGGCCATCCAGCGTGTTCTTTAACGTTGGGTTGTTTTACCTCTGAGTGGCACTTTTTTGCACACCATGGGCTAAATGGCCAGGTCACATGGACCCCAAAGGCTCAGAGAAGGTTGGGGGCGGGGACCCACTGGAACAGCTGTTGGGAGACAGATGGTAGCCTCCCGTCAAGGCCATCCAGCGTGTTCTTTAACGTGCACAGGGTATGGCTCTCCCACACACGGGGCCACGACTTAACGTCCTATCCGATGGACGGCAGCCTTTCCAAGCCCATCGGTGTCCCCTACTGACCGTGGGCAGGGCGGGGAATTTTGCAGAGATAAATCTCAACGCTGACCCAGCTTGGACTTGAACCTGGGAACTACAGATTATGAGCTTGGCGCACTACCGACTGAGTCATCCCCGCCCCCCCCTGAAACAGTGGAGCAGGGTTGATTCAGTTGGTAGTGCTCCAGGCTCGTAATCTGTAGTTCCCAGGTTCAAGTCCTGCCTGTGCCAGCTTTGAGATTTATCTCTGCTAAACCCTCCACCCTGCCCTCAGTCAATAAAGGACACTGATGGACTTGAAAAAACCACTGTCCTTCAGATGGGATGTGAAGCTGTGGCCCATGTGCTTGAGAGCCATACACTATGCATGTTAAGAACACAGGAACTGCACAGCCTTGACAGGAGACCGCTATCTGTGTCCTAACAACTGTCCAGTAGGTCCCCTTTCCCAACTTTCTCTGAGCCCTCAGTGACCTGGCCATTTAGCCATAGTGTGCAAAAAATGTGCACTCAAAGGTAAAACAACCCAATGTGGAACGTGTAGCATGTTTTACTTTGAAATTTAAAACTGGTAGGCGTAAAAATTATAATTTGCATGAAAATTACTCATCTGTGCTCACTGAATTATTTTAAAACTTATTTTTTTTTATTAGGGTTGGGTTGGGTTGTTTTACCTCTGAGCGGCACTTTTTTGCACACCATGGGCTAAATGGCCAGGTCACAAGGACCCTGAAGGCTCAGAGAAGGTTGGGGGAGGGGACCCACTGGAACAGCTGTTGGGAGACAGATGATAGCCCCCCGTCAAGGCCATCCAGCGTGTTCTTTAACGTGCATAGGGATTTTTTTTTTATTAGGTAATATTTTGCTATAAGAATTACCTTAGTACAGAGTGTAAAATATTATAGTTTTTGTAGAGAAATATTTTGCCAAATGAAGGTAAAATAATGATAATGAACATAATGACACAATCAGTAATGTTATTTGTGATAACATAAAGTATTGAAAAGTGCCATTTCAGTAAACTGCTTTTTCCTTCTTTGAAAAAGGCTCTTCCAGATTCTAAAGATCAACAGCAGAAGGAAAATGAGAAATTAATTGAAATTATTGAAGAAATTAAATATAAGTCTCAAGCAGAAAAAGAAGCTCTGAAGAAAGCTGTAAAGTTAGTAACTTTTAAAGTTTTTACAGTAAAGCTTTTTTCAGAAATCAATGTAATTTCCCCTAAAATTAGAATGAAATGCAACAAATTGATCAAAAATAAACATAAAATATGACAATGAAATCAGAAAATATTCATTAAAAAGATTATTTTCAAAATGCATGTTTCTAACACAATGGAAAGGTTTTTCTTTTCATCGCTTTAGGGCAATGCATTTCAACTTATGTTTTGCAAGAGCGTTTTAGAGCTCTGTGAACAGGAATTCAATAATAGCAGGTACTTTTTTCATGCTGCTTTACTAAACTAATTTCTTTTTACATTTATTTTGTTTGTATAGATTAAATCCAATGTAGAAATGCATGATTGCATATTTTGTGTAATTATTGTACAACTGTATGTTCAGAAAGTTTAGCACATGTATTTTAAGCTCAGTGTTCCATGATGTGATAAATCATGCCAAATAGGTATTATAGAGAGCCATCTTTATACAGTAAACTCTCGTTAACTCGAAGTTTAAAGGAAGCGAAAGATCTTCAAGCTATCAAGTCTGTACTAAAAAATGCACAAAAATAGTTTAAAACTAGTTACAGAATCTAGAATAGATTCCCTCTTACTGGAATGTTTTTATTCATATAATGAGTGGAGCATTTTAGCAATTTTAATGATCAAGATTATGAAATTCTGCACATCTCATATTCTCATAAAATTTTGAAGTATTGAGGTGACAATGAAAACTGTTTATTTTAAAGAGAGAGAAATACAATAAGTAAGGATTTGGTTGGAATTTAAAAAAAAAATGAGTTAATGAGAAATTCGAGGTATAGAGGTTTGAGTTAACAAGAGTTGACTGTATTAATTAACTTTTTAGATATGCCATACAATCTTATGATCAACCTTATGATGTTGAAAGAGTCAAAAGCATTTTTGTAATCTGCAAAGGAAGTGCTCTAGGATAGTGTTATAGGTTTCTAAAACTCTAAACATTTCTCAAGGATCTGTTGAAATAAAAAATAAAATTGTCTGTGTAGCCTTCTGGCAACTATCCAGTATCCTCTTATGAATGCACATTTTTCATCCTCAAACTATTCATCAGCCAAATCCTTTATTCTATTAAGCATAATAGTGCACAGAATTTTACTCTGTAAGAAAGAGTAAACCAATTCTACTGTAGTTATCTAAAAACACTGTTTGTTTGTTTTTTTTGTTGTTCTTGTCAATGATGGCTTATAGCAGGGGTGGGCAAATAACGGCCCCGGGCCACATTCGGCCCGCTAAGAGTTTTTTGTGGCCTGCCAAGACAGTCAGAAAAATCCGCCTTGAACCGAGATTTTCTTCCCATGCGTGACCAAAGATTCGTCCCGTATTTTCCACTAGGACGGCAACGTCAATATGCATGCGCAGTGTAGATACGAAAACAATTGCCCACCCCTGGCTTATAATGATTTATTTTCAAATGAACATGTGATTATTGCATTTAAGCTAATATTTAAAGCTGAACATTTGTTTTTAAAGAGTTCAGAAACTACGAGCTGATCAGAATGAAGAATTATGTTCACAGTTGAAATTTAAGTTACAAGAGAAGGTAAGTGCTGCATATCTGTATTTGGGATAATTTTTTTTATCAGAAATAAAATGTAACATTGATGAGTAAATTACTAGGATAGAATAACTGATTTGTAGAACTTTTACATTATGAACATGTGTTAAAATAATTATTATGCTATCAAAAGATTTCTGTGTTAATTTCATAGATGTATTAAAATAAAAAATAAATTCCCTCTCAAGCAGGGGCGGGGGTGGCTCAGTCGGTAGCTCGTCAGGCTCGTAATCTGTAGTTCCCAGGTTCGAGTCCCAGCTGGGTCAGCATTGAGATTTATCTCCGCAAAATTCCCCGCCCTGCCCACAGTCAGTAGGGGACACCGATGGGCTTGGAAAGGCCGCCGTCCATCGGATGGGACGTTAAGCCGTAGCCCCGTGCGCGGGAGAACCATACCCTGTGCACGTTAAAGAACACGCTGGATAGCCTTGACGGGAGGCTACCATATGTCTCCCAACAGCTGTTCCAGTGGGTCCCCTCCCCCAACCTTCTCTGAGCCTTTGGGGTCCATGTGACCTGGCCATTTAGCCCATGGTGTGCAAAAAAGTGTCACTCAGAGGTAAAACAACCCAACCCAACTCAGTCACCACTTGGTTTAATGCAGCGACTCGAATGGCGACTAAGATGTGACAATAACTTTTATAAACAGATATCTTTCCTCTTATATTTTAGATGTGTAAATCTATTGTCTATGTATCGTGTTTAATTAAAATTATTATTTTAAACTTAGTCTGTTTTTAGTGGTTATTAAAATGCAGCCAAATGATGAAATTAGTAACAGTGAAGATGAGTTTGATTTTACATTGTTTTTGTATGATTTGTTTTTATGTTAGCTGTAAAAAAAATTCATCAACTTTTTAGCAAAAAAATTTGAGTTGCTACTTCCCTATAGCGAAAAAACCTTCGAGTGAAAAGAGTTAAATGGATTGAAAAAATTGCTGCTTGACAAGAGTTCATAGATTTAGCAGCCTTATTCATCAGGACTAGCTAAATCCTTGAGCTGATCTAATCCGATAGTGTAAATTGAAGATAATTGCTGTTTATGCTAATATCACTGTAATGAAAGCATGGTGACTCAAATAAGATGTTATTTATTTCAAAAAAAAAAAAAAATGTTTTGTGAAGAGTATAATTGCAGATTCTTCTAGTCACAAAGAATACAATCTTATGCTACTATTTTATGTATATGTGTGTGTAATTCACTACAGTTCAAAGAGATAACTACTAATTCTTTTTTCTAGAAATTATTTTGAATAAAAAAAATTCTGTTCTTTAAACAATGTATGGAACAAAATGCTGAGGAATATTTTTGCCACAAGTAGATTAAAATGGGTAGCAAGCGTTTTAGATTTATGTTTGTATCAGGTCGTAATTATCGCCTATCACTTGAATTTCAACAATAATAAAAGCAAAAAAACTATAAAGATCCTAAAGTTTTGCACATGTTTAAAAATTATGCCATATTTGTCACAAGTCCACAAATATAGCAGCTCCAAGTTTATAGACATAATAGATCAATCTAATCTGTATCAAGCATTAGTACTGATATTAGTTTTATTTAACACTTCCATGACTAAGGGAAACATTTTTCCCATTTTAAAATTGGTGATTGTCGTATTTAATTATAACCTTATCTGCATTTTTTATACAGAATGTCAAAATGGAACGTATGCCGAACGCAATTACGTAAACAGGAACGTTTAGAAAACCAAAACAGAACTGTCAGGACGCATAATATATGTACTATGTGCAATATCCATCTTTGCCTCACTACCAAAAGAAATTGCTTCGCAGAATATCATAATTAGCACATCATTTTGTATAGTAATTTTATTTCATAATTTTGTATTATTTTAGTTAACATTTTGTTCTAATAAACCAATAAATAAAAGACATTGCATAATAAGCCTAACTATAATTTGTGTTACCTTTATAGTCCATTGGGAAAAATATTTCCCATAAAATTCCAAAAAAACTACACATTGTTATGTATTTTTCTTATGATTTTCATTTATTTTATGTCTAAATAAACTAAAATAAACAGTTACATACTAATATTTACTCTTAGGAACCTTATGGTTAATACTATCAAAATGTGAAAGCACATTTTTGTTCACCTGTTTTTTTTTTGTAAACATCGACACAACAAAACTTACCGAGAAATTACCATTTATGAAGTATTTTAATAATGATATTTTAATATTTTTGAGCCCCACTTAAGGTGCATCTCATAAAAATAAAACCTTTTGATAGCTTTGTTAGAAAATGAAAATTCCCCGTGCAAGCAAATAACTCAGTTTATCTATGTGCAGGAGAACTATATCCTACACACATTAAAGAACACATTAGATGACCTGGATGGAAAGCTTTCATCTGTCTCCTAACAGTTGTCCAGTGAATCCCCTTCTCGAATCTTCTCTGAGCCATTGGGTTCCTTGTGACTTGGCCATTTAACCTATTGTGTGTCTGCTGCTGTGAGGTAAAACCCAACTTAGTAAAAAAAAAAAGGAGAAAAAAACATGATGCATATACAGAAAATAAAATGTTTGATGCAACAAAGAGCTATAATGACAGAATATACAAAAACTTGGAGTATGGGTTGTGGGTTGTTTTACCTCTGAGCGGCATTTTTTTGCACATTATGGGCTAAATGGCCAGGTCACAAGGACCCCGAAGGCTCAGAGAAGGTTGGGGGAGGGGACCCACTGGAACAGCTGTTGGGAGACAAATGGTAGCCTCCCGTCAAGGCCATCCAGCGTGTTCTTTAACGTGCACAGGGTATGGTTCTCCTGCACACGGGGCTACGGCTTAACGTCCCATCTGACGGACGGCGGCCTTTCCAAGCCCATCGGTGTCCCCTACTGACCGTGGGCAGGGCGGGGAATTTTGCGGAGATAAATCTCAACGCTGACCCAGCTGGGACTCGAACCTGGGAACTACAGATTACGAGCCTGGTGCACTACCGACTGCCCCCTTGGAGTATGGGACCATAATTATAAAACCAGTGTGGAAAAACAAGAGATATAAATAAGGCTGAAGAAAGTCATCTGCCCACTTGCCAATGGCAAGCAAATTTTCTGGCATGGTCTATTACTTTCAAAACTAGGAAAAAGTAGCTAAAATTTTTTTAAAGCATTTCTTGATTAACAAACCTCAAGTGTATATACTATTATTATAAAAATTATCACGAACTGGATGAAATGGTCTTGCAGGCATTATATTCGTCACTTCTACATCGGAATTAATGCATTAAAGTGTGTCATTTATGAGAAAAACTGCATCAGAAATCTACAAATGAAACTCTGCAAGTGTGGACTGCAAGCTTATCTTAGGTCAGGGGTCTAAAACTCAAATTATATAAAGGCCAAATCAGATACTTTTCAATATACAATGGGCTACATTTTTAGCAATCAATGGCAGGCTGCATTTTATTATAAGCAATAGTAATAAAAACGTTATTACTTGTTTTAGTATATATATATGTGTGTGTTACATACATTTAATATCAAAACATAACCTAAATTTCATTTGTAGTGGCTTCATCTTCAGCTGAACATGATCATATTCTACATGTGTGAGATCATCACAGTCACCAAGCTAGTAAGCCACTGTTCACTACCATGATTATGATAGAATGTGTTACTTATGGACTGCACATAATGACTTCACATGCCATGTGTTTGAGATCCTTGCCTTAGTCATATTTATCTTTTTTTTAACTTATACTCACTACAGAATAGCTTTGTTGTAACTTAGTGTTAAGGATAATTTTTATTTTTGCTATCCAACTTGACAATTGCAATTTATTCTAGCTTAATTTGAACTGATACTAATTGCAATTTCATTTGTTCCTTATTTTTGTATGTTTTAAGGAAACTATGCTGTATGAACTTGCAACTGAAAGAGATCAGTGGAAAGTTAAAACAACTGTTGCAACAAATAAGACAATAGAAGCAGAGAATCGGATTATGGAACTTGAAAAGTAAGTTTTATCTTAGTCTTCTTTTGGTCACAATGGCAGGGTTTGGGGTTGGCTCAATCAGTAGCATGCCAGGCTTGGAATTTATAGTTCACAGGTTCAAGTTCCATTTGTTTCAACATTGAGATTTATCTCCCCGAAATGCCCTCCCTGCCTTTTTTTTTTTTTTTTTCAGAAAAAGAACACTGCCATCCAGTGGATGGAATGTTATGGTTTGTCTCTGTGTGCAGGAGAGCCATACCCTGTGCGTGTTAAAGATGGCCTCGACACGAGGCTTCCATCTGTTTTCTAACAGCTGTCCAGTGGAAAATAAAAATAAAAATGTCCAAATTAGAAAATAAACTTAACAATTTTTGCCAAAGAATATGCAAAATTAAACATATATATATTATTCATTGGGAATAAAATCATAAACCCACTTATCTTCAGTAACAAATAATTTCATGGCTGTCTTAAACTAGATATTTACAATTCATTGCAGAATACTTGTCAAAGATGTCACTTGTGATTAGAAACTCCTAATATTTTTGTTTTAACTGGTAATGTATGAATGCATATTGCCACTTAAAACGTTAGTAAATCGGACTTCATCCAAGCAACTAAAATGAATTTTATTTTAAAAAAAACTGCATGTGCAGCATCACATAAGTTTTTTATATTTCAATGAAATATAATTGTCCTACTTATGGTGCTTGCAAAAGCCTTCTGCCATAAAATTCCCCCTTACCCCAACCTTCTCTGAGCCATTGGAAGTCCTTGTGACTTGTTCATTTAGTCCATTGTGTGCAAAAAAGGGCTGCTCAGAGACAAAACCCCAAAACCAAGTGAAAGTTTTTTTGTACACTGCATAAATAATATCTTTGAAAATATAAAATTTAATAAATAAAGTGATGTTTTGGAAGAAAAGTTTTCCTTGCAATTCTTTGTAATTTCATTTCCAAAATTTTATGTTTTAAATTGAATAATTAAAAATAATGGGAATTTTATGGCAGAAGGCTTTTGCAAGCACCATAAGTTAGGACAATTATATTTCATTGAAATATAAAAAACTTATGTGATGCTGCACATGCAGTTTTTTTTTTAATAAAATTCATTTTAGTTGCTTGGATGAAGTCCCATTTACTAACGTTTTAAGTGGCAATATGCATTCATACATTACCAGTTAAAACAAAAATATTAGGAGTTTCTAATCACAAGTGACATCTTTGACAAGTATTCTGCAATGAATTGTAAATATCTAGTTTAAGACAGCCATGAAATTATTTGTTACTGAAGATAAGTGGTTTTATGATTTTATTCCCAATGAATAATATATATATGTTTAATTTTGCATATTCTTTGGCAAAAATTGTTAAGTTTATTTTCTAATTTTTAATTAATGATAAGTGATTTATGTCTGTCATGAGATTTTGTTTGAGCTAAATGGCTGAGGGCTCAAAGAAGGTTTGAGGGAACCCACAGGACAGTTATTATGAGGTAGTGGTAGCTTACCATGTTATTTAACATGCACAGGGTATAGTTCTCCCAGAGATGGTGCCGTGGCTTAACATCCCATCTGACAGACAACAGCTTTTCAAGCCCATTGATGTTCCCTACTTACCGAGTACAGGACAGAGAGTTTTGCTGAGATAAATTTCAGGGCTGGCCCAACTGGGACTTGAACGGGGACTCCAGATTATGAGCCTGGTGTGCTATCGACTGAGCTCCATGCATATTGAAGCAGCACCTGTATATTTAAATGTT
Source organism: Ryuthela nishihirai (assembly GCA_038380435.1). Lineage (NCBI taxonomy): Eukaryota > Metazoa > Arthropoda > Arachnida > Araneae > Heptathelidae > Ryuthela > Ryuthela nishihirai. Next base: position 107,601,835 of record JAWZYU010000006.1, read on the forward strand.
TATATTTTTTTCTAATGCATAAATTTTTTATTTTCTTTTTATTATTAAAGGCAAATACAGAGGTTACAACAACAAAAAGAAGAAAATGAACTCACACACAAAGATGAAATATCAAAGTTGAATGATTCTGTAGATCATAAATCTGTTTTACTGGAAGAATTTTGTATGCAAAATGAGAAATTAAAGGTAATATTTCGACTTATATGCCCCTTTATTAATGAATTTGAGACATTATTAAATGAATTAAATTTTTATTGAGATATGCATGCTCATTTTTTACTTAACAAGGTTGTTTTGTTTGCTAGGAGCAGGAAATCTGATTGTGCAATTCAAAGCTCTATAACAGGAGTTAGAAAGGCAGAATTCTAGTGGGGAAAAATTATAGTACTGAATCTTTCAGTCATAAGCTGAATGCTTTCAACATTTCAAATTTCTAACATTTTTGAATCATCTGCAGATGATCTTGAAACTGTTATTATTTTCCAGGTGATTATTGGTTAATTGATCATCAGTTAATTGTCATCATCAGTTTCTATCTTTATTTGATGAAATGCAAATGATCAAAACCATCAAATGCTGAAAAGTTAAAAATTAGTTTTCAACAGGAGTGCTAACTCTTCAGTTGCTTTAAGGCAGCAGGACTTTACCTGTGATTTAGTACTGATGACTTCATCAAATAGTTCCCGTCATAATTCTAGATGTTGTGGTAATAGCCATACTACTCTGTATTGAGAAATTGATGCTCTGTTTATCAGCTATATAACATCGGGCTTGAATTAACATAAATTTTTCTCTTCCAAAGTGTTTTAGTATAGTTAAAATGATTACATATTGTATTAATATGCAAAAAATTTAGCATTTGTGACATAATAAGTTTATGTGAAATTTTGCATTGCATGCTAAAATGATTGATTAACATTAAAAAAGGTAGAAAATTTTCTCAAACTGGGGGGCGAGGGTGGCTCAGTTCATGCCAGGTTCGAGTCTCAGCTGGGTCAGCATTGAGATTTATCTCCGCAAAAATTCCCCGTCCTGCCCACGGTCAGTAGGGGACACCGATGGGCTTGGAAAGACCGCCGTCCGTCGGATAGGACATTAAGCCATGGCCCCGTGTGCAGAAAAGCCATACCCTGTGCACGTTAAAGAACACGCTGGATGGCCTTGACGGGAGGCTACCATCTGTCTCCCAACAGCTGTTCCAGTGGGTCCCCTTCCCCAACCTACTCTGAGCCTTCGGGGTCCATGTGACCTGGCCATTTAGCCCATGGCGCGCAAAAAAGTGCCGCTCAGAGGTAAAACAACCCAATTCTCAAACTGGATGAAACTAAATTTCTCATTAACAGTTTTGTGATTGATTGATTTGCAGCATACGTGACTGAGAAGCATCCTATGACTACAGATGAAATTTACCAGAGAACCATGCTTCACATTCACAATACATTCCCCAATTTGAAACATATTTTTACTGATGGATCCTTTCAGCCTTCACCTCTCTCTGCAAGCTGTGCCATCTACATCCCTTCAAACAACTACAGGAAGAGGGGCGGGGGTGGCTCAGTCGGTAGCGCGCCATGCTCGTAATCTGTAGTTCCCAGGTTCGAGTCCCAGCTGGGTCAGCGTTGAGCTTTATCTCCACAAAATTCCCCGTCCTGCCCACGGTCAGTAGGGGACACCGATGGGCTTGGAAAGGCCGCCATCCGTCGGATGGGACGTTAAGCCGTGGTCCCATGTGGGGGAGAGCCATACCCTGTGCATGTTAAAGAACACGCTGGATGGCCTTGACGGGAGGCTACCATCTGTCTCCCAACAGCTGTTCCAGTGGGTCCCCTCCCCCAACCTTCTCTGAGCCTTCGGGGTCCACGTGGCCTGGCCATTTAGCCCATGGTGTGCAAAAAAGTGCCGCTCAGAGGTAAAACAACCCAACGTTAAAGAACACGCTGGATGGCCTTGACGGGAGGCTACCATCTGTCTCCCAACAGCTGTTCCAGTGGGTTCCCTCCCCCAACCTTCTCTGAGCCTTCGGGGTCCTTGTGACCTGGCCATTTAGCCCATGGTGTGCAAAAAAGTGCCGCTCATAGGTAAAACAACCCAACCCACGAAGCAATTAAATACACCAAATATAAAAGGAAAAAAAATATATTAATTACCAACAGCAGATCAGCACTACAAGCACATATGAATTATACTGAACAATCAATTCATCCCATATTAATAAACAGAATTATATGGACAACATATCAGTTAATATCTAAAAAAAAATACATTACTTTGCAATGGATTCCCATCCACTCCAACATTCCTGCAAATTAGATTGCTGACCAATTATTGAAAACTGCAGAAGATACCTGTTCAAGCATAAGCATCGAATCACATTACCATCTGAGCAGAGAAAAGATAAAAAAATTTTGCAAAAATCAAGAAAGATTCCTAATCACTACCAATCTCGAAATAACACATCGAAGACCAAATTCAACCCATAAAACCAAATACATTCAAAAGGAGAGACCAAATTATTATCACCAGAATGAGAACCAGACACTGTCTTCTTAATGACAAATTGCACCTATTCAAATTGGTGTCCTCTCCAAACTGCTCATTCTGCAATTGTAAAGAAACTATCTCACATATTCTGCTAAACTGTCCTAAATACACAGAAGAGAGAACTGAAATGATTGATAAATTAGGACACTTCAATATAAAACAAGATGTTCTAACTCTACAGAATATTCTAGCACCTGCTGATCTTAAAAAAGATTCAAGATATACAAGATCATCATCACACATTTAGAAAAGACAGACTTATATAATAGAATTAAATTAAATAAATAAAAAATACCATTCCATATATCTAGTATGCTTCATAATATCCTCTATACATCTCATGATCTTATCAATGGTCTCCATGATCACACAAAGATTCTTCTACCAACCTGATGGAGACTCGTTCATCACATGCTTGGACTCGCCTCTCTGCTGATTTTCCAAATTGATGCTTAAGTACTTACCGCAGAATAACTTTGCCAGGACTGAGATAGCACTCCACCCTTGTTTTCCCCCTTTTCTCTCCCCTGTCTTGTTGCTTTTGTTTGTGTCGTTCATTACTTAACATCTAACACAGCTGCGTGAAATCTTTATTTATTTTACTATGAGTTTGCTAGCTCTATTCATATAGAGCAGTGTCTCGCAAACTGTGTGCCGTGAGAGATTCCAAGTGTGCCGCGAGAGATTTTCAAATTGACACTAGATATTCCAAAGATTTCATTTTGACTTGACTTGTGTTATCGACGTGCTTTAATAAAAAACTTTCAGATTTTATCAACTGGGATCTTGTAAGTATTTATCAATCTTTTTCCAAATTTTGGTATTAATTTTTGATTATTTCAAGCCATAGAATGGACAAATATTTAAAACAAACACCGAGTTATGAATTAAAGAACGAGAGCAAATCTTCAAGTAAAACCAGGCTGATGACTTCAACAAAGCGCAAATATAATGACGATTATACAGAGTTTGATTTTATTCTTTTTTTAGGTGTGCCGCGGGAAAAAAAATTAGATTCAGTGTGCCGTGGAAAAAAAATTAGATTCAGTGTGCCGCAGAGTAAAAAAGTTTGCGAGACACTGATATAGAGGTTAGATAGAAATCCGAGGAAGAATATAGAATGTCATCATCAACTGCTGCTTCAGTTAGAGCTAACATGCAGCTCACAAACAAACAACCATGTCGTCCTGAGACTTGAATCCAGACCCTAGCAGTTGCAGTGTCACTGCACATTGTGCCACTGAGGCAGCCATCCATTACCCTTTTGAAATAGAATGTGGCACAACTTGGTTGACATCAAGTCAGTGGCATTAGACAGTGTTAGTTTATATTTCCCAATGTTGAAAAGTTCATGATTTTCATAAAAGAAGATTCAGTTTTTGTCATATGCTTCAGAATTGCTTATGGTTGATGAACTCAGGTTCTGTTTCCTAAACACATCGACTTTTTAATGTGATTTTTGGTATCTTATAGTAATGACATTTTCAACTCAATCTATTTTTTTTTTTAATTTACAACTACAGCCATTTACAATATACTTGGGAAACTTGCTTGAGTTGCATGGTCGCTGCACTTTACTCTCAAATCCAAAGTCAAGGATGATGGTGTGGTGGAGACTCAGCAGTGTCCAATGGCATGCAACAGTGAGCATAGGAAGCAAATGTACTATACTGTATTGTTAGGCAGGCATAGCATACTTACAATGAATTTTTTAAACATTGATACAAAAAAGTTTTTGATTAAAGTAGAAAAGAAATATTAAATGCTTTAAACAAACCAAGAAATATTTTGTGGAAAATCACGAGATCACAGATGGCACTAACTGTAGGTGCCGATATCTCAGCGCGCCAGGCTCGTAATCTGTAGTTCCCAGGTTCGAGTCCCATCTGGGTCAGCGTTGAGATTTATCTCCACAAAATTTCCTGTCTTGCCCACAGTCAGTAGGGGAAACCGATGGGCTTGGAAAGGCCGCCGTCCGTCAGATGGGACGTTAAGCCGTGGCCCCGTGTGTGGGAGAGCCATACCCTGTGCACGTTAAAGAACACACTGGATGGCCTTGACCTTAGACTACCATCTGTCTCCCAACAGCTGTTCCAGTGGGTCCCCTCCCCCAACCTTCTCGGGGCCTATGTGACCTGGCCATTTAGCCCATGGTGTGCAAAAAGGTGCTCTCAGAGGTAAAACAACCCAACGTTAAAGAACACACTGGATGGCCTTGACGGGAGGCTACCATCTGTCTCCCATCAGCTGTTCCAGTGGGTCCCCTCCCCCAACCTTCTCTGAGCCTTCGGGGTCCATATGACCTGGCCATTTAGCCCATGGTGTGCAAAAAAGTGCTGCTCAGAGGTAAAACAACCCAACCCAAGCCGATATCTCAGGAGGAGTTTAAAGCCTTTAAATAGTGTAAAAAAGACAGATTCAGCATTAGTTCAACAAGTAGAAACTCTGGCATGTTCCTGGAGAGATGCAGGTTCAAGTCCCATATGTCAACGAAAATTTTTTCCACAAAATATTTCTTGGTTTATAGACGTTAAAAAGTCAGCAGGTAACACTGTGATTGTTATCTATGTTTAAAGCTTTAAACAAACTCTAGTAAATTCACTAATTGTATTAAAAAAAGACTGTTTTTGCCTCATATTCAGTTTATCCTTAAATTTATACATAAATAGCACATATAAGATAATATTGGTAGGACTTTTAGCAAAATCCCATTCTAAAGCCATTTCTTTTAATATTGACATTTATAATAATGAACTTTTACTTTATGTGCATATCAATTTAGCATTTTTTTGTTTTATATTATGCTTTGTATTTATTTCTAGTATATAAATTACTGATTTTAATAATTATTATTTTGATGTAAACAGTATGAAAAGAAGTTTTTAATATTTATCAGGCAATTCATACCAATTTGGAGGAAAGATGTGCAAAAACAGAATCTGAGTTTAAACAGCTTCAGGAAAAATGGGAAGAAGTAAAAGATTCACTTACAGCACAGAATGAGAAAGTAAATATCATGTTGATTTAACTATCTGTGTGCAAACGTAGCCTCGTAAAAACTTTACTCATATTTAATGTTTTTATCTTTTGATATTTAGACTTGTTTTTATTCTGTGCATCCTACACACTCATTGTTAATTTTTCAGTTTTAAAATCATTGACTCTTTGTACCCTGGTTTTTATATATATTGTTTGTTATACACTCTTCTTTCTTGTTGTGTCCATTCCATTTTCTTTGAGGGGCGGGGGTGGCTCAGTCCGTAGCGCGCCAGGCTCGTAATCTGTAGTTCCCAGGTTCGAGTCCCAGCTGGGTCAGCATTGAGATTTATCTCCGCAAAATTTCCCCGCCCTGCCCACGGTCAGTAGGGGACACCGATGGGCTTGGAAAGGCCGCCGTCCGTCGGATGGGACGTTAAGCCGTTGCCCCGTGTGTGGGAGAGCCATACCCTGTGCACGTTAAAGAACACGCTGGATGGCCTTGATGGGAGGCTACCATCTGTCTCCCCACAGCTGTTCCAGTGGGTCCCCTCCCCCAACCTTCTCTGAGCCTTCGGGGTCAATGTGACCTGGCCATTTAGCCCATGGTGTGCAAAAAAGTGCCGCTCAGAGGTAAAACAACCCAACCCATTTTCTTTGCTTTCCTCATTTTGTGTGTTGCTTTTAACTTTGGTTGGGGCTTCAATGTCTTTTACCTTTTATTTACTCTCATTTGGTGCAATGTAGTCCTTGTTGGCCTTGCGCTATAAAACCCAAACATTCAACCAACCAACAATAACTATCAGTGATTTTGCATTTTATGATAGTAAATCATCTTAATGGATGACTTGTTTCCTGTTATTCATATTCAACCTTGTTGTCAGCTCATTATTTTATTTTAGTGCCGTAACTAGTGACTGCATTAGATGGATAGTATATCAAGTGTAAAAATTCAATTTCTTTAATGAAGGGTATTTAATTTTTTGTTTCTCCAATATTTTTTTTTTGTAAGACTAAGTTACCTTTCTAGCCAATGTTATTGGACAATAATATTTTCCAGCATGATTCACTCATTGACTGATTTGGGGTGGGGGTGGCTCAGTCGGTAGCGCGTCAGGCTCCTAATCTGTAGTTCCCAGGTTCGAGTCCCAGCTGGGTCAGCTTTGAGATTTATCTCCGCAAAATTCCTCACCCTGCCCACGGTCAGTAGGGGACACCGATGGGCTTGGAAAGGCCGTCGTCCGTCAGATGGGACGTTAAGTCGTGGCCCCGTGTGCGGGAGAGCCATACCCTGTGCACGTTAAAGAACACGCTGGATGGCCTTGACAGGAGACTACCATCTGTCTCCCAACAGCTGTTCCTGTGGGTCCCCTCCCTCAACCTTCTCTGAGCCTTCGGGGTCCATGTGACCTGGCCATTTAGCCCATGGTGTGCAAAAAAGTGCCGCTCAGAGGTAAAACAACCCAACCGATTGACTGATTAAGTATAACTATTTTCAAAAGAAACTAATGTATAATATTTTTATTAAAAAAAGGAATTATGGAAAAAGCCCTTTTAGAAATGACTACATTCCTTTAATAGGTAATTATATGGATTATACTGGAGCACTGTGCATAGAATGGTTCTTAAAAGACTTTATCCTGGGAAGTGAACTTCCAGGGTTTTAAAGAAATCCTTTTTCCTTTCAATATTGTGCCATATATTTGCATCATTGACTAGCAAATAAGATCTGTGTACTAATTAAAGTACTTTTTAGCATGATTGCAAATTGAAACTACTTACAACTGATAACAAATATTGTTTAAGTGTATTTTTTTAAAAGGAGCAAGTGAAAGAAACTGAGCAGTCTGAAGATATAGATGGCCTTACTAAATTACTGCAAGAGGTGAAGGAACAACTCCAAGCAGCAACAGAAAGAAATCAGCAGCTTTTGGAAGAAAATGCAAGAAATGCACGGATTATATCATTAGTACTATCTTTTTTTAAAAACTTTTTAGAACTAAGAATTTCAATTGCTATTTTCAAATTACTGTGGCAAAAGTTGTGTTAATGCATTGCAATGTCATATATTACCTTTTTCAACATATAGTACGTTTTTTTTTCTCTCTCAAAGTTCATATGTTAACTGTTGGATAAATAATCTTTAACTCGCTGGCATATATATTTTTCATGTGAATGTAGTACTAATATAGCAGGCTCTGTTTTAGAATATATATTATTTTTTATTCTTATGAGAAATTTTTCTTAGCATTTTAGAATATTACCAAATATACTGATATACAGCTCTGAAGAAAATCCCAAACTAGTGCACAAGTAGGCTCTGATTATTGAATGGGCCTAGGGTCTGGGACCAGTCAGTAATCTGTTATTACTAGGTGTCCCCAAACTTTATAGATCATAGAATTTTTTTTTCATCAATCATTATCATAGAAAAATGTTTGGATCAGTGTAATTTGATATGTTTAGTTTTCTCTTCTTTTTTTTTTACCTTTTTTTTCAACTACAAGCCATAACTAAATTCTAAAACCATTCAGACTGATTTAACTTAGAATAATCTCAAACATTTGCTATAGTGTGAAAGTGTAGAGAACTGTGTAATATCATAGGATGAAGCAAAACAACTACATATGGAGTTGGAATAATGTTTCAGAGCATAAGGCTCCTGGGGACTCCATAAGCACTCTGTGACTAGGGCTCCTTGAAACCTTAAGTAAGCCCTGTGCACAAGACTGAAATGAAAATAGACATGAGACCACCTCCTAATTCCATTTCTAATTCTCATGCAGCAAGTATGAGATGGCTCATAAGTCCAGTGCCAATGGGTTAAAAAAATAGCCTTAGCAATTTCCTAATCAAAATGCAAATCTGTATAATTTAAATGGTAAAGTAGGTTAAAATTGTTTTTATTTATTTAAAAAATATCAAGAATACAGTAGTGTGTATACTAAACAATTTTAATAATACATGGTTATACTGTTACAAAAGATTAATGCTTCGTTATGTTCTTGCAAAGACCCAAGATCTGGGCTAGCAAACACCGTTCTCCATGCACCTTGAGTCATTTCTGTGGCTGTCTGTGTACCATTTAAGCCTGCCAAACCCAGCAACATATCACATACCACTGCTCAATTTCCAGATCATCCATAGCCTGCAGGGGTGGCTCAGTCGGTAGCATGCCAGGCTCGTAATATGTAGTTCCCAGGTTCGAGTCCCAGCTCGGTCAGCGTTGAGATTTATCTCCGCAAAATTCCCCCACCCTGCCCACAGTCAGTAGGGGACACCGATGGGCTTGGAAAGGCCGCCGTCCGTCAGATGGGATGTTAAGCCATGGCCCCGTGTGCGGGAGAGCCATATCCTGTGCACGTTAAAGAACACTCTGGATGGCCTTGACGGGAGGCTACCATCTGTCTCCCAACAGGTGTTCCAGTGGGTCCCCTCCCCCAACCTTCTCTGAGCCTTCGGGGTCCATGTGACCTGGCCATTTAGCCCATGGTGTGCAAAAAAGTGCCGCTCAGAGGTAAAACAACCCAACCCAAATCCATAGCCTGCAAAAAATCGCACACAGTCATGAATGCTTCTCCAAAGCAGAAAAGGATATTGACTGCATATTGTTCTGCTGTTAATTGTGATCTTATCGTAATGTGTTTGAACATGCACACACACACTGCTCCATGCCCTTGAAGAGTTGCTTGTTGCCACATATCATGTATTAACTCATATGAAGAGTTGCTGATTGTGATCCACCCTCATGTACGAGGGTGGATCACAATTAGCGAGAGTGGATCAAAGTATGAGGGTGGATATTCAAAGGAAAACATTATAATTTAGAATTCAACATAATATTGGTGATCTATTTCATTGTAAATTTTCTGTCTGATAGGATTTGGTTTTATCTGTGTAAAAACAACTTTCTGAAATTAAATTAATTATTTTAGCTGTATGCAAATGTAACAGCATGTGAAATTATTGTGAATTTACTAATATACTAATACTAAAATATAGTGCTATAATATAATCCTCCATGTTCTTTATTTGTTCCAATTCCCTTAGAAGGATCAGAAGAACAATAAAGATGAATCTGATGGGAATCTTTCTTTTTTATTGCAAGAAATGAAAGAACAGCTTCATATTGTAAAAGAAGTTTATAGACAGTTTACAGAAGAAAACACCAAAAGTACTCAAATATCATCTTTGGTAAAGTTTTTGTTGTTTAAATGTTTTAAACTTTAATTTGCAATATTTTTGTATCTGAGGAAAGGAGGCTTAAGTACACTCATTCCTTATTAAAATGTCCTCTGTTATATTTCCATTCTTGCCACCCAAACATTTTTAGAAATGAGTTTAGTGACATAAGAAACATGTAATCCATGGTAAACTGAGGGGAAAGGAATGTTGATGTAAATGGTAGTGTGCCAGGCTTGTAACCTGATGTTCCCATGTTCAAGCACTCATAATTCATGCATTTATATTTTTGCTGCTAAACCCTACTCTGCATTCAATGGGGTTGGGTTGGGTTGTTTTACCTCTGAGCGGCACTTTTTTTGCACACCATGGGCTAAATGGCCAGGTTACATGGACCCCGAAGGCTCAGAGAAGGTTGGGGGAGGGGACCCATTGGAACAGCTGTTGGGAGACAGATGGTAGTCTCACGTCAAGGCCATCCAGCGTGTTCTTTAACGTTGGGTTGTTTTACCTCTGAGCGGCACTTTTTTGCACACCATGGGCTAAATGGCCAAGTTACATGGGCCCTGAAGGATCAGAGAAGGTTGGGGGAGGGGACCACTGGAACAGCTGTTGGGAGACAGATGGTAGTCTCACGTCAAGGCCATCCAGTGTGTTCTTTAACGTTGGGTTGTTTTACCTCTGAGCGGCACTTTTTTGCACACCATGGGCTAAATGGCCAGGTTACATGGGCCCCGAAGGCTCAGAGAAGGTTGGGGGAGGGGACCCACTGGAACAGCTGTTGGGAGACAGATGGTAGTCTCACGTCAAGGCCATCCAGCGTGTTCTTTAACATTGGGTTGTTTTACCTCTGAGCGGCACTTTTTTGCACACCATGGGCTAAATGGCCAGGTTACATGGGCCCCGAAGGCTCAGAGAAGGTTGGGGGAGGGGACCCACTGGAACAGCTGTTGGGAGACAGATGGTAGTATCACGTCAAGGCCATCCAGCGTGTTCTTTAACGTTGGGATGTTTTACCTCTGAGCGGCACTTTTTTGCACACCATGGGCTAAATGGCCAGGTTACATGGACCCCGAAGGCTCAGAGAAGGTTGGGGGAGGGGACCCACTGGAACAGCTGTTGGGAGACAGATGGTAGCCTCCTGTCAATGCCATCCAGTGTGTTCTTTAACGTTGGGTTGTTTTACCTCTGAGCGGCACTTTTTTGCACACCATGGGCTAAATGGCCAGGTTACATGGACCCCGAAGGCTCAGAGAAGGTTGGGAGAGGGGACCCACTGGAACAGCTGTTGGGAGACAGATGGTAGCCTCCTGTCAATGCCATCCAGTGTGTTCTTTAACGTTGGGTTGTTTTACCTCTGAGCGGCACTTTTTTGCACACCATGGGCTAAATGGCCAGGTTACATGGACCCCGAAGGCTCAGAGAAGGTTGGGAGAGGGGACCCACTGGAACAGCTGTTGGGAGACAGATGGTAGCCTCCCGTCAAGGCCATCCAGCGTGTTCTTTAACGTGCACAGGGTATGGCTCTCCCGCACACGGGGCCACGGCTTAACGTCCCATCTGGCGGACGGCGGTCTTTCCAAGCCCATCGGTGTCCACTAGTGACAGTGGGCAGGGCGGGGAATTTTGCGGAGATAAATCTCACCGCTGACCCAGCTGGGAACTACAGATTACGAGCCTGGCGCGCTACCGACTGAACCACCCCCGCCCCCATTCAATGGGGACAGGGGTTGACTCAATCAGTAGCACATCAGGCTCATAATCTGCAGTTCCCATGTTTAAGTACCACCTGTTCCAGCATTCAGATTTATCTCTATTAAACCCCTACCCTGCCCTTGGTCAAAAAGAGAACACTAGATGGGCTTGAAAAGGCTGCTGTCCTGTGAGATGAGATATAATGCAATGGTCCTGTGTGTGGGAGAGTTGCACAGGATACTGTGCACATTAAAGAATATGTTGGATAGCCTTGATGGGAGCCTTTCATATGTCTCCCAACAGCTGTTTAGTGGGTCCTCTTCCTCCATCCTCCTCTGTGGATTAGGGGCGGGGGTGGCTCAGTCGGTAGCGCGCCAGGCTCGTAATCTGTAGTTCCCAGGTCCGAGTCCCAGCTGGGTCAGCGTTGAGATTTATCTCCGCAAAACTCCACACTCTGCGCACGGTCAGTAGGGGACACCGATGGGCTTGGAAAGGCCACTATCCACTGGATGGGACATTAAGTCATGGCCCTGTGTGCAGGAGAGCCATACCCTGTGCACATTAAACAACATGCTGTCTGGTCTCGACCAGTCTCTCAACAGCTGTCCAGTGGGTCCCCTCTCCCAACCTTCTCTGAACTTTGGGGTCCTTGTGATCTGGCCATTTAGTCCAATGTATGTACAAATGTGTTGCTCAGAGGTAAAACAACACAACCTTCGTTTGGGTCGGGGCGGGGGTGACTCAGTCGGTAGCGCGCCAGGCTCGTAATCTGTAGTTCCCAGGTTCGAGTCCCAGCTGGGTCAGCGTTGAGATTTATCTCCGCAAAATTCCCCGCCCTTCCCGCGGTCAGTAGGGGACACCGATGGGCTTGGAAAGGCTGCCATCCGTCGGATGGGATGTTAAGCTGTGGTCCCGTGTGCGGGAGAGCCATACCCTGTGCACGTTAAAGAACACGCTGGATGGCCTTGATGGGAGGCTACCAACTCCCGCCCCTCTTGTGTTAGTGTGACTTGACCTGTTATCAGGAGATTATGGGTTCATATCCCTTCCATCTTAAGACATTTTTTTCATTAATTTAGAAATTGCTGTTTGATCTACGGATGATTATTTGCGAACTATTAATGATGAAAAAGTGAAAAACTCCATTTTTAACACTATTCGTATAATATATAAAAAGTTATAAAAGCTATAACTTTTAACTATACAGTCATAAGAATTTTATCTCAAAAGTTAAAGCACAAATAATAGCTTTTCTAAAAAGAATAATTTTAGAAATCTGTATTATGATTTTTTAAATTTTCTTCAGTTTTGAAGAAAAGGCCATAAGATAAGCATAACAGCAAAGTATGCTGTTTAATATTCCAGCTTCAATAACTCTTAATTTCAAATTAATTTAATCTTTAAATATTAAACGAATATTGTTAAAAATTGAGATTTAGAGAAATTTAAATGAGATCTTCAATTTATCGCCAGTGACATTTTTTCTGTAAAGCTTATAATGAAACTTATGGAATTTTAAATGCAACTTTCCATTTATATAACATGAAAGCTCTGAGTCATTTTGGTATGGACTTGAGATGGTAGAAGATAACAAATTTTAATTAAGTTTTAACCTTTTCACTGGGGGGGGGGGGGGGGGGGGGGCTCAGTCGGTAGCGCGCCAGGCTCGTAATCTGCAGTTCCCAGGTTCAAGTCCCAGCTGGGTCAGCGTTGAGATTTATCTCCGCAAAATTCCCCGCCCTGCCCACGGTCAGTAGGGGACACCGATGGGCTTGGAAAGGCCACCGTCCGTCGGATGGGACATTAAGCAGTGGCCCTGTGTGAGGGAGAGCCATACGCTGTGCACGTTAAAGAACACGCTGGATGGCCTTGACGGGAGGCTACCATCTGTCTCCCAACAGCTGTTCCAGTGGGTCCCCTCCCCCAACCTTCTCTGAGCCTTCGGGGTCCATGTGACCTGGCCATTTAGCCCATGGTGTGTAAAAAAGTGCTGCTCAGAGGTAAAACAACCCAACGTTAAAGAACACGCTGGATGGCCTTGACGGGAGGCTACCATCTGTCTCCCAACAGCTGTTCCAGTGGGTCCCCTCCCCCAACCTTCTCTGAGCCTTCGGGGTCCATGTGACCTGGCCATTTTAGCCCATGGTGTGCAAAAAAGTGCCACTCAGAGGTAAAACAACAACACAACACAACCTTTTCACTACCATATTGGTCAAAAACAGCCCAAGCTGAAGGTAGGGGGTAGTGAAGAGGAAGGAATAGCATTGGTTGGGCGAGCCATTTGAAAACTCAGCCGTTTTGGGCCAGTATGGTAGTGAAAGGGTTAAATTTTAACAATAGAAGGTAAATCATTTGCTAAAATAAATCTACTTTTAGAAGTATTATAATTGTATGCCAAAAGTAGATAACTGTAATATAGTGTATAACTCTTTGTTAGTTATTTCATGATAAGTTTCTCAAGTTCTTTTTTTTATTTCTGCTGAAAACAGTTTGAAAATTTAATTCTATTACCAGTCATAGTTTATTGTTGTAAGCTCTGTATGTTAAGGATTAAACATAGAAACACAAGGTAGAAAATGTATCTATTAATATTTTAATTTTATGGTAAATTGATGCAACTTTTATGAATTAAAAGTAAAACACAGCAAGCAAAAAAATGTAGAATCCCTGGACTATAGTCATTAATAATTAAACAAGTAGTAATAGATTTTTTTATGATGCTATAAATGAAAAGTTTTAGTAGAAATATAGACTTTGAAAATGGAATATTTAAAAATATCAATATTATATATGTAAGGAGCATATCATTCTGAACTTAACGTCGATCAATTCCAGAGGAAAAATTGTCTCAAACCAGGTGGGATGCGAACCCATGACCCCCTGCTAACATGTTAGGTGCTCTGGGCCACTGAGCTACCAGCTGATGATCAAGATCTCCTATAATTGATGCTATGAACTTTCTACCAACAGTACACAATTCTTCATGTCTCATGAAGGTATTGTCCCAGCTGCTCCCAACCTCAAGGTGGCGGGGGTGGCTCAGTCGGTAGCGCGCCAGGCTCGTAATCTGTAGTTCCCAGGTTCGAGTCCCAGTTGGGTCAGCGTTGAGATTTATCTCCGCAAAATTCCCCGCCCTGCCCACGGTCAGTAGGGGACACCGATGGGCTTGGAAAGGCTGCCGTCCGTTGGATGGGACGTTAAGCCGTGGCCCCATGTGCGGGAGAGCCATACCCTGTGCACGTTAAAGAACACGCTGGATGGCCTTGACGGGAGGCTACCATCTGTCTCCCAACAGCTGTTCCAGTGGGTCTCCTCCCCCAACCTTCTCTGAGCCTTCGGGGTTCCTGTGACCTGGCCATTTAGCCCATGGTGTGCAAAAAAGTGCCGCTCAGAGGTAAAACAACCCAACCCCTCCCCCAACCTTCTCTGAGCCTTCGGGGTCCATGTGACCTGGCCATTTAGCCCATGGTGTGCAAAAAAGTGCCGCTCAGAGGTAAAACAACCCAACCCCTCCCCCAACCTTCTCTGAGCCTTCGGGGTCCATGTGACCTGGCCATTTAGCCCATGGTGTGCAAAAAAGTGCCACTCAGTGGTAAAACAACCCAACCCAATCCCAACCTCAAGAAACAATGACAAGCGTGTCATGAAGAGAGTAAGTATATTCTGAATATAGAATTGTTTAGATTGAAGTGATTTTTTTCAGCATATTTATTCATATATTAAGGAAGATATCACTGAATTTAACGTTGATCAATTTTAGAGAAAAAATTGTCTTGAGCCAGGTGGAATACAAACCCACGACCTTCTGATAATATGACATGTTATCATGATACCATCTCCATGATATGCTTGTCATCGTTTCTTGAGGCTGAGAGTAGCTGGGACAATACCTTCATGAGACATGGAAAATTGTGTACTGTTGGTAGAAAGTTCGTAGCATCAATTATAGGAGATCTTGATTGGTGGCCAGTAGCTCAGTGGCCCAGAGCACCTGACATGTTAAAAATCAATCCAAAGTGAATGCACAATATTCCCTGTTAAGATAGACATCAAACATTAATTAGTGGATTCTGAAAAAAATTCACCGCCGCCACGGCGGGAATCGAACTCGCATCTCTCCAGATTCATGCCAGAGTGCGCTACCATTGCACCACGCGTCGGACAACGAATATTTTCAGAATATGACCTTATAAATCTTCTTCCTGAGAAGTGACTGAGACAGCACCATCTATACTCAAGCCGTGGCGGCGATGAATTTTTTTCAGAATCCATTAATTAATGTTTTGACACCTGACATGTTATCAGGAGATCATGGGTTTGTATTCCATCTGGCTCAAGACAATTTTTTCTCTAAAACTGATTGACATTAAATTTAGAATGATAGCACGCTTGGCTACTGATCTGAGGGACCTGGGTTCGAGCCCCGGATAAAGGCATGGGTGTGTGTGTTGTTTTTCTGCTGAGGTCCTGCCATCCTCTCGGACCTTCTACTATGGCATATAAATTGACAGGCTCCTGTCAGACCTCTGTGGCAAGCAGCTGCTTGAGGGGGTATTTATTTATTTATTTTTATCTTCCTTAATATATGTATACTTTTTTTTTTGCAGACGGAGCAATTGCTTGAGCTTGAAAAGAAATATTCCTTAGCACTGGAAGAGAAACAACAGTTGCAGGCACGCATTGAAATGGCTGAAAGGTTGGGTTTTCTATTTTGTAGTGATAACAGCTGAATATCTAGTAATTATTTCAATACTATTATCAAAAATTCTCATAACATTTTTATTTAATGTAAGTAATAATTTTTTTGAAACATTATCTATGACTCTTATTGGTTTAAGTTATTTAAAATATTGTTTCTAAATATGCTTATACATGAATAATTAGCTGAAAAAATTTGTGTTTTGCTATGAGTGGGATTCGAACCCATCTTCTCAGTTACATGCTGGGGTTCTGACCACTGAATTGGTAGCTAATCATTTCTTCAGCTAATGGGGGCGGGGGTGGCTCAGTCGGTAGCGTGCCAGGCTCGTAATCTGTAGTTCCCAGGTTCGAGTCCCAACTGGGTCAGTGTTGAAATTTATCTCCACAAAATTCCCCACCCTACCCATGGTCAGCAGGGGACACCGATGGGCTTGGAAATGCCACCGTCCGTCGGATGGGACGTTAAGCTGTGGCCCTGTGTGCGGGAGAGCCATACCCTGTGCACGTTAAAGAACACGCTGGGTGTCCTTGACGGGAGGCTACCATCTGTCTCCCAACAGCTGTTCCAGTGGGTCCCCTCCCCCAACCTTCTCTGAACCTTCGGAGTCCATGTGACCTGGCCATTTAGCCCATGGTGTGCAAAAAAAGTTCCGCTCAGAGGTAAAACAACCCAACGTTAAAGAACACGCTGGATGGCCTTTACGGGAGGCTACCATCTGTCTCCCAACAGCTGTTCCAGTGGGTCCCCTCCCCCAACCTTCTCTGAGCCTTCGGGGTCCATGTGACCTGGCCATTTAGCCCATGTGTGCAAAAAAGTGCCGCTCAGAGGTAAAACAACCCAATGTTAAAGAACACGCTGGATGGCCTTGACGGGGGACTACCATCTGTCTCCCAACAGCTGTTCCAGTGGGTCCCCTCCCCCAACCTTCTCTGAGCCTTCGGGGTCCATGTGACCTGGCCATTTAGCCCATGGTGTGCAAAAAAGTGCCGCTCAGAGGTAAAACAACCCAACGTTAAAGAACACGCTGGATGGCCTTGACGGGGGACTACCATCTGTCTCCCAACAGCTGTTCCAGTGGGTCCCCTCCCCCTACCTTCTCTGAGCCTTCGGGGTCCATGTAACCTGGCCATTTAGCCCATGGTGTGCAAAAAAGTGCCGCTCAGAGCTAAAACAACCCAACGTTAAAGAACACGCTGGATGGCCTTGACGGGGGACTACCATCTGTCTCCCAACAGCTGTTCCAGTGGGTCCCCTCCCCCAACCTTCTCTGAGCCTTCGGGGTCCATGTGACCTGGCCATTTAGCCCATGGTGTGCAAAAAAGTGCCGCTCAGAGGTAAAACAACCCAACGTTAAAGAACACGCTGGATGGCCTTGACGGGGGACTACCATCTGTCTCCCAACAGCTGTTCCAGTGGGTCCCCTCCCCCAACCTTCTCTGAGCCTTCGGGGTCCATGTGACCTGGCCATTTAGCCCATGGTGTGCAAAAAAGTGCCGCTCAGAGGTAAAACAACCCAACCCAATCTTCAGCTAATGTGACATAAACGTTTGTGAGTATTATCTGAAGCTTGGAATGGACAACCAAATTGCTTTGTATGATTGTATTTAATATTTAGCTCATGTGATTACTAATTGAATAGTTAATTACATTTAAACTTGAATATGGGAATTTGTTTTTGGGAATCAACAGTTTGCAACACAAAATCAGAAATATGCCTTCACGAATAATAAGAAAGTTGTCATCCAAAATAAAAAATTATAGCTTTCATCAGCTATCTAGAGCTGAAG